>BROG01000029.1:892500-1287500 GCA_030159075.1 Atrina japonica | reverse complement strand
ATTGACCCACCCTTGGTCTCATGCAGCCGAAATATTTCGTAGCTAATGAATATTTATAAGGAGTAGGTGTTGTCACATATATCCAGTCACAGTAGTTGTAATCGGCAACGGAAGTTATCGCATAGTCTGTTGGTCCAGTACAAATCTGAAATTGTTTAAAAGTCTCGATCTGATTGGTTGACAATGCGAGCACCATTTACTCGCATTGGATGAGGCTTCGTTAATAATGAAAATATGTAAGATAGATTTCGGTCGCATGAGACCACGAGGTAGGATTGAGCATAGCGATTCCGGACTGTGGTTTTCGACCATGGATTGACTAAGCAAGCAATGCTTAATTTCTTTACTGATATAATTTCTTATAATATAAGTTTACATTATTTATTATGTATTAATTGTGTTTGTAATTACCATTGCACCATAACATTTTAATTTATTGTCCTTACGGTTACTTTATTATTTTGTTATAAAATTGTAATCAGTTATTACTCATTTACATATATTTATGTATTCTCATATGTACATGTACTTGCATATTGTAAAATCAATAAACTGTAAATTTTCGATTAATAAACAATACAATACAATGTTATATGTATTATCAGACTAATTTAAAAGCAATGAGATAATTGCCATCAACGTAAAAAAGTCTTTGCCCGACTCAGTTTATGTATCTAGATAACATTAAAGGGGGATAAGCTGTGTTTTGGTTTTAATTCTTTCCCTTTTTACTACTTAGATTGTAATAAAATAGGCACAGAAATTCTTAACTTCTTATATATTTTGTAAAAATTGCTTGAGAAACCCACTTTGACAGTTTTTCACTTGCAATTGATGAATTCAACCTTACTATTTGTATATGCATACCACACTTTATCTGGCTTTATTTTCACACAATACATAGTAATATAAGATTTTTATTCTGCGTATAGACCTTATTTGTTATTGTTCATCAAGTACAAGTAAACTTTTTATTTTATTTTTATTTTTATTTTTTATGTCATACAAAAAGAAAACTGGTGAAAACAAAATACTAGGAAATAAAAAGGTTGTACAGAAAGTTATCAAATTATGTCACTGAAGCGTTTATCTGGTGGCTTTATAAATAAGAAACTTAAAAGACACAAAATAAGTCAATAGTACAATGCTGATATAGAACGTTCTAGAGCAAATGCTGCTGCATTAATTCATATCAATTAATGTGAATATATAATGTAATGTAACCAAAGTAATGCAGACGCGGTTTACATCAGTGCGTTAGCCGTTGGTAACACATGCGTTTATTAATCACATTATAATTAGATACATGCAAATTTTTATATCAAACTTTGAACTTTGGTGCATTGTAGCTTTCTAAATTGTTTGGTAGTTTTGTTGATACAAAGCTTTATTTATATATCGCATATGTACAGAATATAAGAGACAAACTACTTACTGATAAGTAACTGTTACAAGAATATCAGGGATTGCGTTTATTGACATTTCTCAAATTTTATGGTCGGTATAAATTACCTCGTTTGCAATCATTGTGTGTCACCGAGTAATTGCGTTCAATGACTTTTCGCAAATTAAATAGTTTATTGTCTCCATGACCCACTTAAAATTAATACTTTGGTACTTGTGATTATTTTATCAGAAGTGGTCGAATTATTCCGAATTTCAAACATAGATAATCATTTCGAGTTTTTGCTAAATGTTCCTGGTCTTTTTCTGAATACTAAAATTTTGATGCAAGAAAGGTTAAACTCGTGATAATAAACTTTTTCTATTTTTTTAATTTAATACATAAAAGTAGTTCCAGACATCAGATGCTAAATGACGATGGTCTTCGCCTGTGATAATGCTTTATATTGTTTTCCGAATAGAATGAGTGTTATGGTACAGGAGATATACAATATCCGAGAAAAGGCATAAATTAGATTCAATCGAATATACTCAGCTTCATTTGACCCAATGTTCATATTTATTCGTTTAAAAATCAAAATAACTAAATGCAGTGGTCTAGTGGGTGAGCGTTCGCAGACAGAGGGTCAATGTTTCGATTCCCGATACTGGGTATTCCCAATACTTTAAAGGTACATTAGCTTTGTTTTTTCAAAAAAGGTTTTCTTTCCGTTTTTACAACTTAGATTGATATAAAATAAAAATATATACACAGGCCTAAAAAGTCTTCAATTCCTGTATATATCTTTTGGAAAAATTGCTTGAGAAACTCAGTTTGGCACTTTTTTAACTTGCAACTGATTAATTCAATCTTTTTGTATATGCATACCACACTCAACTTAACTTTATTTTCACAAAATATATAGGGGTATAAGATTGTTTTATGTCTGTGTATAGCTCTTCTTTGTTATTGTATATCAAGTACAAGTAGTAAATGTAGAAAAAATCAAAATATTGTTTTGGTAAAGACAGCTAATGCCCTCTACTTAAAAAGGCTGAAACAATCAGCCCTTCGCCAAACGACTGCATGACACGTACAAAATCACTGCAGTGATGTAGGTTCAGAGCACTTAGGTAAAGTTTTGTGTCACTTTAGCTGATAGCATCTCTATATAAGTATAAGAAATCTCGGCCGGATGTATAAAAAAAATGAAACAAAATCACAAGGAATAATAGATAAAAAATAATACACTGAAAACCTTTACCTGAGTACAGTCTCTAAAACAAATGATCCTGTATGGCTTTCCAATTTGAAAACTGACTAAACTTGACATCAAGAATATATCGCTTGCGAGGTACCATGATAAGTTGAACGTATCATGTGAAGACGGACATTGGAGATATCGCTTGCGGGATACCATGACAAGTAGAATATATCATGTGAAGACGGACGCTGAAGATATCGCTTGCCAAATACCATGACAAGTAGAACGTATCATGTGAAGACGGACATTGAAGATATCCCTTGCGAGATACCATGATAAGTAGAACTTATCATGTGAAGACGGACATTGAAGATATCGCTTTCGAGATACCATGATAAGTAGAACGTATCATGTGAAGACGGACACTGAAGATATCGCTTGCCAAATACCATGACAAGTAGAACGTATCATGTGAAGACGGGCATTGAAGAAAACACTTGCCAGATACCATAATAAGTAGTACGTATCCTGTGAAGACGGACATTGAAGATATCGCTTGCGAGATACCATAATAAGAGGAATGTATCATGTGAAGACGGACATTGAAGAAATCACTTGCGATACGGACATTGAAGATATCGCTTGCGAGATACCATAATAAGAGGAATGTATCATGTGAAGACGGACATTGAAGAAATCACTTGCGATACGGACATTGAAGATATGGCACAGGAGTTCCCTATGTTATGGGACAGGTATATTCAACACCTGAAGTGGCAAGTGTACATGGCCTCCACATGGGATTCTCATTTTTGTCAGGCAAAATGGATGAAAATCCAAAGTCTAGCGAAAACTAGATTCATGCGGTAAGTCATCAGAGGCTTTCTGATCAGGAACCCTACATCTACTTTAAACTGGAACTCAACTGATGAAGTTTTATTGAAGAAACGGTCGTCTTGAACATTTGTTTTAGAATTTATGCAAAAATATAACTTGGTATTATGTTTATAATATATACGAGTGTTAAGTGATCAACATAGCATCTGTTACGGAGTATGCTCATATCTAAATTTAATTTAAACCGATCTCTCACCGCTCCCGTTTTCTGATATGTCACGTAGAGGATCTAACGCAATCCGCTATGGGGTCACGTGTAGATGACCTCGTAGATGTGTCATTTTCTACCAATGAAAAAGCGACTTACATGATATCGTAAGCGATATAATGGTAAAGAGATATAAAACTTTTTTTTTTCATTAAACTATACTGAGCACACAAAATCCGGAATAAAGGAATTATTTTCATAACCTTGGATAAGTTTCAATCACCAAAGGTATTCCGACAAAATTTTCCTTTTTTATAAAATGAATTACTGGTACATCTCTTTGTCATTAAATTTTTGTAAGTTGCATTTTCATCGGTCGAACATTACACACATTCGAGAGGTCATCTGCACTTGACCCCACACCGGATTGCGTTAGATCATCTACGCAACATATCAGAAAACGGGAGCGGTGAGAGATCTGTTTTTATTTGATTGATGAAACTCGTCATAAAACAAGATAAGATAATATTCCAATGTCGTTACTATACAAAGTTTACAGATATATGTAGGTCTAATTGGAGTGTAAGGTAAACGCAGACAATGTTAGGTTTAACACCAACAGAAACGTTCTTGATGACTTGACACATACAAGGTACTATGTACAAGTACACCAGAACTGAAAAATATTGTTACTTTTGCTACTCGTTCCTGTGGCCAGGGCCCGACGTCACCAAATTTTCTAAATACACAAGCTTTTATTTTATTGTTTGACTACGATGTTATTTGTTAAAGGGCATTAGCTGTTTTTTTTTCAAAAAAAAAATTCTTCCTTTTTTACTTCTTAAAATGATATACAACAACAAAAAAGAGATATACACAGGCATATAAATTCTTACATTTCAATATATTTTGTGAAAATTGGTTGAGAAACCCAGGTTTGGCACTTTTTCAATTGCAATTGATTAACTAAATTTTCTTGACTATTTGTATATTATGAGTACCACAATGCATCTGGCCTTATTTTCACAAAATATATAGGAATATAAGAATTTATATGCCTGTGTATAGCTTTTATTTGTTATTGTACATCAAGTAAGTGAAAGTAGAAGAGATCGAAATAATTAATAATTTTTGGTTAACACAGGCAAATTGCCCCTTTAAACTTCTGGATTTGACTGAATAGGAAACATTAGTTTTATTCATCTTTCACATTAATTTTACTATTAATTTTGAAAAGTCACTAGTAGTTGAGCTTAAGTACTCAGTCATTTTAGTGACTTCGGGTCCAGACATACATGGACATACAGAAAATGTATCAATAAATATGTTTATTAAACACCTGCACTAAAACAGTTGGAAAATGAACTATAATTATAGACTTCCGGCAGATGTACATACATTATTCATTGTCATGGCCACATTTGTTCTTCATAAAAATATTACAAATATATTGATCTTTATCTACAAATAATGCACAATTTATTCCTACCAGCCAAAACTGAATATTTGTTTTTCTTTCTGCTTTGTTTCCATAAGGTATAATTGTTATTATGATGCATATCCAGATAACTGTTGACAGATTGTACATAATTAACAAATATAATGCAAGAAATTGGAATAGTTTACATTTTGTTGTCAATCTTGGTTCAGTTGTTTAACTACATGTATATGAAATAGTAGAATGTAGTACGCAATGGCAGAATTTTGGAGGAGAGTATTGGGGAAAATCTAGACGAATGAAGTTATTAAAACATCTTAAATTAATATTATTATTGTTACTTTCTTGATTTGCACAGTTCTGTTTAAAAAGTATTTAATTAGCTGCAACTTAAATCAGTATCACAGTTTTCATTAAAAAGTATTAAATAACATACACACCTACACATAAAACACACACACGTATAAACACACGTACACACACACGTACACAGACAGACAGACAAACGCACACACACGGACAAAGACACAGACACAGACACACACGTATACACACACGCGTACACAGACAGACAGACAAACACACACACACACGGACAAAGATACAGACACAAACACACCCACCATAAAAGCGGTTTGTCAGGGACAAATTTTCGTAAAACAACTTGCATAAACAAATTCAGGAGATATGAATACAGGTCTACCATGGTAAAGTGGCATATCCTTGCGATTATGAGTCCTAAATTTTATACAATATATGGTGAACAACATTAAAAGGTTTTCGATGAACAAATAAAGTCTTTATTTGACTATTCAATTGCATCAATAAGAAGAGGAATTGTTCTAATTCACTATCTTTAAACATTCGTTAAAACCGAGTTCTTTTTATTTAATATATACATACGGATGACTGGAATATTAAAGCACGTAATATATATGATAAATAAAATTCGTAAATTTGCATGTAGCATGAATTATTATACAATGTAATGATAAATAGTAAATTTGTTAAAAGCATCGTTTTAAGGTTTTAATTGTATAAAATGCTAAAATTCCATATCTTCTAAGGTATCATAACTGTTATATTTTATGATAGATTCGCGGTATGTCCCATGTACGGATATTAGGTTTTAGGGACCAAATATTAGGGTGGTGGTGGTGGCAAATATTGCACATCAAAGTTGTCAATTGTCGTTGTCAAAAAAAGTAATCTCCAAAGTTATTTTGGTGACAAATGTATTAATTTTTTGGATAATTACTGTACAATAATCATTTAATATATTTTATCAATATCAATATAAAACATCTCAGATACCAAAGTATAAATCTTTAGGATGACACAGATACAAGTCTGGCAAAAATGGACAAACACGAACCTCTGGAAACCAAGAGGTGGGATCAGGTACCATGGAGGAGTAAGCATCCCCTGTCGACCGGTCACACTTATAAGTCTTTTAGTTCCCTGGCAAGTAATGTTTTTCCCCCCTAGGAGAAATTTTGGAGGTGATGTTTTTCTGAAAGCCTATCAAAATGAGACATGTAAGCACACTGGACTTGGGGCGTTTAAGAGTTTTGGGGTAAAAACTATTGAATAAAAATTGGAAAACCGCAGTTAATCCTATATTTATTGCAACTTTTTACAACGAAGTTAATGGTTGTGTAGATATCTTAGATCACAAGTATTGACCACTGAACAACCATTTTTTATCAAATTTGATGTTTTGGGGCAAAAATCAATTTTTTGAAACAGAAATCTGTGAAAAAATTAAACATTGAGTCACTTATAACACCAGTTTTTACCAATATTGTTTTTGGAAGGTATTTTTTCAGAAAGCCTATTAAAAATGCTATAGATTGAGGTTTGGTAGCACTTTTGCCACTTAGGAGGTTTGAGGTAAAACCAAAGAAATTAAACAAAAATCGCTGAAAATTGGAAATATACAATGAATCCTTAATTTGAGGTCAATTGTGCAATTAAAGTAATGATTGTATGTCGGATAGCCTAGACGATAAGTATGAACACAATACACAATGATTCGTTTTATTTTGGGGGAAAAACATGAAAACTAACAAAAATCGCTGAAAACTGGAAAACTTCACTTAATCTTGCAGTTATTGCCTCTCTTTGCAATTAAAGTAATGATTGTATGGTAAATGACCCATTAAACAACCATTATGTATCAAATTTGGTTTTGGGGGGTAAAACCCAATTCTTAAAACACAAATATATGAAAAAGCATTAGACTTTAAGTCACTTATAACCCAAGCTTTTACTAGTATTGTTTTTGAAGGGTATGTTTTTAAAAAGCCAATCAAAAATGATACAAATTGATACAAACACACAGAATGTCTGAGAATTATCTCCGATATCATCGTACTGTAAAAGATACAAACTCATAAACTTCATCAGTAAGATTTTCTACCTCAAGATCATCATCAGCAAACACATCAGGCTCTTTCAATTTTTCCTAAATACATTATATATCTACTAGTTCCCGAGGAACAATAGCACCATCTTTCCACTCAAACTCTATCTCATCATCCACTATTTTCCAACCAATATTGTTTAGATCCGGAAGTCTGTATGCGTCTATATATATATATATATATATATATACGCATGAGACGCATATATATATATATATATATATATATATATATATATATATATATATATATATATATATATATATATATATATATATATATATATATATATATATATATATTTGTGTGTGTGTGTACGTGTGTTTGTGTTTGTGTGTGAGTGATAGTTGACTCGTTGCACATGCTGCATCTTCAAAGAATCTCTGCATGGTGGAAGCAGACTCATATCTATGCTGTTGTAGGAATTTAGCATACCATGTCCCTGATTCTTTTTACAGAAGGTGTCATAACGTAACTTGTTGATTTCTACCATATATTGTATATACAAAATGTTCAATTTCATCAAATACAGCGGGCTACATTCATGTTTTTATCGAAGTTGTGTAAGTATAGGAATGTATTCTGTATTCTTCTCAACGGAGTTTATTTCCAACACCAGTATCACCCGATATTTGCCTGTCTATTTGAAGCAAATACCTCAAAAGCAGAACTAACACGTCTGTATCTTGAGATCTTACCACTATGTTCGTGTTGTCGGGTTCAGTGTCTCTTATGTGCAGACAATGCAGTATTATTCTGGTATCAGCTTCCTCTTGTGTTGAGCGTAAGGCTTATTCCTGAAAAACGATAACAGTTCTGTCGTCATGACTCGTGAGCCGATAACATGTCTCACCAAAAACATAGAAGAGAAATCGACCACGAAGAGCTGATGCATAGGTGTCAATTTTCCATTGGCGTAAGAGCAACTTTAGCAGCTGTGTTTTGTTATCACTGTTTGCCACGAAATTCTTCCAGTCTTTTTAGTGTCCTAGTCTTTGGACCAGATAGCAAAAATGTTGGTGTTGTACCCTTCGCTTCCTTTTAAATGATTTCAGTGACGTAGCTTATTGGTATCTCCTACGCAAGACATTGTCTCCTACTTAAGTCTTTTTATCTCTTACGTAAGACTTATTATCTCTTACGTAAGACTTATTATCTCTTACGTAGGACTTCTTATTTCTTACGTAAGACGTAATATCTACTACGTAAGACTTAGTTTTCTTGACTATTTCACAGAAAATGGTTTAAAGAAACTGATGTTTAATTTATGTTGCAGACACAGTAGTGTTCTTTGTATGCAACATAAAACATGATCTCATCTTTTTTCTCTTTATAATCCCGACCTGACAAATACAGAAAACTTTTTACTCGTATACAAAGCTAACGACATAATATTTTCTGTCGTTTTCACAAAATAATGTCGCAGAATAAGACAAAGTAATGCATAAATGAGCGTTTTAGTGAGAACTGTTTACTTTTATTGAAGCTAGTTTTGTTTGATACTGAATGAAATATACACTAATGACGGTATCCTGTTACATACACTAATGACGGTATCCTGGTACATACAGTAATGACAGTATCCTGTTACATACAGTAATGACGGTATCCTGTTACATACACTAATGACGATATCCTGTTACATACACTAAGGACGGTATCCTGTTACATACACTAAGGACGGTATCCTGTTACATACACTAAGGACGGTATCCTGGCACATACACTAATGACGGTATCCTGGTACATACACTAATGACGGTATCCTGTTACATACACTAATGACGATATCCTGTTACATACACTAATGACGGTATCCTGTTACATACACTAATGACGGTATCCTGTTACATACACTAATGACGGTATCCTGGTACATACACTTATGACGGTATCCTGGTACATACACTAATGACGGTATCCTGGTACATACACTAATGACGGTATCCTGGTACATACACTAATGACGGTATCCTGTTACATACACTAATGACGGTATCCTGTTACATACACTAATGACGGTATCCTGGTACATACACTAATGACGATATCCTGTTACATACACTAATGACGGTATCCTGTTACATACACTAAGGACGGTATCCTGTTACATACACTAATGACGGTATCCTGTTACATACACTAATGACGGTATCTTGTTACATACATTAATGACGGTATCCTGTTACATACACTAATGACGGTATCCTGTTACATACACTAATGACGGTATCCTGTTACATACACTAATGACGGTATCCTGTTACATACACTTATGACGGTATCCTGTTACATACACTTATGACGGTATCCTGTTACATACACTTATGACGGTATCCTGTTACATACACTAATGACGGTATCCTGTTACATACACTAATGACGGTATCCTGTTACATACACTAATGACGGTATCCTGTTACATACACTAATGACGGTATCCTGGTACATACACTTATGACGGTATCCTGGTACATACACTAATGACGGTATCTTGGTACATACATTAATGAAGGTATCCTGTTACATCGACTAATGGCGGTATCCTGTTACATACACTAATGACGGTATCCTGGTACATACACTAATGACGGTTTCCTGTTACATACACTTATGACGGTATCCTGTTACATACACTTATGAAAGTATCCCGTTACACTGTAATGTATTGTCGAGGTATACATAGGCTTCTTTTACACAAAACCCCTTAAACACCATATTTGGTCAACTCTTACATAGGAGATCTTACGTAGGAAGTAAGGAGATAATAAGTCTTACGTAGGAGATAATAAGTCTTACTTAGAATATGATGTCTTACACAGGAGATGAAAAGTCCTACGTAGGAGATAATGAGTCTTACGTAGGAGATAAGTCTTACGTAGGAAATAATAAGTCTAACGTAGGAGATGATAAGTCTTATGTAGAATCTTACGTAAGAGATAATTTTATTTTATAGGGTAATACTTATACCAGACAATGGATAAAATACCAGAACAGTACTTGTACGCAAGTGTTTGAAATAGTCTTGCAATGCAAACAAAATTTATAAGATGAAATAGGTTTTACATGCAAAAAGGTTTTGAAGTTTAAAGTCACTACTTGTATGCACCTCTCATGTTGTTTTTCATGTTTAAAGTGACTTTTTGTATTAAAATCGTATGTTTTTGCATTCAATCTACGTCCTTGGTTTGTGATTTATACGGCTTTTCATTTCTGTAAAATGTGATGCATCTCCAAAACATCTCATTAACTACAGACCGCGTTGAATTCGCATTTTCCACCCCTAAAAATCCCGGTTGATTTTAGACAGCTTTCCTCCACACATCATTTCCCTGTAAGTTCCCAGAACATCTCTTCACTAAGGATTACGGTCCCTGGTTCAATGTTTCTTCTCCTTGTACAAATAAACTCTGGTACTCAAGTTTCTCTCTTCTATTGTTATTTTTTTTTTCAAGACAACACGTCGTCTGTACACCGGTTCTTGTAATATTCTTCTACTAGACTTGTTTTGATACTTTTGTTTAATTCAGCTGTTTTGTTAATTAAAGTTAACCTCCTTTTACTTTTTCAACCCTGCAAGAGACCCGGTGACTTTGATTTATCATAAATATCTACCCCCTCCCCCATCACAAGCAATCCCGCGATACCAATAACATCCACACCAAAATCCCAACTAATTTTTCACTTATCATACCTCAACAGGCTGTATCTGTAGGTTGGTCGGTATAATAATTTCATTTGCAAACAGATCCCATCTCTTGGTTTACAGCCCCATGCTAAAAGTAAGTCAACCAACATCATTTTCCCCATAGCTTTCTATGTTACATCAACTTTTAAAAAATTATCATATACTTATATACATATAATCAAATCTTGTACATTTTTGAACGCTTGCTTCGAAGTCTATGGACAATCTTTCTAAATTGGTTTGGAAGATATGAAACAGCAACAAAGTATTTGTAAAGGACATAGTATGGTACATATGTATGGCGTCAACAAATTACTTACCACAAAAAAATTTGCTTCTCAGAAATAAATTTTCAAAGGAGTGTAAAACTAATATCAGATGAATAGAATTCTTATATTTAAAAAAAGTTTATATAATATAGCAAGCTATGGGAAAATGACGTAGTTGACTTACTTTTGGCACGGGGCTGTAGATCCTGGACATCCTGAGGATTAATACTTTGGTATCCGAGATTTTCTTTTACGTAAATAGAGATCAAATACTGTTGGTTAAAGTACGTTAAATTAAAAATTGTTTATATCAAATGATAGATGAAATGTTTACCGACTTGAATCACGAGATTTGAACTCACACAGCGCAACATTAATTAAGTTATCGACGGTACAAGTGATAACCCACATTCTGTTTGAAAAATAAGTTTGGTGCCTTTACCATTAGTATCAGGGATTGCATGAAACAAGAGAATGTGCTCGCCATCGTTTTCTGTAATTCTGTTCTTTTCTTCAATTCCTTCTAAATTTAGAAATTTCTGCATCGTATTTGGGTTAATATCAGTTACTGCATAATCTACTCAGCAACTTTGGTCTTTGTTAATGTTAAAACCCGTTTTCTTCTCAATATTCGGCAGTTCATGACCCTGCGATGCAATTTTGGCAGAAGACATTTATGTCAGAACTAGTATGAATTCTAAAACTAGAATTGTTTAAAATATGGAGCAACAAATCTTGTTTAAGGCCTGTCACACATTGACGGTTTAGATGACATATGAAAAATTAGGTACGCTGGCATACGTCAGACAAGTTGTGAGTTATGTATTTATGGGGGAGAAGGGTACCCTGGGGTATACAAAAAACTTATCATCACATTTTTTCTTATTTTTTGCCTACTTATTCATAATGAATGTTTGAATCAATAGAATGAATAATCTAGCACATTTGTGGGTATATAAGGGATTTTTACACATGCAAGAGTTATGCACCTTTCCAGAATTTTGATTCTTTTCACCAACTGTCCTATTCATAAATAAAAACAGTCATCTATTTACAAAACTCATATTTTTTTGCCAACTTGGTAAAATTTGATCAAACGCCATGGTATCAAATGTGTTTTTATGCTTTTATCAGAGCTGGTGGATAAAGAGGACAAAAGATTGAAAGCTGTGACCCCCAAAATACCAAATTTTTATAACATTTAAATATTTAATTTGGTCATTGTAAAAAATTTAGTCATAAAAATTTAAATTTAAATTTTTTTTTCTGTAAATGATCAATTCAGAATGTTTAACAATTATTTCGAGTCAATAAAACAAGTTGTGGGTATATAGCGAAGAAATAACACCTTGAAGTATGCCGAAATTAAATATTTTTTAACCAAAAAATTTTAAGAGAAGACTGTATCACCATTTGACCTTGAGTGTGACCTTGAACATGACCTTGACTTGGCGATGCATCTCATCACAATGAACCTTTCCTGTAACTTTCACAAAAGTATCATATACAATAAGAAAATAATAATAATTTAAGTCAAAATGTGACTGTACACAGAGAAACAGACAGAGGGACAAAAAATACCGACAATGTGAAGGTGTGTTTCATAGCTGACACAAAACCACATGACTGTTAAATTAATTTTTCCACAAAAAAACCTTAATTTACTTCTTGATGTGAATTTAGCATTCAATTTATGTCTTCTGTTCACAAATTTGTCAAATGTCATCTTTGTTTACTTTGCCAACATCAGTTCCAGTTTCCTACTACTATATTGACTTTCTGGTCACGTGCCCAGGTGCCCTTCTTCCCTTTAAGTTAACACGAGGCACGAGTTGTTGAAGTAAAGCAAGAATGTGCATGCACAAAACTTTTTGAGATTCTGCATACACTGGAGTAAGTTGTACATACGCTATACGATCATTAAGACACGTTTCTATATGTTACTCGTTTGTCAATCAGGATATGTCAAGAAACTGTCCACCGTATCCGAAATTACAACAAAAGTTTGACGTATGCCAATGTTTTATGAATTTTTGATATATATTTTTTCATACGTCAGCATACGTTCGACAAACAGTTAATGTGTGACATGGCCATGACATAATTTAAAATATTCCGAAGAGGACATGTGAATTTATATCATATATATATATATATATATATATATATATATATATATATATATATATATACACGGTATATATCTATTCGTTATTGTTGAGAAATGGTCATTTATGTGTATAACGTGTACGCTTTAACCAGATACTGTATATACAAAAAGCAAACTTTGTACATACAACACTTTATTTCAAATGAAGCTTTGTTTACACGTTAAAGATCAAGGGTTTATACATCGCATCCAACACCAATTATGCAGGTTCAGACGTCAATTAACATATGAATAACAATAATTTTGTTTCAATTACAGTCATTAATTTCATACAGAAAAAATAAACCAATATTTAAAGATGCTGAAAATTTGCTTTGTTCCTTCCATAAAATGAGGTGGAAATATCTGTGACAAAGGCTACACGCACTTGACAATGCATTATCTCCATTCATAACAAACAAATCCAATGTACTTGCGGAAAGCCGGTGGTCTCTTCCTGGGTACATTGGTACACTGTAACCTGCTTCTCTCCCCACCATTAAAAACTGGCCTCCACCATATAACTGAATAATTGTTGAGTGTGGCAGAACATACTATTCACAATCATATTTAAACAAAGAAATCAAAAACTTCATAAATGTAATGGAACATGCAGCTAGTTTAATTTGCATTTTTCATATAAAGGAAACGTTATAATGTTAAGTAAAATCCTGTAGTGTCCAGAAGATTACTACATGTATATTCTAGGGGTTTCAATGTAACCACTGTGATGATCAACCAGAAAACAGTTTGAACGAAAATCCTCCAACCATATTTATTGTGCATATGGTAAATGTAATGTTTGTAAATGTGTTTTAAAGACGGTCTACCTCCTAAATTAAAACACCATAGAAAACTCATCATTACAGTGATTTACTAAGGAATTTCAGAGAAACTGAGGTAAGCATGATTACATGTATAAACATTAATTGAGAAAAGAATTATCTACATAATGTGGGAATGTAACTTTGAACAAAAACACCCTAAACTCATTCACCCCAAAACACACATTTTGACTGGCCTACATCATTGATGTATTGAGAATTCATTGTTTCTCGGGGTTGACGAGTTAAAAGATTTAGTAATAAAAAAAGTAAATAAGTACTGTACATAATTATTTAATTTCACGTGGAGAAAATTTCGTGTTTTTCCTGGGTAATAAATTTTGTGCAATATTGGTTACGAATTGTCTTACTGATACTTCATCAGTGTAAGGTATTGTATTCACGGGTATTTAATTTCACGGTATTTCCTTTGACCGCAAATATAGCGAAATTAAATGCCCTTGAATAAAAGTAACTAGATATCAGTAGAAAATATATATAAGATACCTATTACATCAGAGGATATTCTTTTTTGAAAACTAATTGAACTTCAAAGATCATCAAAAACTGCCATATCAAATATGAGAATAACCTCTTGAATAAAATTGAGTCATAAATTATACGAATTCTTATTGATAAGGCTTTGAATTAATCTTGCCTAAACCATTTATATATCAAATATACATTGTATCAACAACAAAAATACTTACGAGAATCTGGGGGTAAAATTTAGTTATATATAACTTTTGATTAGATATACCTGTCCACGCATTAAAGTGTTCACTGATTACTAGACAAATTTCAACATATTACAGAAATGGATTTCTCTTATAAGAAAGTGTGTATGTATTACACATACATAATGCATCTATTTGCTAGTTGGTATTAAAAGTATTTCATTTGATAGCAAATATTAAGGGCTTACAATGCCAACAGAAGCATTCACTTTATCCTAACATTCTTTCACACACACTCCAAAAAGAAAACCAAAAAACAACAAAAAGATAAATTCTTGATAGTCTACATTCAACTTCACTGATCATATACAGCAAACCTAAATTGTATAAATTTACCAATGTCCCTTTCCTCATAAAAACACTCGCATACATGTACAAAGAATCCTGCAATAAAACATACTGTGATGAACAAAAAAAATTTCAAAAATAAATAGTTACAAAGATACAGCGATTACAAAAATGAGTGTAGCATTTGGATCCTTTGTGAGTTGAGTGACAGAGTTAAAGCTTTTATGATTTTGTACAAAGAAGCATTTTACTCATGATTAAAATAATTGATTTACAAAATTCAGATAAAGAGAGTTTTCACAAAGAATAAATGTGCAAGAGTTACTTTCCTTTGATAGCCATATTATAGGTCAACTTGTCAAATCTTTCAAAAAATACTTATTGTGGAATATCATCAATAAATCAGAGACAAATAAATAATTTTTCATATGCAACAGTATTTATCTTTTAAAAAGCATGTTGACCTGTACATCATATATGGATCTATATGGGGCCCATTTGGCATTGCAAAATAAATAAATTTGAAACAGTCATCAGGGATAGAAATTAGCAGGGGCCCAGTAACCCATGGCAAGTGAAAACTGAATTGGGCTAGTAAATTAAACAGTATGTTAGCCCAGGTGGCTACTGAAAATTTTGGGGGGTATATCTTGCACGTTCACAAATTTCAACCGATATTCTTATAAAATGAGTATACCTTGCTTCATGTAGCTAGAGTATGAACTACTTTAAAATGTATTTTCGTAGCAAGATCTTTTATATAGAATGTCATAGACAGAGCAAGATTCTGGTCTTCCAGACATGCAACTGGACATATGAGCCCAGTTGAGTCCTTGATTGCAGAGTTTAATTTCTATCCCTATCCACTTATTTCAATTAATCAGTAAAATTACAGTTTTAACTTTCCTTTTCTTATTACAATATTCTGTTGTGCTAAATCGTTAAGATGTGTTCACAGGTGCAATATAGCTTGATATGAGATAATTTTTTTCTAATTGTGTGAGCCTATAGATCACTTAGGAAAAATGAGTCTGAGGATATGCTTGAGCTGGTCTGTGATCAGAAAATGAATTTTCAGGATTAGCTGAACTTAAGAACATTCTCAGACTATAGAACTATCTAGAGCAATACAGCTTTGAACCTTGGTGTCTTGGTTTTCCTCAAATGAAAATCCTTGCACCAATTTCAAAGTCAGCAGCTGCAAGTTGTATTTCTTTAACCTTCAAAAAGCATCTCATTTGTTAAGCAGGACATGATGCAAAATTTTAAGATTTCCATTTAAACACAATTAAGATTACTTTTGGATATATTTTTTCAACAAATATGTAAAATGGTATCAGTAAAAATTGGGTAAATCCCACAGGCATATACAAATATAAAGTTTACATGTACCTCACATAAAAATCTAATAAAGTTTGTAGCAATGCTTAACTGTCCCTTAAATAATTCATTCTTATAACTAAACCTTTATCTGAAAAAAATCTTCACAATATGCTGAGTCTCTCCTTTTTACTGCTACAATTGGTCTCTTAATAAACAAACATCAAAAAGAGATCACATTTTTGGCTTTACTGATTTTTCTTCAAATTGGTTGAGAGCCAATCAAGTCCTTCATACAGACCATCCCCACTGGTAGCACATGTAGCCTGAGTATACCATTTCCTGTTCCTGTTTTCATTAAGTTTAAGTTGTTGTGTTATTTCGGCAGTGGACATTGCATTAGGCAAATCCTGCAAGAAAAAGTAGATAATTACATATGAATGTGTACAAGTGATAGGGCTCGAAATTAACATTGGTCAACCGACCCATAGCCAGTAGATTTTTCATCTGTACTGGTCCCATCATTCAGTTAAAGAAATAAAGATAGAGTGTAAGTGTACTTTTCAATAATTGTTAATGTAAGTTAATCTTACAAAATAATCTCGTCTATATTGACTTTAATACAAATAGAAAATATCCCATCTTGTCCTCATATGTATACATGTAGCTGGGTTATTCTTTATCTAAATATATCCTAAAATTATTTCTTTCAAGTTATTTTTGGGCCAGTAGAAGTTTGGTGGGGCTAGTATATTTTATGCCACAGGCCCTGTGGGCCACTTGGAGGGGGTGTTAAATTCAAGTCATGCTAAGTGAGCACTGTACTATCCATGACCATATATATATAGGCATTCTATATTTAATATTAACCTAATTTTTGTATCTATAATTAATTTCAAGCCAGTGGTTTTGGCTCTTGATGTTAATTATTAGTATGAGACACACAACACATCTTTCAGAAACCTATATAAATTATGTTGTATATGTAATCAGGCTTATCACATAATAATGACATTTTTGTTTCCTTTTGTAAAGTTTGCAGCAAAGCTAAGCTGTCCCTTACATAAATATTTGTTTAAATAATCCCTGATTTAAAACAAGAGGCCCAAAAGTGCCTCAATCGCTCACCCGAGAACCATTTACAAATGTGGAAAGAGGACCAAGAAGAATATGTAATGTACATGTAGGCTGATCTGGCCAAGAATGAAATATTGCAGTTTTAAGAAATTCATAAACATATCTAAAAACTACAATTGTGCAAAATTCTTCCACAAAAACATTTTTTCACCTAATTACAAGTAAAACACATCAAATGAAAGCATCAAACTGAATGCAAGGGGAGATAAATGAGGAAATCATTCAAAAATGAATGAAAATGACAAAATCTGATAAAAATCTTAAAAAAATTCAAAAATTAATATTCTGATTTCTATGAAAATTACAAACTTAAATCATATATCCATATAGATTACTCAGAAACAATCAGTTTTTCAATTCATGTAGCGGTTCTTGAGAAACGATTTTTAAAGAAGGACACCTTATGGGCCTATTTTGCCCCAACCAGATCCAACAATTGGACGATCTGGCTGAAAACTTAAAATTTGGTAAAGGACCTTGAGTACTTACTTCCTGTAAAGTTTCGTCAATATTCTTGCAGTGGTTTTGAAAAAAACCTGAATCAAAGTACTGAAAGTACTGATACGAGATGATGGCAATCATAGTTTTAATGAGGTATAATACACTCAGTATACTGAATACTTTTTAATTCAGTAAAATTATTTTTCAGCGAATTGTTACTATATTTCCGTCATTTTAAAAAGCAAAAATATATGAATAAAAGTGTGATTTGGAAATTTCAATCTTGATGTTGAGTTTGTCCTGTTGAAATGCACATACATGTGTAATTTTGCATCAATACAATGTGTAATTAATCCCATATTGCAAAATGTGCTTTGACTTGTTCCCAATAAACAACTTAGCATAACATAACTGTGTTGATGTTCCATGAACTTGTAAAAATGAGCCCCCCCCCCTCCTCTTTTTGCAGTCTTAAAACATTCATAAAAAATTCTAGAAATTATATTTAGACATAAATCTTGCACAAAAACATTTCTTCACCTAAATATAAGTAATATCAAAGTGAATATAAGGGGATATAATTTAGACAATCATTCAAAAGTGAATGAAAATGAAAAAGTCTGAAAAGACCCCCAAAACGCATAAAAAATTAATATTCCTATGAAAAACAGAAACTTGAATCATATTTCCATGTAGATCACTCAGAAACAATCCGTTTTTTAATTCACTCAGCAGTTCTGCAGAAGATTTTTAAAGAGGGGTAACTTAGGTGACCTATAAAGTCCCACCCCAGGGACAATCTGGCTGAAAAATACAAACTTGGTAAAGGACCTTGAGCACTTGCTTCCTTTCAAGTTTCATCAAAATCCCTTTAGTAGTATCGGAAAAGAAGACCAAAATATGAAATGTTTATGGACAGACGGACAGGGAGTGATAACAATAACTCACCTGAGCTAAATAAGATAATTCCCTAACATGACATAATATGCTTAATTTCTTCATTTTACTGTGAAAGTTGATTTCTTAATCATTTTTGCATCATTTAATTTGGTATCAAGATTTTATTAATATGAAAATTTGTCATCATCAATACTCCATCACTGAAATACTGAAGATGGATTCTAATTATTGATTGCTAATTTTTAATTAAATTGTATTTGTTTTCTTTCATGAAATATTTCAGTTAACTGGTAAATTCAGGGATGAGATACTAATTTAAAGTAATCAAAGTACTGAATTTACTGATACGAGGTGTTTGTTTGTTTATTTGTTGTTTAACGTCCAACTCAAGAATATTTAACTCATATGGAGACGTCACCAAATGCCGGTGAAGGGCTTCAAATTTTGGCCTATGCTCGGCACTTACGGCCATTGAGCAGTGAGGGTTCTTTAACGTGCCGACATCTACTGTAACACATGACCTCCAGTTTTTACTGTCTCATCTGAAAGACAGGAAACCAACCTGCCACCAGTGGGACTCGAACTCATGACCTCAAAATCCAGAGTCGAGCATGCCACCGACTGAGCCAGGCCGGCTCCTGATACAAGGTAAAATATGATAGTTTTATTTGTGATATCATACATGCCTTACTAACTGTCTTGTATGTGTAGTATGTTCTCAAACGCACTATGTGCCAAACTATGATTTCCTATGGGAATAGTTTCTGCAAAGTTTAGATAAAACTGAACCATTATTTCTGGAAGTAAAAAATCAAGTCAAGAAATGATGAAAAACTTATATTAACATTTACTTTGGTGTCTGTGACCTTGACCTAGAAACTTTGTCAAAAACGATCCTTACAAGTAGATAATTCCTAACAACATTGTATACACTGATTTAACAATCATGCAAGACATTTGATCATTGGTTCATGAGAAGATTTTTAAATATGTATACATGTACTAATGTAGTCCCTTTGCTCGCCATTGAAAGTGGGGTTTTGTTTAATTTCTTAAATCATACTTCATCATCATCTTTGAATTTTACCACACATAATTGAATTGTCAACTCCTTCAGATGCATAAGTAGGTGGGGACATCCCGATAGTCCGACGGTTCGATAGTCCGACGGTTCGATAGTCCGATGATAAGTAGAAAACTAGTTGCTTCCCGTCAAGTTTCGATGAACTCGCTGCAGAGGAGAAGCAGTGTCACCACGCAATTTGTAATAACGACACAATTTGTAATAAAAATTTCAAAATCAGAGAATTATTTTAAAAATAGGGGAAAATGTTTGGGATGACCGTCTTAAGACACAATTTGACCAATTTAATGGAGAAAAGATGGGTTTGAACCCAATAAGATGGCTTTTAAAAAGTTATTACAAATTGCGTGGTGACAAAGCAGACACTGCGTCAAATATTTAAGTGACTTTTTGTTCTGTTTAATCCTCTTGATAGCCATGAGATTTAACTGTCGGACTATCGGACCGTCGGACTATCGGACCGTCGGACTATCGACATGTCACCAAGTAGGTTGTATGCAAATCAGAAATCAGATATATAACAGTATAGACTGACAAGTTGTATCAAAAATAAATTGTTTTTATTAACTAAAAAAAAATCAGAATTATGAAGTCTGCATCATTTTTAATATAGTGGACAACATTATGTTACTGAAATAATTTCATCTTGTTAGTAATATTTTTGGCATGCTAGATTTAAAACAACATAAAAACCAAAATGTAAACTTGAAACTAATGTTTACTTGCAATTGTGAGATGATCCCTTATAAAACCAATATGTAAACTTGAAACTAATGTTTACTTGCAATTGTGAGATGATCCCTTATAAAACCAAAATGTAAACTTGAAACTGTTTACTTGCGACTTTGTGAGATGATCCCTTATTGACAAGTCTGCATGAATTAAGTGTGTAACAGTTGGGCCTATTCCTACTTTTCCTGTGAAAAAAATGTAAATTCCATGTCCTTTTATGTTAAAATATATGTTTATGCCATATATTTAAATTTGATTTCATCCTTTTGATATTACTACAAAATGATATTGAATCAAAGAATTTATATATTTACATACATGAGGGGGATTGCATAAATGTAGCAGGCATACTGACTATTTTTAGGTAGCCATGTGGTTTAAAAACTGTTTATATTTTCAGTATTATGGCTGTTCAATTAATGGACTTACACCCATGTAATTTTTCTTAAAATTTGAAAGAAATCTTACATCATCAGTAATGGGAAACTTTTTCCCTTGAATTGTTTGATGAAATTAAAATTCATTTTTAGTTATGTATAACCTTTAAGACAACAATTATGAAACAAAAATTTTAAATATATAACTTATGCAGTTTTTGCAAAAAATTACTTGATCCCACTTTCAATGAAGAGCAAATGGACTATAACTTTTTTGCCACTATTGAATCTAACCCTTTAACATTCGCAAAACTTAATGTGGCCTCATTTGGGAATACGATTAAAATTGGCCCTCTGGTACTTGAGGTGTCCAGAAAATGTCTAAACTTTGATGGAAACTTATATCTCTTTACTTTAGCTGTGACCTAGACATTTTGACAAAATTATCATGAGATGATTATTAACAACTTTTATTCTTATATTTTTGACTACAAAAATCACTGTTTTGAGTTAATATGCCATTTTTATAAAACTGCAACCTATTGTTGATTTAATATGGGGAAAACTTTCTACCTTAAATCTTGACAAATTTCACCTTATATTTGTGTGCTTTCTAAAAAGTATTTGGTATCATATTAACGGATGGGATTAACTAACCCAATTTTACCTTATACTTATGTGTGTATGTTTAACCAAATGACAAATTTCTATGATTTATGTAACAAGTTAATTAATATATAGGTTTTCTTGAGTATCTTTTTAAAATTTGTAAATTCATAAACAAGCTTTGGCTACATGTAGCTCTTAATTTCAGCTTTCATAAACATTTATGGTGGCTAAGGGGAGACAATGGGCTAGCCAAAAGCTCCCTTCCATTGATGATCTAATAGAGAAAAGAATTGGCTAGCTTAAAGTTCCCTCTTGATGATCTAAATTGGGGAAAATAAATGGTTAGCAACTCCAATTAATTAAAACACAAGATTGTTAATTCATAAAAGAGCTTTGACTAGCTAAATTTTTCAGTTGTCATGAATAATAAGGGTGGGAAAGAATTCTTCCCCCTTACTGAAATTTTAGTGGAGAAAGAATTGGTTAAACTAAAGTTTCCCTCATGATGATCAAAATGGGGGAAAATTGGTTAGACATTTCATTCCCCAATAATGAATAGGGGAAAATTTTTCACCTTTAGCTTTGGGCAAATTTCATCTTTAATTACATTTTTGGTGGTGAAATATCAGGATTAATTCTTAAATGCTATTTTTCAGTGTGAAAAATAACATCATGCAAAATCAATGTAAAATGTTATTTTCACACGACCAATCAAAATACACATTACCTTCACGTCACCATAAAGCAATCATCACATATCCAGTCAGACTAATCCTATAATAAAGGACTTTGTTGGTTCAAATCAGTGTCTATAATTCATAACAAAATTAATTTCCATAATTCAAATACCATTTCTGTCTGGCATAGGTTCTTTTATAACACTACATCAGGAAGTATGTACATGTATTCAAGCCACAGGCCTATAATGTGTTCTGTGACAATTACATGTAGACCTTGATGTAAAAACTTTGTATGTTTGATTGTAAATCAGATCAAAATTCTAGTTTGTCATTTACATTTATTGTATTGAAATGCATTAGAAATTGCTTTTGAAACAATTATCATATAGTATGCTAAAAACTATTTTCAGTTGCTGGTGTCATCATGTTTAAAATCATTCAGTTGCAAGAGCATGACACAAAAATCCTCTCACTTTAATCATTTACATGTAACATGTATCAGTCGATAATTGTTGTATAATCGTTCACACCTTAAAATAACAAGCCCATATTTACCAGTAAAAGGCACAGAATCCTAGCCCCTTTTCCTTTGGGATAATTTTTTCTCCTGAATATTATTGCTCTTCTATGACAGAAAACATATTCACCTGTCTTAACCAGTTTGCTTATAATTATGTCTAGGTTTCAATTATTTACCTTGAAAATTTTGCTTTCATTTTGATTTCTCCTTCACATTTAAGAGTGAAAATTATATGGTAAAGAACATTGCCAGGTTGTTTGTTTAATGCCACTTTCAACAATATTTCAGTTATATTGTGGTGGTATAAAATAAAGTATATCTTTTCAACTTAAAAACTGAGCATTTTTATCTTATAAAACTTTTTGAACACTTACATGTAAAGTCACCAGCGACATTATTAACAAGAGATCCCAAAGGGATCTTGGCACCCACCATGAAATGTTCTATGTCTGATATATGACAGACTGTTCTTTTCTCTTATTTTGTGTCTCAACATTGAATATGAACATAAATGCATATTTCTGTGAAATGCGTTTTTCACAAGATTGTAGAGAAACTGAACTTGAACTGAACATTTTACATTTTAAGAGAGAATGGAATTCAACATGGCCAACAGGTGTCCATCTTGGATTATAATCTCTTTTAAAAAGTAATATGTACATCATGATCTACACCTCAAGGGGAACCTCCATTACCAATTTCAAAAAGATTCCTTCAGTAAAATCTGAGAAATACAAACTTCCATTGTCAAAATCCAAGATAGCCACCAGTTGGCCATGTTGGAATCCAATCTATCTGAAAATGTCATGTGCACAACTCCACCTCACGGGGAACCTTCATGTAAAATTTCAAGGAGATCCCTTCAGTCCTTTCTGAGGAGTAACAAACTTCTTTTGGTCAAAATCCAAAAAGGCCACCTGTCGGCCATGTTGCATTCCGATCTCTCTAAAAATGTAATGTGCGCAACTAGACCTCAAGGGGAACCTTCATGTCCAATTTCAAGGAGAATTCTTCAGTCCTTTCTGAGAAATAGCGGTAACAAACTTCCTTTGGTCAAAATCCAAGATGGTCACCTGTCGGCCATGTTGGATTCCGACCTCTCAGAAAATGTTATATGCACAATAATACCTCAAGGGGAACATTCATGTCCAATTTCGAGGTGATCCCTTCAGTCCTGAGAAATAGCGGCAACAAACTTCCTTTGGTCAAAATCCAAGATGGCCGGCTGTCGGCCATGTTGGATTCCAATCTCTCTAAAAATGTAATATGCACAACTAGACCTCAAGGTCAGTCCTTTCTGAGAAATAGCGATAACAAACTTCCTTTGGTAAAAATCCAAGATGGCCCCCTGTGGGCCATGTTGGATTCTGATTTCTCTGAAAATGTAATATGCACAACTACACCTCAAGGGGAACCTTCCTATAGAATTTCAAGGAGATCCCTTCAGTCCTTCTGAGAAATAGCGGTGACAATAATTGTTCAGGATGGACGGACAACTGACGGACCACAGATGCAGGGCCATATGAATAGCCCATCATCTGTTGATGGTGGGATAGAATCACTATTAAGATCTGTCTCGGAGTAATATTTCTCATGTGTAGGTTTGAACATGCTGTTAAAATATGTTTAATTGTCAGTCTTTAGCCACACGGTATACATTCCGGTGGTTCTTCTTTAAATAATATATATGTGTAAGGTTACTGTGACCAATACTGAGTCTGGTCAGAGAGTAACCTCATCTTTTCTATTACTAGTGAAGACTGGTGGATTATTGACAAATTTTATATTTATATCATGTAATTTATTTTCAGTTTGTAGATCCAAATGTTGTTGGAACATTGTGGTTATGTAATCTGTAATAAATGGTTTAAGATCTGTGAAAGGAATTTTATTTTCAAACTGTAAATATCTCATTACTAATTTAGCAATTTCATCAGCTTTGGTATTTCCTTTTATGCCAATGTGGCCAGGAATCCCACAAAAGATGATCTCTGTACCTACAGATGTCAAATAATGTACTGTCTCTATTATTTCAAAAATTATGTTTTTTGAAAGGTTTACGCTTTCAATTGATTTTAAACAGGACAAAGAATCTAAGTAAATAACTTATTTTCTTATAGCTTTTGTCTTTATATAAAATTGCTGGGTATACAGTTCTTGATAAATGTGGTTAAAACTGAACAATTGGTTCTTGAGAGAAAGTTGAAAATTTCTAAAGATTTCCAACATTAGAGGAAGGTGCACTATTGTGATACATTGATAGTTTTATGTAATGTTAAACCCCAATTTCATTCACAAACTCTGCAATCAGCAAATTTGAAAAAAAATCATATCATTGGTTCATGGCTAGAAGATTTTTAAGGTGTACCAAGTTTTGATTCTTTTCCCACTCTAGTGTATTTTCATTCACATACTTTACGTAGCTTTACATGCCATGATTGGGATACTTCCTGTTGAATCTGGTTAAAATGGTTTCACTAGTTCTTGACAAGTAAAAAATGTCTAGTATTGGTGTAAAACTGATATTTAGCATTTATTTAGGTGCTTGTGATCTAGACCCAATGACTTTGTAATTTTGTCATATTGATCCTTAGGTAATTCCTTACAACTTTCAAATATGTCTTTGTATACAGTCAATCAGTTCAGAGTTAGAAACCATTTGTATCAAACTGTACCCTATGCCATTTGGAGTACCTTCTAAAGGCTCATTTGTGAACAAATTTCATTTGAAAAATTTGTAGATATTGATTTGACTCATCAACCTCTCTGGTCACTTTTAGACTAACCCAAATCAATAAATAGCACAGTCTATTGTCATAATTTGGGTTGGCAATGAAAAAGTTCATATTGCATGTAAAATTATAATTCTAAATAATATACCCTTGAGTTTTGTCTTTGAAATGGTCAAGTCCAAATGTGATTTCAGAGGTTGATATGTTAAAAATCAATCATAACAAAATTGAAACTTTAAAAACGAGATCTCCCTCAATGAAGGTTTCAGAGGTCAGTAGGTATGCAAAGGCCTAATGAAAACAGATTCCTTTAAATTTTTTTTTTTCACATTTCATTTGTTTACCCATTATGATAATGATTATTATTGCTGGGATTGGGTCCATTGTATGCAGGTTATGTATGATTTTAATCATTCAAAAACTATAAAAATGTATACAAGTGGCCCAAGAGGACCCCAATCACTCACCTGAGAACCATCTATAAGTGTGGAAAGAAGACCAAGAAGAATATGTAGGGTGATCTGTTTTTTTTTTTAAATCTTCATCAAAAATTCTAGAAATTAAATTTTGGCAAAGTTCTTGCACAGAAATATTTCTTCACCAAATTACAAGTAAAACACATTAAATGAATGCATCAAAGGGAGATCACTCAGAAACAATCCATTTTTCAATTCATGTAGTGGTTCTGGAGAAGAAGATTTTTAAAGAGGATACCTTTTTGGACTTCTTCTGCCCCACCCTGAACCCATCCCTTCAGTGGTTTCAGAGAAGAAGTTGAAAATATGAAAAGTTTATGGACAGACGCCAGACGGGGAGTGATGACAAAAAAAAAAATCAAACAAAAAGCCAAATGGGCCTTAATGGTCACCTGAGAACAATTTCCAGTCAAGTTAGGTTGGTTAAAATTTGTCCACTGGTTCTTAATGTCTAACACTTGACACACCCCCCCCCCCCCCAATAAATAAAAAAAAAACCAAAAAAAACCAAAATCATTTTCTGTTTACTTAGATGCCTGTGAACTTGACCGTTGATCATTTTGTCAAAATGATCCTTAGATGATTCCTAGCAACTTTATGATATATCTTTTATACAAAAAAATCAATCAGTTTTGAGTTATTAAGCCATTTGTATACAACTGTGTACCCTGTGTTATTCAATTTCAATCACCCCCTAGTGAACCGTTTATTGACAGAATCCATTTTCAAAACATCAGAAATCCAATTAAAGGGAGATAACTCCCATAAGCGAGGACCTGACAACTTAGGCCTTGTTAACTTTTTTTGTAGATCTTTGCTTGCTAAACATTTCTGCTTCTTTTACTTTTATTCTTGCTATTATCCTTCGCAAGATAAATGACAATAAACATCCAAAAACATGAAAAATCAACTTAAAAGGGGAAATAACTCCCATAAGGGGTTACCTGACAATTTTGGCCCTGTTGATTTTAAGTACATCTTAACATGCTGAACAATTTCGTTTCTTTCACTTTTACTCTAGCTATTATACTTTTCAAGGTAATGTCAATAAACATCCAAAAACATGAAAAATGAACTTAAAACGGGAAATAACTCCCATAAGGTATGACCTAACAACTTTGGCCGTTGACATTTTGTAGATCTTTGCATGCTGAACAATTTTGCTTCTTTCACTTTCTCTCTATTTATTATATTTTTCAAGATAATGTCAAAAAAGATCCAAAAACATGAAAAATCAGATTAAAAGGGGAAATTACTCCCATAAGGGGTTACCTGCCAATTTCGGTCCTATTGCCTTTTTTTGTAGATCTTTTTGTGCTGAACATTTTTGCTACTTTCACTTTCTCTCTATTTATTATACTTTTCAAGATGTGAGAAAACATCCAAAAATGTGAAAAATCCACAAAAAAAGGGGAAATAACTCACATAAGGGTCGACCAGACAATTTCTAAAGTTAAGTATTGATAGATTTTTGCAAGCTGCTCATTTCTAGGTAATGGTTTTTTCTCTAGCTTTAATAATTTGGAGATACATGTTTCAAATAAAAAAATATCTGCCGACTCATTTGCTCTATATTTAGCCATGACAGCCATGTTTGGACCTAGCCCATTATCATCTGTAAACTTTATGTTGCTTTACATGGTTATACTTTCTGTCAAGTTTGGTTCAAAGTTATCTAATGGTTCTCGAGAAGTAGTAACAAATGTCTAAACTTTTACAAAAAAAAACCACCATACATTTTCCATTTATTTATGTGCCTGTGACCTTGACCTCATGACCTTGGAATTTTGTCAAAATGATCCTTAGATAATCCCTAACAACTTTCTCATATATCTTTGTATACAAAAAGTCAACCAGTTTTGAATTATTAAGCAATTTGAATACAATTGTACCATGTGTTACTGATGTGCCTCCTAATGGCTTGTTTATAGACATATTTCATTTTCGTTTGTAAACTTTGTAGATATTGACTTAACAATCATGCATACAAAATTTGAAAGTCATCTAATCATTGGTTCATGAGAAGAAGATTTTTAAAGATGTACTAAGTTTTGGTCCTTTTTGGCCCCTTTAGAGGCCCTATTGGTCCTAGCCCCTTTTCATTCACAAACTTTATGCAGTTTCACATGGGGATGCTATATCTAAGTTTGGTTAAAATTGGCCCACTGGTTCTTGAGAAGAAGTCGGAAATGTGTAAATGTTAACGCCGGACGACGACAGACAAAAGACGATACCCTCAGGTGACCTAAAAAACTAAGGTTTTGAGCCTGTCACGGCAAGAAGGCCTTGCCTTAAAAAAAAAGATCATGACAATTGTTTATTTTAGTACACTTTATTGTAGAGCTTCAGGAAGTAAAGCTCTGATAGCAAATGAATATGTGAATATCTTAACAATTATATACATCAGAACTACAACTGTTATACAACAGCTTGGAGATGTTGACACATACACACATAGTCATACACAGTATTCACTCACGGGGATTTTCCTAAGCCGTTTTTGGGTCCAGTTACAGGACCCATTCCCAATGCAAAAATGGCTCACATTTTCCATGAATATGCAAAAATTCACAATTTGACTGTTTGAAATAAAGAATAAAGTATTTTCAAACTAATTCTCAAATTAAACTTCTGTTTTTGTTTAAAAGTCTATATATTCCCAATTTTTTAGGCCCTGGACCAAGAATTTTGGAGGTACATGTAGGAAAATCCCTGTTGAGCTATTCTCTTTTCTTTAGTTGCATACTTAAACTACAAGACATAAAATTCGAACAAGTACCAAACACAAAGTATAACTTATAATCAAAATACAAAAAAAAAAATTATGAAACAGCGTCTAAAAAGTATCCTTAAATTGTTTCCTATCAATGATGTACAGCATGAAAATACAGTATGGAAAACAATATACAATTGGATGTTAAAGCTGAAGTAGACTGTTATATTCACAAATATATTTGGATATACACTAATCAGAAGTACTGATGTGTCTTACATAGTGCATTTAGTTACAAACTTGAAAAGGATGCAAATCATCTTCACAAAAGGGTCTCTGTTTTGTACAAGCGATTTATCATATGATTTACGCATCAACTTGGTTTCTGCTCCTTCCCCCACCCCATCCCCTCACGCATATATATCTTAATTATGCACATAAATCGCAAAATGTTTATAGTTTAAGATTTGGTTTTGAGTTTTTGTGAAAGCCAGTCCAATCCTTCATACAAGCCATCTCCACTTGTGGCACATGTGCCTTGCAGGTACCATTGTTTGCTTTTAATTGAATGGAGACTAAGTTTGTCTGTTACTTCTGCTGCAGTCATTGCATTAGGCAAATCCTGAAAATAAAAAGAGATGTCATTTGTCTTTTCTTGCTCCATCATACTTTTTTTGCATCTGTTGTGTCATGACTTAAAGTAAACCCTGAGTGAAAAAATGAAAATTTTAATATTTTAAGAACTATTCATTTTAAAAACATGGAAAACACCATCAAAATTGGTGACCACGTTCAAGATATTGACCTCTAAAGTTGGTTTAGACCTGCTTATGGAAAAATAATTAAGCATTCAGTCCACTTTTATTTTACATCCTGCAGAGAATTTGGATGTCACCAGTTTAAAGTGAAGTGCTACAAATTTTGGCCTGTGCTATGGATTGATGCCAACACAGTAAGGGTTCTTATATATGTCATGCCTTCAGAGACACACAATCTTGGTTTTAAACCTCATACTGGAGACCAATGACTTTCATTACGTATGCTGAACACTTGGTCAGAGAACAATCAATACTATTTTTAAAGCCATTGGTATGACCCATTACCAGGAATCAAACCCATTGCCCCCTATGCACTTTGATATTTATACAAAATTCAAACAGTAATATGTGATATAACACCCAAAAGGGTGAGGTATAGGGGAGGAGTTCAACATGTCATGGCTATGATATTTTGGACCACCCTGTATGAATTTTATTTTAAGTAGTTAAATGAAATAAAAATGATACTTATTCACCATAACTTTACACTTTTATCCATTTTCACAAATAAAAAGTGGGTAAATAAATTCAAGAAAGTGGTTCAATATTTCGTGGATATGATAACTGACCTATCACCAAGTGTTTAACACATGGCTGTTCGTGTGCTTTTTTGACGTCATTCAATTGTAATGTCATAATCACACAAGTGTTTGACGGGCCATTTAATTGTGACGTCATAATGGAAAAGTTTGCCAAAAGGTACCATGTCGGGCATTTGGCGATAAGTCAATTTGAATCCCCCTCTCCCAGTTCTAGGAATTCTATTTCAACAAGAGGCCCTGAGCAAAACATGATTAGGATGAGAATAGGCTGATTGTTAGTTGATGATTTTTTCAAAGCTGTACAAACTTTTGGTTCTAGTTCTTTTTCATTAAGAATAAGATCAATCTTGACATTTTACACTGAATATCTCTGGACGATATATACAAAAAGTTAATCAGTTTTCATTTAATAAGCCATTTGCATTCAACTATACCCCGTTTTACTAAAGCACCCCTAATGGCTTATGTTTATGGACAAATTTTGTTTTCAATCACTAGTAAACTTTGTAGAGTGATTTTCCTACATGTACATATACCTTCTAAACTCTGGGTCCAGAATCCGAGAGAATTGGGAAAATATACAGTACGCGTATTGTGTTTTCGTCATTTGTCACTATATGTCATGGTTTACAGTGTGTGAACTTGTGTCATGGTGTATAAAATTCCATGATTCCGCCATACACCTTCATTGACATTTTTTCATTGTGAATGATACTGAATACCATGGGTGTTTTCAAAATACATTATTAGCCAATGAAAAAAATGTCGAATTAATAATTAAGTTACACTTTCTACATCCAAATTTCTGCTACCAGAAAGTTTTCAACCAAAGTATTTGATTCCATACCCTCTCAAAATTTACACTACCAGCTCCTTAACTGAATCCTAGATATAAGAACTTTTGAAAATGTTTATTCCCAGCATAATATATTTTATTATCCAATAAAAATATAAATAAACGTAATATCTATATTGAGGTTTAAAATTCTAATATCTATATGCCTCACGTTAAAATGGAAATAGAATAAAAAAACCAAGAGGGCCTCAATCGCTCACCTGAGAATCATCTACAAATGTGAAAGAAAGACCAAAAAGAATACGTTCATGTAGGCTGATCTTGCCAAGAAACATAAATATTGCAGTTTTGAGAAATTAATAAAAGTGTCTAAGAATAACATTTCAGCAAAATTCTTGCACAAAAACATTTCTTCACCTATATACAAGTAAAACACATGAAATGAATGCATCATAGTAAATGCAAGGGAGATAATTGATGAGATCATGTAAATTTTTCTTATAAAGATCTAACACAATTGAAGTTTTAACTTATCAGTGGCCTTTATTTATTACCATGGCAACTGACACATTCATAATATCTGCCATTTAATTTGTTACACCAAAAACCTCTAATTACTATTTTTCAGCGAAATCTGACAATATCAAAATTTGACCAATCACATGCTTTTATTAATATGCACCATTGAACTTGTAATCATCAAAATACTTTTGTATACTAATTGTCAGCAAAATCTGAAAATATCAAAATCATTTTTACGAGTTGATGGAGCATCAACACAGTTATGTTATTCTAAGTTGTTTATTGGGAACAAGTCAAAGTACATTTTGCAGTATGGGGTTAATAACACATTATATTTAGGGGTGCGACGGTTCTGTTAAAAACAGAAGAACCGAACCTTTGACGTCGAACTGATCAGTTCAGTTCTTATATTCCAGATTTCGGTTCCGTTAAAAAATTATTATTCAATAAGATCCTTCTAATGACCCAAACAGCATGACATTTACTTGAAGTGGGCACCATTACTTCTAGTTCTAATTAAAAAAAAAACCCACAATATTCTTTATCAGAATATATAATAATCTATAAATGATTAATACAGATATAATTTGAATGTAGATGTGATAATATATCCAGCCTCTCAATAACTTGCAGCTATTTCGTAAGGTTGCGGTTGTTAGGTGTTTAGTGCTATCAGTATAAATTGCAAATGGTGGCTAATATGAAATTATTCATTCGTGTTGTTAAACAGTCGTTATATCTCGATTACTTCATTCCTCGAAAGAAGGGGGATCGAGAACATAAAGGGCTTGAGTATTCTAGTTACTTTTGTGTGGGATTATTTCCAACTTAAACCAGATGCCAATGACAGATATGGCAATGCATAATCAACAGTGAATAGGCAAGAAAAACATGATGAATTCAAATAATAAACATGACAATTTGACATGCAGCATTTTCTCTGTATTGTCTACACACCTATGGAGTTACTCTACAGCAGAAAGGTTTTTGACATATGATCCAAGAGTCAAGAGTAAAATTTGTTAGTGAATTAAACATAGCAATACAGCATATTTCTCTTACAATGTAAATGGAGAGAATATTTTAAACATCGGTGTTCCATATAAGCAAATTACAATGTATTTCTGTATCATTGATCAGTAGCTTGTTAGAAATACTACTGTGCCATGCACATATTTATCTTAAAGATATATTATTTCACAATATAGTGTAATGCGGGCTAGAGATATGAACTAGAACCCACATACTGCTGTGTTGCACCACAGGGTCTCATATTTGGTTTAAAATTATGTGCCATTTGACTAACATTCGTTCTAGAATGTATTTATACTTCTGTAGTTGCACTGGGAGGCCAAGAGTCAATTGTTAGATGAAACGAACCGGAAAAAAATCCAAACTGAACCTAACGGAAAAAATCCTGAACCGTCCCACCCCTAATTATATTGATGCAAAATTACACATGTATGTGCATTTCAGCAACATAAACTTAACTTCAAGATTGAAATTTCCCAATCATACGTTTATTCGTGTATTTTTGCTTTTTAAAATGACGAAAATATAGTCACAATTAGCTGAAAAATATAGGTCTGCAACTGCAAGACTTGTTGAAATATATGCTATTAATGCAAGACTTGTTGAAATATATGCTATTAAAGGTCAGTTCGGCGTCCTTTATGAATTTTAAGACATAAATTTTCTTTAGAATGTTACTTTTCAATTATTTTTTACCATTATACTCTTGTGATAGAATTGACATTAAAAGCGATAGACTGGACTGTTAACAATTGTTCCAATTAATATGCAAACAAGTTTTGGTCAAGTTTCCCTTACTGTGTATCGACAAAATTTGTCTGTGAAGTTGGACATAGAAGTTGCATCATTCCTCATTCACGTGATCTTAACTGATGAGAAACTCGCGGCAGTCTCAGAAGTTGGGAAAATGTTTTGCATGTACACGTATTGACCTAGAGATTTAAGGCTACTGATAGGAAGTATAGCGTAAGGCTATAATACTGCCCTGTGGCATAGAAATTTAATATCTGCGATGTTTATAAGCACAAGATTTTATAATCATATCATATATCTATGTAGTTTGTTGCATAATAAATAAGCCAACAGTACTCATGTTAGGCCAAATGTCTGACTCGATTTTTGCCAATACACAGTAAGGGAAACTTGACCAAACCTAATTTGCATATTAATCGTGCACAAGAATTGTTAACAGTCCAGTCTATCGTTTTTAATGTCAATTCTATCACAAAAGTATAATGGTAAAAAATAATTGAAAAGTATGTGCTTTGACTTGTTCCCAATAAACAACTTAGCATACCATAACATAACTGTGGTGATGTTCCATCAAATTGTCAAAAACAAGAGGCCCATGGGCCACATCACTCTCCTGAACTGTGTTGGAATCTTACAAATCATTTTAACACTCCTTGAAAGTGGAAGAGACTTAAAAATGAATGAAAATGACATCAAAAACACCAAAAATAATTTTTTCAATTTATTAAAAAAAATATGAAATTGAATCATACATTTGTATATCAATGTAAATCACTCAGATGCAATTAGTTCTGGTGAAGAATTTCAAAGAGGTGTACACCCTGAGACCTATTTTGCCCCACCCTGGATCAACCTCTGAGTCTATCTGGTAAAACAAGAGGCCCAAGAGAGCCTCAATCGCTCACCTGAGAACCATCTACAAATGTGGAAAGAAGACCAAGAAGAATATACATGATCTGGCCAAGAAACAGTATTACTGTTTTAAGAAATTCATAAAAATATCTAAAAACTTCATTTCAGCAAAATCCTTGCACAAAAAAATAAAACTAAAATCATGCATCTGTGTAGATCCTTCAGAAACAATCTGTTTTTCAATTCATGTAGTGGTTCTGGAGAAGATTTTTAAAGTGGGGGTACCTTATGTGACATATTTTGCCCCAATTCGGATCCACCACTGAGCCAATCTGTCGGAAAACTACAGACTTGGTAGAGGACCTTGAGTACTTACTTCCCGTAGTTTCATCGAAATTCTTCCAGTGGTTTCAAAACAAAGGCTGATAATGTGAAAAATGCACCCAGCCCTCTTTTTTGCATTCTTAAAAAATTTATAAAAAATTCTAGAAATTAAATTTCAATAAAATTCTTGCACAAAAACATTTCTTGACCTAATTACATGTAAAACACATTAAATGAATGCATCAAAAAGTATACAAGGGGAGATAATTGATGAAATCATGTAAAAATGAATGAAAATAACAAAGTCTCAAATATGTGTCAAAAATTAATATTCCGATTTCTATGAAAAATACAAACTTGAATCATACATTCATGTAGATCACTCAGAAAGAATCCATTTTTCAATTCATGCAGTTCTTGAGAAGAAGATTTTTAAAAGGGGTACCATATGAGACCTATTTTGCCCCGCCTCGATGGACAGAGAGTGATCACAATAGCTCACTTGAGCCTTTGGCTCAGGTGAGCTAAAAACAAATACTTGGTTGGGGAACTTGGGTACCGGTACTTGCTTCCTTTAATTTTTTTCAAAATCCCCTCTCCCCCTTCATTTTTGATACTTTTAAAGGCCCATAACCGGTGGTTTACACTCAGCAAGGTTGTTAATTTTGTTTTGAATTATAATGTGCTTTGCAAAATGCCTATATAAAGTTATTATCTTTCCATTAGTTACGCTTCTGGGTGATTTTCTGTTTACTAGTAACTTGAGTTTGAAGATTAAAAAAATGATTTTTACTCGTAATGACAATAAATACAAACAGAGTTGCATAATATTTAAGGCAACCTCAGATAAATGAGTTCAACATATGGGTTATGGTCATCTCGTACCCAAGTGAACTGGTTGACTTGTACCCATGTTTTAACTTATTGTGCCATTGATTAACTTACTCGTGCCCATCGTCTGTTTGATTGAAGAATTTTTTATGAAGGTATACATGTATTTACCAATCATATAATTACCATAATGCTGTTTGGTATATGTCTTATTTCCAATTAGTGGAACTCTTCATATTAAAAGACAACGTGTAACAAATGAACTTCAATATGGTGGCAAATACAAATTATCGTAGTTTATGATTTGTTTTGAAGTCCCAAGAAATTAAACATTCCAACAAGAAAAAAGATGAAATTGTTGACCTATGTGAGATTGCTGATGCATTAAATTTGCCTGATGGCGATTATGTGACACAATATTTATTTCTGGTCCTTCTCAACTTACTAAATCTTGCCACTTTTTGCGACTATTGCCAACATTTTTTTTTCTGTTAATCGAGATGCAGTCTACTGTGATGCAGTATTTCACAGGCCATGTTTGACATACATTTAAATCTATTTTATTTACACAATGTCATGTTGTCCCTGTAATCTTGTGAGATGTGACGAGATTTGAAGTGTTTTTGTTTTCCGTGTCAAAAGAGTGGGGGGCTAGGGGGGGAGGGCTTAGCCCCCCACTTTTTTTGCAAAGATAGACATAGGTGTTAAAAATTGGGGCTTAGCCCTAGACGTTTCTGGCGTGTGTATGTGTTTTAAGTTGGTTTAGCCCCCCCACTTTCAATTTGCTTCCGACGCTGATGATGAGTGAAAGATTCTAGAGAGGGACGTTAAACAACAATAAACAAAACAAACAAATACAACAACTTTACAAATTATATTTGATCAATTTGAACTCTTATTATTTAGGACAATTAAAGTGATATAAGCTGTTGCAATGTTGATTTTTGTCCATACATTATCAAACATGTGAAACGTTGTAAAAGATCTTCTTTTCAAAATTATTTGCTTTATTGGAATTTAAGTTTTTCAGTACCTTAACAAATCTTGTTGTATTTCCGTATGCAATGACCTTTCAGATAAATTCTTTCGCCATATCAAATGTGCTTTGTAATAAGGTCAGGGCAATCTCGGTTCTTTACAGGCTCGGCCTTTCAGCAATCTTGGCCCTTGACACAATCAGTGTATGTTAAAGTCCAACGATTTTTATATTTACTTTCTGATTTTTTTATGGAAATACATGCATTGTGTAAAATAGGTGCTTTTCGACACTATTTTAAATATCGGAAGCAATTCTGATGAATATATCAATAAAATATCAGGTCACTAAAAGAAATTTTTCCAATCATTTAAATTACCCTGAAATGAATGCCGACATTGGCAAATTCCAAACAATGTAACTGTGAAAACTATGCGTACCTCATGTTTTACAATTGTGCAGCCATGTCTGGTGAAGTTAGACAGTTCATATGTGTCAAGAATAATAAAACGGAGAATGCAATGGGATGAGTTAAAAATAGGTCAAGATTATCTGATATACCCAGGACCTGGACAAAATCAGAAACAAATGTTCTGAAATGACGGAGACCAACTTTGCCTGATTTAGGTATGAAATGAAGATGTATGAAAATAAACGCAACAGGTAAGAAGAATAGAATATATATTAACTGCAAATACCACATGCTTATCCAACACTCAGTAATTTTCGTAAAAATTACCGAAAGTTAATTTGCAATGCTCTGAGTAATGGCGGACAAACAAAAAAACTGATATTACAGGTTATGTTTGGCAAGACTGTTGCAATTATACGCATGCATTTGTTATTCTAACCACCAGATGGTCTCTTTGGGATATATATGAGATAAAATATTACATAAAATGGGCATGTTAAATGTTTCACCTATGACAGCTCATATCGCTTTAACAGATAATTAAGACATTTAAGTGCTGTCCAGATTTCTATCATTGCTATAACCAGTTAACTGTACTGGTTGGGGACCAGTAGCCAGCTAGGACCAGTAGACAGCTGGGACCAGTAGCCAGCTAGGACCAGTACCCGGATATGATGTGATTTCGTCTTTATTATGAACCATGACAATCTTTTTCTTCTTCTGTTTGAGAAAATTGTCAAAACATCACATGATTGATTTAGAAAAATCTTATTGTGTTCTATATGCATGCTATTTTTAATCCTAAAACACGTGCTTACTTCACACCTTCAAGAAACAACTTAATCCCTTTCGACTGTGTATAAACCTGCATACAATTTTTATGGCTCAATGGATTTCAAAGAAGTTGATATTTTATAATTCATGTAAAGCGATAAATTGATAAAGATAAATAAATAAATAAATAAATCAATAAATCAATTAATTAATAAATACAAAAAATATAAATAAATAATTCAATAAATACTGACTGATGATAGATTAAATGATCATTATAGATATGGTGAATACCTGATTGGTAAATTAATCGTAATATGCATATCTATTTTGATTTTGTTTTAACTAATAAAGTACTATAGAACATAAGAATCATATAAAACATGTGTCATGTGTCTCAGACAGAATGCATATACATAGAATATAATGTACCCAAAATTGCATCTCTGTGTGTTGCTGTATTTGTGAATAATCAGAATGTGAAAGTTTAAATCAACTTCCATTTGGGACCCAACTAAAACTTTAATTTCTGAGATGATTGGGTGTAGTGTTAGTCCCCTAGGCATTCGGCACACCTTTGTATATCACACATAAACAAAAATGTGATTTTTTTTTTCAAGTAAATTTCAACTGATTATATTGTAAAATACAACTTACATGTATTAATACTACATTTGAACTTGATTTTTTATATGATAGGACAACTAATAGGTTAAATTTAATTTATAATATTATGTTTCCATATTTAATTCTTGCAAAGTTCTTTATATAATTGACATGGAATCTTTAACCAACAGTGAATAAAAATGCAGCCCCGAAAAAAAAAATCATTGTTGCTTATTAGAAGCGTGTTTTTGTTAAATTTCCGTTTTTATTACAGTACATGTTTCTCTCAATACCTATTATATATCTATAAACTATATTTATGTTAGCTGTCTTTTCAAAGCGACATACAATTTAGGGCTTCTACAATGATATCAGTTTATAAAACAAGAAGCCCAAGGGGCCTTAAGATGCTCACTTGGCAAATTTGGTAAACATTGCAGGAGAAGTAAAAAATGTCTAAATGAAGATAAAAAGGCTGATATTTTCTGTTTACTCAGAAGATTTTTAAATACTCCTTTTGGAACCCCTATGGGTCCTAAGCCCCTTTTCATTTGCAAATATTATACAGTTTTATATCAAGGTAGTTTTTGCTAAACTCCAGACAAGATATGAAGGCAATGTCTCCCCGAGCCATTCATGCAACATAAAATACACTTAACCAGTGGTTTCAATAAGAGGCGGCTGGAGGCCAAAGTGACTGCTTATAAACAAACTTTGGTCGCCTAGAAATCTGTGAGATTGTTTTAAATGTGTGACGCTATGCCAACAGAATTATTGAAAACCCTGCTTAACAAGAGGCCTTAATGGCCAACTGAGAAAAATTTCCTGTCCAGTTTGGTTAAAATCAGTCAACTGGTTCTTGAGAAGAAGTCAAAAATGTCTCAAATTTGACAAAAATTTTATATTTTTTATTTACTTGGGTGTATGTGACCTTGACCTTCAAATTTTGTCAAAATGATCTTAGATCATTCCTAACAACTTTCTCATATACATACATTGTATATATCTTTATACACAAAAAGTTGATCAGTTTTGAGTTATAATATTTCAATGAAAACAAAAGACCGACCTTAGCACCCCAAAAGGCACAGCTAGGGCACATGAGGATCAATTGTGTGAAGTATGATTCCAATGCACCTAATAGTTTAGGAGTTCTGCACCAGAAACTATTTTCAGTAACTGTGACCTAGTTTCTAGAAAGTAAATCAGACCAACCGTGGTACCCCAGAAGGCACATTTAGGGTACAAGAGGATTATTTGTATGAATTATGGTTCCAATCAACCCTGTAGTTTAGGAATTCTGCTTCGGAAACGAAATGTTGACGACGACGCAGCTGCCTTCGCTTGACAGAATTAGTGATCCCTGTCTCGCTTCTGCTTCGCAGGCGAGACAAAAAAGTAAAAGAAATAAACCAAATTTCTAAATTTTATTCAAATTCGATTTGTTTCTAAATCACTTTTATTGTGTTGCATGCAATATGTCTCTTGAACCTACATGTACCAGCCATTGACAATTTCCTGTCCTTTTTGTTGAGGAGTGGTTCTTTTTAGTTATTTTTTTTTTTGTATTCTTTGGAAGTATTCTTGCTGGGGTTTTCAGCAATGTAACACCACATGATGAGACTTACGAGTCCGAGGAATGGTTACAAATCAAATCCCCCCACCCACTGTAGTGATTTTGGCATTGCAGAAACTTCTAAATCAGCACTTAGTGTAACTAAATAGGCACCTGGAAAATTTCATTTCAACATTTGGAAATATTAATCAAGGTAACAAAATGATATTATCAAAGTACTGAAATGGGTTGTTATTTTGGCAAAATAGCCATGGGATTCAAACTACTATCTAACATATATGAAATGAAAGTAAATCAAATTAATGTAGATCTTAAAACAAAAAACAAAAATTCAATTTCCAGCCTCTAAATAAATTCAAAATTGACATTCTAAATTTTATTTGTTGTATCTTCCGTACTAACTTTAAATATTGTCTGTCGTGCATTAACACTCATTTCAAAATAAAATGTGAGCATTTATGGAGCCTCCTTAAATTTAAACCAAACATGACACAGGGAACAGATAAAATAAATTTTCCATAGCGAAAAATGGCTGTGATTTAAAGCATATTTTAGGGCTTGTAATATCGAATGTAAACAATCCTATTTAGGGCTATTACCGTGGTACATAAACATTAATTTCTGTGGAAATGCTGGGTAAAATCGAGAGAATTTTATATGCTGGGACATATAAAATTCTCCGATTTTACCCAGCGTTTCCACGGAAATTACATGAACATATACTCTGCCTTGACTAAATAAACAACCAAACAACGTTCTCTATCTTGTATTAATTAGGCATAATATAAATAACTGTACGGGGTGAAACAGACAGTTTACCCCAAATTTATTGTTAAATAAATAATTTTTCATCAACATAATTCGGGCCTAAAGTCGCGATGTTGCACAACGATCTATCACCAATCTCACTTATAGACATCAACGGTTTCGGCAATGGATAAAATGTTTTTCCTGTTTTCTGTTGAAGACATCGTTTCTGTTTGAAATCCATTATGAACAAACCGATTACACAAAAAGTTTATGTTTATACATCCCAATCTAATCCCAACTTCTGAGGAAACGAGAACTGGAAATTGTAACAATGTTCGCGATACCTCCTTTGCGATATCAATACATACAGTATACAAGTGACCGTCCGCTAAAATTGAGCTGACACTGGTTACGTAAGGCATGTGGTCACCATATAGGGTATATAAATAAAGGGAATATGCACAGGAATCTCATTAAGGCAGGTATGTATAGCGATTATTGACAAACACATTAATTTGATAGTTTTCAAAATGGAGAAGAACTTTCACTATCCATTTCAAGTATTAAAGTACTTTATCATATGTAAGATTTACATAAACATTTGTGTAAATAAATCATTTTATATAACCATCATTAGTACTTTCATTATTATTTTAATTTCCATAATTCAAATGAAAGCTGGGTTTGGTATCCCTTCTTTAATTCATACTTCCGGAAGTACCCATAAAGTGATGATCGATGTTGTCTTGTTGATTCTAGATCTATATTAGAGGTAAAGATTTTCCTGTTTTATTGTAAATAAAGTGATTAATTCAGTTTCTTGGTTTTCTTGTGGAATTGCACTAGAACATAAGAATTAAAAATGGACATAAAAAAGAAGCAAACTGGTAGAAATAGGTCCCATGCTTGGTTTATTTACCCAAACGATCTTGAAAGACATCAATTATTTAACGCGTCCACTAGGACGCAATAGATCTTATTTTAGACGTCATTTAGGATTTTTACGTGTAAATACGCAGAATTATTGCATCAGGGAAAACCCTGTTCTTGAGAGTTCTATAGAAATTGATTTAGCTTCATGTTGGTATCAGTGATATATAATTATTTCTAGTTACATCGCTGTATGCTTGAAGCTCACTAGCTGTCAATATCAATATGATGAATGGTGGAGTAATACAGGCTCAACATCACTGGAATCTTATAAAGTGGGATTCCATATTTATTAATAGATTGATGATGTTCAGTTGAAACTATATATATAACTACAAATCGTATCGTATAATTTCGAATGGCAGAAAGAAGAAGAATCATGTGGTATTTCATTTAATGATTATTCAAACTAGATTTAATTTCATTTACACCAAAATATTTTACTTTTCTGTAAAAGATGAATTCTTGATTTGGACTATATTTTGTGAATGCAACCTCTGTGACCTCTTCACTGCTAACAGGATAGCCCTCGATGAAAAGTTTAAGTAAACCCATAATAGGTTGTTATTACATAACAACCCATAACAAATGTTTATCTCAGTGGAAAAGACCATTTTCAAAAACAATGTGTGTATATAATATGCTCTCTTGATAATTGTAAGTCACAAATTCACGTCACTGAAAAAAACATACATCTCCAACCTATCTGTTTAAATTTAACTCATCAACCCCTGAAAAACAATGGACTCTACTGTAAATCAAAGATTTAGACCAGTCCAAATGTGTCTTTAGGGATGAATGAGTTAAACTTGTTATTTGCTATCAAAACATTGATTTGACCAAGCAGTTGTTCGAAAGAACTAAGGATTAAAGAGTGGCTAATGGTTGCGTAATTAATGCTATAATTATGATATCCTACCAGATAATGTTGAACAATTAATCTGCTGAAAATACATATTGATAGGCCCGAGTGCCTAAATGGAAACAATTTGCAAGCAACTGCCAAAAATTCAGTTATAAAAGAAACAAGTGCTGATATCATCAGGTGTCGATGTTTATGAACTATGTACTGATTTAACCATGTTTCAATCTACATGTAACTATGATTCAAAGAAATCACGAAACTTTCTCGAAAGTTGACCATTCTGTCAACATGCACCCTAGTGGTGTGTGGTGCATCCAAAATTTCATTATTGTAGCGCCAAAATCCACACGGCTGTAGTTTCATTTTCAAATAGCATTTATCAATGACTATTTTGAGAACGAAATATTGCAGTACTCAAGACTGCAACATGATATCCTGTTATGAAAAACACGGCTGATTACAATCAAAGTCTGTGGCATTTCCAAAGGGAAAATATGAACTGAAATGAAGTGATTTGATCGACTAGCTCAATGACACTTTGACACATAATGGCAATGCGGTACATGGAGGATTACTTAGAATATATCAGGGGAATTTTTACGTAGATGCTGATGAAGAAAATGTCTTTAAACTTTGTTATGTTAATTCAAAATCAAGTATCAATGTTTCACTATTTACCGACTGTAAAAAAAATTATAGTGAAGTATTGAAGAAATCTTACGAATTTTGTTTTAATTTTGCGATCCTGGGTGGTGAATTGATAAAAAAATTGGTTTTTCACAAATATCTCTGCAAAGCAGACCGGATTCTTCCCTCACATTTAAAGATAACAAACTGTATTGTCTACTGAATCAGAGTTTCATGAGAATTATTGGGACCAAATCGTCAAATTTACAAATGATTATGCCACAAGTGATATGAAAATTCACAATAAAATGATCATGGAAGGATGCCAGTTACATAAGATGAAATGTGGAAAATATATAGAAGAAAGACTTGTAAATATTAAAGGGAATATGGTTCAACACTGATACCATTATTCCAAGTACAATGTAGAAGACACTTTTCATATTTTCTGCAATTTGTCAGAACTCATGATAAATCCAAATTCTTGTGTTGTAGGCTTACCTGTTGATATTTTTCAGTTTTTTACCCTTAAATAAACGTTTAATTTTTTGTTTTACATATATGGTCATACTCGCCATCTGGGCGATACAAATTTCAATTGTCCAGTCATAAAAATGGTCACAAATGTGACTGGGCAAGTGCTAATTTTACTCCCTATTAAATGATTCTTAACAACTTTCTAATATATCTTTGTGTACAATCTTTTGTCTTATCAGTTCCGACTTATGAAGCCATTATTATGAAACTGTACTCTTATGTTATTGAAACTCCCCCTAGTAGCTCGTTTATAAACAGATTACATTTTCAACTTTGTAGATATTGACCTACCAATCAAAATTTGAGTCATCTGATCATTGGCTAATGAGAAAATTTTCAGATCTGTAATCTAAAATTGGCCAAATTGTTCTTCAGAAGTCCAAAATGTGTTAACGTTAACAACAGACAAAGCACAATACACAACAACAGACAAAAGAGATAGCAATAGGTCACTATTTTAAATACCATATTCAACTTATTAAGATTCCATGTCTCTGTAAGTGCCCCACCCCTTTATTTAAGACTTACTCACAAATTTTTACACATAATCAAGAATCTTTTCTTGCCAGAGTGGACACTGAGTAATAGTTTATCTGTAGCCCCCCCCCCCCCCCCCCTCTCGCAACAGAAAAAAGTTGATAAATGTCCTCAGTAATAACTACAACAACTTTACTGTCACACCTCATAAAAGAATAAACTGTTGTACATCAATTTGACTATTAATTGATCCAAATAAGCACCCAACCCTTTTCCCTTTTTTATAGCATTCTGGGTACTTAATGGGTCGAATCTAGTAGCCGATTCAGCAAAATCTATCATATTTGCAGCAATTGAGGAAAATTAATGCTCCTACAATTGTGAAACTGGAGTTTAATTTCAATGGCTATAGTGCTGTAAGTGATACAAGCTAACATACCTGCTTATTACAGAAAACAAGAAGATATGCATCTCGGAGTTCATCTTCACTTAACATTCTGTTTAACTCATCTTTAGCTTCAGTTATTCTTTCTCGATCATTACTATCCACTACAAATATTAAACCTGAAATATAAAATGAAGAGTAAATCATTACTTAGCAAGACCAGGGTATTCAAATGTTTTTTTACAGATGGAACAGGGATGAATATCATCAACATGCGTGTCTTGTAAAGTATCAAGCAATAAATCAAAGAACTGAAAGTACTGACATGGGTTGTTATTTTGGCTAAATAGCCAAGGGATTCATACTACTTCTATCTAAAATATATGAAATGAAAATAAATAAAATTAATGTACATCTTAAAACCAAAAAAAATAAAAACTTCAATTTCCAGCCTCTAAATAAATTCAAAATTAACATTCTTAATTTTATTTGTTCTATCTTCTGCACCAACTTTAAATATTGTTTGTCGTGCATTAACACTAAAAAATGTTTACCTTGTGTATTTTGGAAATAATGTCGCCATAGAGGTCGAATTTTATCCTGACCACCAACATCCCAGACTGTAAAACTAATATTTTTGTATTCTACTGTCTCAACATTAAAACCTACAATACAATAAAAAAGTGGAGGTTACAAATTCATCAAAACACAGAACAAGATTATTTAAACAAGAAATGTTTGTAAACATATACATGTATCCCTCTACTTCAACCTTGCCATCTGCGCCATCCTTTTCAATAAGTTTTTGAGTTGGAAACAAGTTATGACAATAAGCCTTATTGGTCACCTGATCATTGGGTCATGATTTTTTTTAAAAGATGTACAAAAAATGACATTGAAATTTTGTCAAATTGATTTAAATGACTTTCCCCTACAGTACGCGCATCATGTTTTGGTTATTTTACATGTTTATATTGTGTTGAAAATAACCATGTAATGTTGTATAACCCTTTGTCTGGAGAAAATGAAACTATCAACAGTGTAGGTATAGCATCTGTTACGACGGCAAATTTACCCTTTTCACGGGAGAGCTCCAAAATCTTAAGTTACCATTCTTTCAAAACTTAAATTTCCAAAGAAAACTTACAAAGTGCTTAGTAAAACGGACACTTTTTATCTTAAGGATTAACTTACGAAATTCCTAAGTCTGAATTCTTATCGTAAACTTACGAAGTTAAGTAAAACTCAGTCCAGGAAGCTGGAACTTTAGGCCAAAATTAGGCCACAGCAACCAGCTTCCCCCTGCATTGCCCCCCAAAAATGGACTAAAACAAAAAGCTTAACACAGAAAAAGGACACAGCCAACACCTACAGCAATAGCTCTTCTATTCTTTAAACCAGGGATCTAAAAAGTGAAAACCTATACATTAATCTAAGGCTTATACTAATTGACCTAATGTCTACTTTCCTTTAAGAAATCTTACATTTCATAATGTTTATTCTTCAGATTAATAGTGATTGTTTTATGTAAATCATATTCCACATGTAAAAAACATTTTAACTGATGTACATGTTTTATAAACCTTTGTACAACTTTTGTAAGTCAGTTGGACTTGGAGTCGGACTTTCATACTGCCAAGATCTAGCTAATTCGAAATCCATTGTGTTATAAATTGTTATATCATGCATCTACATGTAAGTGTTTGGGAGTTTTATTGCACTCAGTGCTAAGTGTTAGGAGTAAGACTACACAGTCTTTTGTCCAGTGTATACAGTTGCAGCCAGATGCAACTCGGTATAGGACTTACTGTGACATGCACAGTCACATCAACTACTATTGTTAATCTGGAAATTTTTGCTGGACTTTATTTTCGCGATGTAGAGTGCCCATTTTGTCATGCTATTATCATATTTCATTACATGATAATTTTATTTTTTGAGATCGAAAGCTCTTGCAAAATTACGCGTAAATAAAATTCTCGCGAGTAAAACAGGATTTACAGTACGCACCAACTTACAATTCTATATTATCACACGGGTAAATACATGTGCATAATTCATGTGCATCTCAATTGGTCGACTCTTTCATATTGAATACACATTTCGTAAATGTTTCTCTCTATTATCCTCTTGTTACTCGATATATTTGTGGGAAATAAACATATATACATGACACTTAATTAAATTTTCACCAATTTACAATTTTAATTAACATTGATATGTGTTTTGGGGAAACAATATGTTAGTGTTTATCTGGCCTTCGGGGAAAAGTCTGGATGTGTAGAGCTGTATTTTTTCTCACCAAATCTTTTACAATGTAACACGCTCTACCAGAAGAAAGATCTATCTGCACACTTTGGGTAGTTGAAATTGTGTTATCTGATTAATGGGGATGTAAAATATGATTATTCTGCTTGTGACTGATGGGACAATTTTGTAAGCAATGTCACTGAAAATATTGGAGACTAGGACAAACAGTTTACTGATTACAAATTAAGTCTATTGCAGTTGTAGGTAAATAAAATGAAATCTGCTTCTTAAATCAACTGATAAGCAAATTAGGTAAAAGAATGTCCAAAATTATGACTGATAAGACATTTGTGGCATCACAACTTCAAGGTCAATTAAGGTCATGGGTCATTCAAGACATATAAGTTTTATAATGCATTACTGATACTTTAGGCTCTGTGGAGGTTAAATAGTTGACACTTTTGTTTTTAATAGGTTTATATGGAATGGCAGGAAAAGTTAAACTTTGTTATTATTGGACCATTATAGGATGACGCGTATCCCAGTAATGTAGAAGGTCATAATTTTTTACAGAAGACCACTATCAAAGCTATTTTTCCAGTTTTAAAGACTAGAAACTATATATATATTTATTTTATTTATATCAAATTACTGGCAATTAAAACTGAAAAATTGGAAAAAATTCAACTTTTCCATGGAATTGACTTGCAGGCAAATGACCGACTTTGGCTCAACTGACCTAAAAATACCTTGACGTAACAGGCATTTGATGATTTCACTTCCAATCGTAAATTATTCATTTTGACTTACAAACAACATTTGGCATGCAGTCCATAAACATTACCTATTGTTGGAATAGTTGTGACTATTTCTCCCAGTTTCAACTTGTACAGAATTGTTGTTTTTCCAGCTGCATCTAACCCAACCATCAAAATTCTCATCTCCTTCTTCCCAAAAAAACTAAATAATTTAGCAAATGCTCCTCCCATGTTTATTATTGATTTCTATATGCTGTATGGTTCCTGAAAAAAAAAAAAAAATGAATTTCACAATTTGAAACATACTAATCAAATGGCCATTAGTACATTACCTGCACATGTTTTACCTAAACATGGTTCATACTGCATCCTATGAAAAAGATTTTTCAAGCACTTTTCCAAGACTTTTCAGTGTTTTTCAAGCATTTTCAATGGGTATGTTTAAGCTATTAAGACCAAAACAAAGTAAAAAAGAAAACACTGACAGCAAAGTTCTTTCATTTTTCAATAGCTGTCCTCAAAATACTGCATAGAATTCTGCTACACACTAAAGAGGCCCAGCATTACAGCTAGGACCAGTGATTTTCGGTTTCAGATTTGCTTGAATTCTGTTTTCAGTTTTCATAAGAAAAAGAACTAAAAATATACTTTAGTTGAAAAAGATTTAACAATACAGACTCATAATCATACTTCCAATAGTCTGTCTCACAAAATTAATAATAGACTTAGATAGGATGTAAATAAAACACATGTACATTTATATGCAACACTGTATGTTTTTATAATTCTAAAATATATGATAAGTAATCTGTAAGTCAGAAGGCCTATACTCATATACATGCAAATTTGTAGGTAATAAGTTTTGTCGAAAATTGTACCAGTATCTCGAACCTAATTTTTAGAAAATGAAATAATAATATTATTATTTTTTTACCGCACCTGTTTTGAAAGTGCGCATGCAATTTTTTTCTTCAAGATTCAGGTTTGGTATTGCCATTTTCTTTTACGATTTTAATCTTTAGCCGTGTGTTTCCATTCTTGTCCTAGGTTTTTACGATGACTGTTTCCATAGTTTCCATGCAGGAACCATCATGAGCCGTAAGCATACAACACTTAGTAGAAATGATATTTATAGAATATTTAAGCTTATCTCTTGATCAAGATCATGGATCACAATATTGAATCTGATTAAACTGCATAGATTCATTTCAGTGTTCAGTTGTGTATCAGTGATGGTCATCTCTTTCGTATGGAAAAATTTCTGTACCGATTTTAAACATTTTATCAAAGGAAAAAACGCTTAAAATGAAGGAAAAAATTCGACCTCCAGTTTCGCCAACTGCTTGATTTTAGATATGAAGTATGAATACTGTAATCGGACGTGTATAATCCGCACTCTTTTCACTCTAAATTTGTCTCAGGCAGGGGGGTGCGGATAATACAGTAATACAGAATCTTAGGACATTTTTACCGCAGGAACTACTGCATGAGATTCGATGTGGCTGGTAAGCCTGACAAAGTTTTTTCGTAATAACGATGAATGAGTCAATGTATATCATCATTATTCCATTGTAAATATTATCATTGCTTATGTATGCGTGAATTACGTACTGCAGGACGTGAATGGGCAATATAACACAAAGAATTCCAAGTTAGTAATACAGAGTTTTGGAAATTCATCTGTCTCACCAGAAAAACCAGTGAATTTTACAAAAGTCTCATGAAATCTATCTGATTACTGGTCCAAATGACAGCAAACGTCTTAGATATTCTTACCGTCAAAATGGAAAACGGGACGACAAGGAAATAAAAATGATGGGGAGCTTGAATTCAAGTCTTATATGAATGGAATTATCTCATAGTTATATCATATCTCACAACTTAGTGACAATGGTTTTATAAATTTAAAAGGTCAGGTAAGTGTATCAACAAATATAAAGACGTCAGCGATAAGAAATAGATGGTTAAAACAATTGATAAATTGCTGTGAAAATGTCACTGCATCTTGCTACAAAGAAAATATATGAGAGGACTTTTGCCACCGATTTTACCTCCCCCCAAAAAATTGCTTAAAATCGGGGCAGAAAGTTCAGCCTACTATGTCTTAGGCCTAGTGGGTGCAATTGTTAAGACAACACTTCAGTCAAGCTACTGATATAACTCATACTATCCTATTGTTTACCTATAATATTTACCTATACACTGTGTATAAAATTTATAATCAGGGTGAACCTGGGATAAAGACAAAACTGCCCATTATCTTTTTGTTTACGATTCCCCATATCCCCACCATTAAAATTTGAATTGAAGTATCGTAAGACAAAGAGGGGATTTCTTTTTGGCACTTTTTTGGCATAATCTGTTAGTTTCAGTGTTTGATTTAATATTATTAATTTCATTAAGTAGAAGTTATTCTTATCTAAAGTATGAATATGACCGCGTCATCGCGACGTTTCATTAGAACTTACTTCCGGTATACAGTAAATGTTTTGGTGGGTAGGCAATATTCCATTTTCTTAAGGTGACGATTCTGATATCAACAAAGAAAATAAACGTAACTAAAATGTTGGCCTAGAATGATGCACTGCTGTCTAAGTAAGGCATCTGCATGTTTAAGTAGACCAAGTGTAGATCTATGAATATAATGCGGGGTAGGTCTAGGCCTACAATGCGTCTGCGAACTTCCGGCTTTTAGTTTCAAGTCGAAGACAACACCTGATCGTCTACTGGCGCCTACGAATATTTAACATTTAAACCACGGGCCTACTTAACGTGATCATTTCAAAATCTTGTAATTTTCCAATTGAAAAACTCCGGCAAAGTTCTAACGAACAATTTCAATTTGCTATTCGAATTTCGATCAATAAATGGCAATGGATAAATATGCGACTATATAACGACGAGATACCTTAAAATAACCATATTTACCCATACTTTCATCATTAGACTGTCACAATTATCAAATTCACTTTCATACCTTTCACTTTTGTCACTGTGTGTCCACACAGTCGTCCTTTGAAATGATAAAATGACTAAAAGTAATTTTTCTTGCTTCCCTCGATTCAATAATGCCAGGTTGTAATGGCGGATGTGGCACATGCCACGTCAATGTCCCGCATTTGGGATATGAGAATTGACAAATTGATAGTACCCAAGGGAGCAGTCATTTTCTATGTTTTTTTTTCAATCCACAGATAACCATGGAATAAAATAAAGTTTTACTAATATTATTTTACGTTTTCATAACTACAAATCAATCAAATATTATTTATGGCGTTCATATTCAAGATTTTATTGATTTCACCATCCATTATCGCATGCACCAACATTATTACAGTATTATGGACAGTAGTACAGTATGCAGAGTATTACAGGTACAACTCCCGTAGAGAGTACTGCGGGAAAGGTTGTTTTGAAGTAAAATTGTTTATTCCTCTTATGCTGCAAGTAATAATTTTATAATCTTACGTTGGTTATTTTTTTTGATACAATCCAGTCTTTTAAAATATCTGTGCATGGAATAATAAGATTTTATTTTTCATATATACTTACTGGATAAACTACATACCAGTCTCATTGTCTGAAGTTGATCTTAATCATAATAAATAGGCCCTATTATACAATATTGTAAAACACAAGCTTTTTAGAGATTTCAAAAACGACAAACAAAAATAGGAAACATAAAAATGACATCTGACAAACAGCCATCTTGAATACAATAGATCTATAAATTTATCATCACACGCATTACATTGAAAGAATATAATGAGAGTTATACATGAAATACACAGAGATAAAAACTGATAATAAAAACAGAAGCTCTATAATTTGCACTGATAGGCAAAGATATGAACAAATGAATCTCATATTTTTCTAAAATCTAAAAATAAAAGCAGTTCAGCAATAGTTTGCAATAAGCACATATATTTTAAAAGTTAATCAATTTCACATTGTTCCAAAATATTGCAGTGTGATATAATGTAAAACACTAAAAGGGCACAGTTTAACATAGAAACTAAAAAAAAAAAAATCAAGATGTGTTTGTGAAACACAAATGCCCCGGTCTCGACTGTATCACACTCCTATCTAAAAATATTGCAATGTCCTACATTTTGACCAACACTCCAGAGTCATGTGATGTCAGTGAATTGTGAGCAACCCTTAGATGAACTTACAGTCTAAGTTTGGTTACTGTATCACAATCCAAACTTGAAATATTGTACTTTATATGTAGGCGGGACAGACACACTCAGAGAGAGAGAGAGAGAGAGAGAGAGAGAGAGAGAGAGAGAGAGAGAGAGAGAGAGAGAGAGAGAGAGAGAGAGAGAGAGAGAGAGAGAGAGAGAGAGAGAGAGAGAGAGAGAGAGAGAGAGAGAGAGAGAGAGAGAGAGAGAGAGAGAGAGAGAGAGAGACGATCCAAACACTAGATGCCCACGGTGGACCTTTTAGGTCGGGGGCATAATAAATCTGTAACAGGATCTGAACAGGAGTGCATGTGTCACTGCCCCATTAGAGCTCAAAACAGGGCATTTCAATTTCAATCATATTTGACATCATAAATATAAATATAAAAAAATAAATAAAACTGCATAAGAAACTAAGTAAGTTAAACATAAGCAACTAAAACAAAAATACATGTAGGCCTATATGTTTATTTGTAAGGAACAGAAACAGGTAAATTTGTCTCTGTCAATTTGTTCCAGTTTTGACAAATGTGTCCAAACGTTTTAAAAATTGTAAATAAACAGTGGAATCAGGTTATGTCGAAATCGGTTGAATCGAATTTCCGGATATGTCATATGTTGAAAGTCCGGTCCAGATTTTAAACATTTTGATTATCTCGAATTCCGGATATCTCGAAGTAATAGGGGTGGTCCCATGAGTTTCGAGATAACGGTATTCCACTGTATTTTGTAATTGACGACGATAATGAAATGCCAAAATTATTTGATATAGAGGGATTGGTGATACCTAGTCATCTTATGTCTCTTTCACATCAATATACAAGTAATGCATTTCGTATTTAAGCAATGTCTTGATCGTTACGTCTCATCTATATAAAAATACATGTATTAATATATCTATATACAATGTATTTACTTAGAATGAATCGTTCATAGTTGTTGTGAGCATTTTCAGAAAAAAATTTGTATATTTTATATAATTGTTATCTTTTCTTGTACCATTAATCATACAAATGTTAAAATATTTATAGTAAATATGTCACTAAATGTGATTCATTTATTATTTACATTGTCGTGTGTCCTAAATAAATTAAATTAATTAAATTAAAAATGATTACAGGACAATAGCATTTCCAGGTGGGTGTAAATACAAAATTTACAATATGACGGTAAATTTAAAGCACGCAACATGACAACATCCATGAAAATAATTAATTTTGTATACAGGGTCTTTCTACTAGTTTCAGAGCAATGCTTATAAACATTGAAAAACTTAGTTTTAACATATTTATTCAGTAAAGAATTCCAACAGTTTCATACAATACAGTACAGTAAGGGACAAGGGATTTAAAAACAAGCAAATTGCTTATATAAATTCAGCTCCCTAGACACTGGATGGATAAACGGTCACAATAATTATAAGTTTCTATAAAAAGAATAATTCTAGGATAAATTGTATCTAAATATGAGATGTATAGGACCTAGATAATAAAAGTATATCAGTTTAACAAAATATATATAGCAAAAAAGGTAAGATAAGTAAAGTTGCGTGCCAATGAATAGCAAAGTTGTTTTAGAGCAAAATATTCATTGATTATAGAAATGTATGGACGAGAATGACCTTGTATCTGGAAGTGGTATAGAGAAATGTTTCATATCTTTTATACATGAATTAGTGATTATAGTGCCTGATTTTCATAAATCACCCACCAGTATTCGTAGAAATAAGAATCATTGTAACAGGCAAGAAATGTATGATCAAGAAAAATTGCATCCCACGATGAGATATAAAAAAAAGTAAAAAAGAAATTGAGCCGAAAACTTAAAAAAAATACTGAATGAGGAAGCTAATATGCTCGAAAGTATTATTATTTTTTGAAAACATTTAATTTTGGGATTATCTGATTTGAGGCAAATGATAATACGACTCAAGAAACTACATATATATACTAAAATGACTATGGACACTAACAAAAACGCAGTCAAATTTCTGTCATACCATTTTTGTCCATGGCATTAGTCATTTTAGTCCTTTACATAATTCGTTTCATGACTTAAGGGCGTAGGACAAGGGGGGTGGGTGGGGGCAGCGGGGGCACGTACCCACATGTTCGAAACAGGAGGGGGGGACACAAGTATGTTTGTGCCCCCACTTTTTGACGTAATTTCTTTTATCACGCAGCCATAATTTTTTAATACTTGATTTTTTCAAACCAGTGGTTAAAATTCCTGAAAAATTATTACCAAAATTTTCGCCCTCGCTACGCTCAAAACAATTACATTATATATACTTTTCCTTCCCTGTTGTCCATCATTTCGGTAAATAAATTTTCGTTTTTCTTTTCCTCAGCTTGGATGAATATGAAAATGTTCCTGTAAACTTGGCAAATTTTGCATTGTATCAAAATGTAAGTTATACAGTTGTCATGTTTTAATTTTTGTATTTACCTCCCACCTAAGTTGCCATGTTATAATTTTTGTATTTACCTCCCACCTAGTAAATTCAAAAATTAAAACATGACATCTTACTAATTATTTACGCATTACATGTTTGTAGAAGACGTAGGTACAAGGGCGGCCAGGTGGTGCCCCCTCCCCACACTTTCTCACATACCATTTTTTATACATTATCAACACGTCTAGAATCCAGAAAAAATGCTTCCCAGAACTTTTAAAGATAAACAATTTTCTGGACTCCCTCATCATGCTCATGCATTTGTGTTTGCTGATATTTTATTTATTTTTGATAAATGACACGCATTTCAATTTAATGCAATATTTGTCCGGAATAAAAACGAGTCGCAATGTGATAATTAACTCTCTGGGCTTTAAAGGCCCTTGACCGGTGAATTACGCTCAGTAAGGTTGTTAATTTTATTTTAAATGGTAATATGTTTTGCAAAATGTTTATATTAAGTTATTACCGTCCCATTAATTACGATTCTGAGCGATTCTTTGTTTTCTAGTAATCTGAGACTGAAGATTAAAATATGATTTTTTACTCGTAACGACAATAAATACAAACGGAGTTGCGTAATATTCAAGGCAACCTCAGATGAATAAGTTCAACATATGGGTTATTGTCATCTCGTATCCATAACAACTCGTACCAAAGTGAATTGGTTGACTCGTACCCTCGTGCCCATCGATTAACTCATTCGTGCCCATCGCCTGTTTGATTGTAGAATTATTTATGAAGGTATACGTGTATTTACCAACAAGGTAATTACCATAATGCCGTTTGGTATTGAATTGATGATGTTACAACTATCTGTGGAAATGAATTGGCTTCAGATGGCTGACGGAGGTATTGTTCTATTAACAAAACGTGACAGTCAGATTAACCTTTTGATTTATCTTGCGGATGATTCTACTCAAATTTTGGTTCTTGCAATTTTTATTGGTAAAAACTTTATATTCCCCACTGGATACTCGTAGGTAGGATAACAAGAAAGAACAATTATTCTTGTCAGTGTAATCTAACGTCGCTATTCTTTATTACCTAAAATTTGAACTTGTCCGGGTCAAGAAATGTCGGATTTTTCATTTTTTATATGACACGAGAGAAAATTGTCAATTAGTAGTTGTTTTTAGAGGAACCTTTAAGGAACCTACTATTAGTAGGATCGTCATTGCGCGTTGTAAACTTCTTAAGCCATAAAAAAACGTCATAATTTTAAAGAGCACACAATTGCCATCTATATAGCTATAATTTCAGCCTACTAAAACACGTATAACTTGTACGATTTGGTCATTATTAACTGTTGAATATTTATTTTTTTCTATTATGAAAATAATTGGGCTATTTTTCTATGGTAGAAAATCCTGGGTCATTTTTCTATGATGAAAAATATTACCGTGCCTTTTCTAGATCCGTAAAAAAGTTATCTGGAAAACAGGTAATTTTTCCTCCTGGTATGGGTCTATAGACCTTTTTGGAGTTGATTCTTTCTATTACCGTTTCTTAATAGTATGCAACTTTAGAGAACTTCCAGTGAAATATTTTATCTTATATATATGATCTGCAATCTAGATACAATGCAATGCTATATGTCAGATGTGAAAAGCAGCCTACAAGGAAGTGACGGCACTTGTAGTCGTTACAAGAAAGGATTCCAACAAATCCCAGGAGAAGCTCTGAAACAAGATATCATTGAATGTTGTCAATGTAAATATTACGAAACCGGAAGCAATCTTGCCAGACATTCTGTTGAGGTCACATGATATGAACGTTAACTATTCCGACAAAACTGTGCGGAATGGAACAAACGGAAAAAGCGTAACGGGTATTCATGATTTTTACGTAAAAATGATCGACCACCACCCTCTTTGAAAATTCCTGGATCCGACTCTGTAATCCATTCTCAATATTTTGTTGTGCCCCCTCCCCACTTGTAGGTTTTAATGCTTTGGATATATATATATATATATATATATATATATATATATATATATATATATATATATATATATATATATATATATATATATATATATATATATATATATATATATATATATGAGTCATTCTCCGGAAACGGGCACATAACTACAGAAACCATAAAAAATAATGCTGTATTCTATAGAGTTTGTTTAGTTTTTGTTAATGTAGGTATATATTGGAATGTGAAATGAAGATTTACCAAGACGAATAACATGTTTATTGTACTTTTACACACCATCGAACTATGATCACGGACTAGAGTGTGTCATTGGTGCTACTGGACAAGGTTAGTAAAGGTGATATACAGAGTATAGCAATTGACACATCTTCTGCCATTGAAAAATATATATCATGTCCCTAATCAGGTGTGTGGGCAATTAGCATTGCCAGAGATAATAATTTCATGCTAAGTCAAGCTTAAAATTGCCAAATAGACAAAATGTTAAAACTGACTACGTTTCATTGTGGATTTCTCAAATTCTACTTGCTTTTCTAGAACAATAAGCCATGTATAAAATGTATGTATTCCTGCATTTACACCATGTTTCATGTATGTAAGAATTCAACATATCCGCGGAATAAGAAACTCTTATCTGCATTGTTAACACCAATAACAAGGATGTAACGCCAATGACCATTTGTAACACCAGTGACAATAGGTAACAACAATGACAAGGATGTAACGCCAATGACCATTTGTAACACCAGTGACAATAGGTAACAACAATAACAAGGATGTAACGCCAATGACCATTTGTAACACCAGTGACAATAGGTAACAACAATGACAAGGATGTAACGCCAATGACCATTTGTAACACCAGTGACAATAGGTAACAACAATGACAAGGATGTAACGCCAATGACCATTTGTAACACCAGTGACAATAGGTAACAACAATGACAAGGATGTAACGCCAATGACCATTTGTAACACCAGTGACAATAGGAAACAACAATGACAAGGATGTAACGCCAATGACCATTTGTAACACCAGTGACAATAGGTAACAACAATGACAAGGATGTAACGCCAATGACCATTTGTAACACCAGTGACAATAAGTAACAAGAATGACATCTAAGAATCGACATGTAAATAAATGACCAGACTTGTATCTAATGTGAGTGCCACAGGTATATATATTTTCATAACCTTTCAGTTAATTCTTCACTATCAAAAATATGTGTACATCTAAATATTGGTGATATATGACATAATGTAGGGAAGCTAGTATTTTGAGAAGAATCAATTAAAAATAACTGCTAACCTTCAAATCATAAGCCACTTTATTTCAAAAACAGCAAAACACTGAAAACAGCAATATGCAAATTAAACTTGTAGTGAAACACAAACTATGGACGTTGTATATACATATCAGATGTTACCTGGTTATTTGAAATTGATATGTATTCAAACCAAATTTCGAGCCACACAGTTTGGTCTATGGTGTAGTAAGGCCTCCTGTTACCAGTCAACTTAGGCTCAGGAATCAAACGTAGAACCTGATCACTGGAGTACCAGTGAATAGCTTGATGTGGGGTACATGGATTGGTGCATATACTGTTACATGCACATGTTGGCCTAAATGAATTTGTTGCGCCCCAGTATTTTCATGGACTTAATTTTTATCTCCCCATCCTCCTCATCTAGAATTTCCCCTGGGTAGGGTTTCTCATGTATACAACAATGCAATATTGTCCTATGTGCTTGGATGATAAAGCTCCAGAGCCAGAACAGGAAGCTTTACACTTAGGACGACTTATGTCATGATTGCTTTTCTCAGGAGTGTCAGCAGGATTGCCCACATCAAATGCAAATTGCTTTGGCTCATAACACTGAAAATTAATTATATTTTCACCCACCTTGCACACACAACTCACGTCTCTGTAGGTCAGTTTGGTGAATACTCATTGTGCCTTTTATGGTAGGCAAAGGACCTAGGGTTGACAACTCTCTCGATTTACTTTCTACAACGTTCACTGTCAATGTAGAACAACTTAACTGACGTTTTTGCTTCTTGAAGTGTCTTATATAGTACCTCTGCATGTTCAATATCCTTTCCTAATCTTACCTGTCGATCCGCTGCTCTCTTAACAGCTCCACCAATTCCGTCTGGTGCACCTTTGCCATGACTTGTCTCGAAAAAATGCCAGGATAAGGATTTAATTCCATAGCGAAAAGGTTCAGAAGATAAACATGCAAAGTTAAGCTTTTGCTTATACTGACCCGTGGGTCCATCACTGAAAAAAGTGTATAGTAGTTATTTGGGGATTGTCTTCTCGTATCATGGTCAATATAGGGTCCATGTGTGCCCATATTGCTGGGGGATCATGTTGCCGTAATGGTGATATGGTATAGAATGTGACCGTTTCATTTTTGGTATAAAGTACCCCTGTGTGGAGGGCAGCCTGCTGATGGCTTGTTTATAAGCTTGCAATTGCTTTCGTACATTGAACTGGTGTTTTTTGAATAGTAGTAGGCCACTCTGAAATTCGCTTATCAGTTTCTCAAGTGTAGAACTTACCCCAGTCTTTTCTGTTATGTTCATGAACTACTATTTGTCTCTACAGTTTGGCCCATTCTAGTCACTTTTTTCAAGACCCATTTTTGTAGACCACAGATATGTCACCAGCCTGTTCATACACAATGGGATATTTCTTATCAATTCAAACAATTTCCATAAGCACATTCTTTGAATTCAAGTGAGCAAACAAGTCATCCAATGATTGTTTCAAGATCAGTTGTTGTTATTGATCTTTTTTGCTTTAACCTATCTACCATAAATTGCAAATTCTCATGCAGTTTATATTGGCATGTCTGTCTATCTAACTCAGTGGGTTCAACTACATAAAATGGTTTCAACTTTGCAAAAATAAGAGTAACTGATCTGAAGAGAATTCTCGGAAATGAACTTGTGGTGCAAGTTAAGCATGGTGTCTGTTAACAATCTCTTTTGCATCTTGACTTTACATTTAGTTACAGTGATTTTCTTACCAGTAGTAATCCGACCAACATCATCTCTAGTGTAAAATTGCCTACATACTAAAACCACCGGATTCACTTTGATATTGCGCTTTTGCATTTGTTTTCTAATGCCGGTACCTACATTCCAATGTGTAGAGAAAGAAAAGTTTTCCTGAGCCCTTCTAAGACATTTGTACTTTTTTACTATTTGGCCACATACAACAGAACAAAACAATCTCTTTAAACGTTCATTAGCAGTTCTTCTATATCTATCCTTGAAATCAGCCGACACCGCATGATGGAAATTCAATGTTATCGTCACCTCTGCTTTTCCAGAAGCATTTTTCCAATTCCTCAAAAGTTTCATGGTTTTGCTCCTTGGGCTTGGAGAACTGGTAGAAATTGTCGTCGACATCATTCAAAAGCCTGTAATATCTCTTTTTGTAACGCTGAGCTATTCTACGTTCATTGTCAAGGGCTGCCTCCAGACGTGAATTTTCCCTATAGCATTTGGCTCGGTCCCGTTTAACTTTTCTGCGCCCACGTCTTTGACTGTAAATGAAGATAGGTTCATTGAAACATTGAATACGTTTGCGATGCTTATTATAGTCGATATGAACATCGTCGGTATTGTAAGCAAATTAAATGAAGCTCATTCAGAGTATTCAGTACTTAATAAACACATTACAAATAATTCATGTAGTTTCTCAGCATTAATGTCGGTTGTGATGTATCCAGAAAAATGCATCGTGCAGACGTGAGAAACATCTGTATTGACTATTAAACGTGCAAGTATTGCTGAATGTCAAGCAAGGAAGCGAGAACAATCTATGTCAATTATTAATTTTATGTAGGACCCAATGACAGATTTGAACCTACGCCTTTCACTTATATGGCTCTAACCACTGAGCAAATGCTACCGGTTACACTACATATGATCTGGACAGTATTCAAACCCACAACCTCACTTTACATATAGATAATCGGTAAATATTCGCCTGCAGCCACATATATATTTCTTGTGTCCAACAGATTATGACAGTTGAGTGTTCGTTAAGTCTTTTACAGTAGATTTGTCTCTATTTCTTACCTGTCAAATGATTGTTCATGGTCAGGTGATGCTGCCGGGGTTATTATAAACACACTTGCAGTATTCTTCCTCGCAGATCGGCAGGCTCGCTGATTTTTTCGCCATACCCTCCGCTGCTTTCTTTTCTCACGATCTGTTAAATTCCTTTTAGTTTTTCGTTTTCCTTCTTTTAAGTCATCTTGGTACTTTTATTTCTTTTTCATCAAATAAGCCTCCCGTCTTTTGAGATCTGTATCTCGTCTGAGCCTATAAATGCGCTGTTTTGCTGCATTACTTAATATCCCCACTGGCCTGAAAGTGAAAGACCAAGCCCTGTAGAAAACTTTGTAGGCGTCTAAGGACGAAAATGAACAAGATTTTCCCAGATATTTTTAATACATCGTCGGACTTTATATATATATATATATATATATATATATATATATATATATATATATATATATATATATATATATATATATATATATATATATATATATATATATAATTCAACAACAACAACAACAGGGGAGATAAATGCTGGTTAAAATCGGTATACATGTACACGAATCAACAACTATTTTCGAGCACATTTCCATAAATGAAAAATGGTAATTATATCGACCGTAAAATTTGGAAAAATGATCACTAAAAAATGTGTAGTTTGCCCCGGCCTGTACCGTGTACTGTATATATAAAACACATCGACTGATTTTGGGACAGCCATATGCATGTGATAAAGTGAAAAGAACTTTCTTTAATGTGAAAATTTGAAATATCAACGTTTCAATTTATTGTCAATTTTCTATACAAGTCTGTATAAACGTCGTAATAATTAAGTTCATGAACTTGAATTTCTGGTATCTTTAATTTCCAGTTTGAAACGTCTTCTACGGCTAATATTATCTTCATCCAATTCAAAAACTTCATAATGGAGTATGAATAAAGGAAAAAGCTGTTTATTGTCTGTCAAATACTAGTACTTAATCTCTAGAACCTAAATCATGCAGTTCGACAGAGAATTATGTTTGCAAGTAGATAGTTTTCATATTCCGTTTCGTTATATCATGTAGCGTCATGACGTAAAAGTGTACATACAAAGAATTCCTCGGACAATCTCTCTGACATAATGCATAATTCCTGCAAATGTATAGCCATTCTCTTAATAAATTACCTATAATTATGTGACCGAGCAAAATTATACATTAAATTTTGGACATTTTAGTTCTTATATTTAAATTCAGAATTTGATAATTTGGACATTTAACTTTAATTATTCAGTTCCTGTACTTTCAGTACTGTTATTAATTGTACATCTTATTGTAAACATCTGTTTATTAATCCCGATAATTGCAGTACAAGTTTAATACTTATTAATTAGGCTATACCTTAAAGTCCATCTGTCACAGACTAATTCGAATTGTCTGGACAGGTGAGACGTCTCAGTCAGTTAATTGTTCTATAACTTCTAAAGGATTACATATCAATTAAGGACTATAATTAACACACTTAATGAATTATAACAGTGCTAAATATTTTGTATATTTTCATGTTTACGGAACACACTGGTGTGATAACGGAAAATCCGAGATCCACCAACCAGTTGTGTGTCAGTGCGAAGTATTAAAAGTTATATTGATCATCTATACTATCGTCATCATCTGTATTATCATCGTTATTATTCTGATAACCATAAATATATGTGGTTATAATTGTAACGCAGTTGGGTATGAACTTCACTATACTGGGATATCGCAGAATGTAAATAAACAAATTTTCTTGGAGATTTCCCATTACACAGATACTCTTTACCTCTGTTTTTGTATAACATGTCACGCTTCACTTGTTATATCTACACATACAAACGATTATAAGATCGAGATTTCTGTCCCACAGTCCGATTTCCGGTTTTCAGAGCTTCACTTTTGTGTGTGGTTTCATGTGCCTAGACACTGATACATACACGAAATGTGGCGAACACATGAAAATATACATATCCTTTGTTCTGTGATCTTTTTAATTGGCCCACAATAGTGTGTGGTATGATGAATGTGGGACAAACCAGTCTCGAAATTAAATGTGAAGCCTAGGTTAATGGTTGTGCCGACTTCAAATTGATATAACGTGTTTGGTGATCTGCGAGTATACATTTGGTTTTGCATATTTACTTAACACGATTTAAAGGCCAGTATATAAAACTGAATCAGCTTCAGTCTTAAGCCTATTGTGTATTTACGATTATTGATCAAACACGACTGGACGTTTTTTCTTTGCAGACATATCAAGAAAAGTAATCTCGTGTTAGCGTTATCAGAGACAGCACAACAACTAAAAAGCCTAACAGTAAGTATATATCTGCATATAAATTGATACGTGATTGAACATTTAATTTGGCATTTTCCCCAAGTCTGACTTTGGTATGTATTTATAATACCTAGATTATAATACATATCCCATAAACTCGTCGAAATCGGCGTACTTGTGTATTCATGTCTAAATGCTGTTGATTTCATTACATGATTTCTATTCAAAATATGATGAATTTGTGATATTTCAGTAAAACTTACCTGTAAATTGTCGAGATATATGTATGTATACAGGTACAACATATATTCTATAAACTGCATAGTTGCGAAGCATGACGACGCGATGTGTTAAGTTTTGATGCATAAACATGCAAAATGCAATCTAAATATTATAAACATACTACCAAAGTTATATAATGCTCAAGACGATATCGTTTCTGTCAATTAGACTTCATCAGTTGAGCTTCAATTTAAAAGTTATGTGTATTTCTAAAGAGAAAATGGGATTATACAAGGCCAAATAATATCTCTAAAAGTATAGCCAAAATCCGTCTAAGAGTAACCACTGTTAAAAATGACTATCTTAGCTTTAGAAATTTTTTTTTGAATTTAAATGATGTTAACAGTGCCAAATATTACTTTAGTAAGATGAACAGCTGGTACCGAAATACCAGGTACTAGGTTTATGTAAACCCTCGGGGACTCAAACGGTCCACCAGCAGTGGCAACGACCTAGTGGAGGACCGTTTGAGTCCCCGAGGGTATACATAAACATAGTATCTGGTATTTCGGTACCAGCTGTTCATATTATACCAAAGTAATATTTGGCACTGTTAACACCATTTAAATTCGAAAATCGTCTAAAGCTACAGTGGTTACTCTTAGACGGATTTTGGCTATACTTTAAGAGATATGATTTGGCCTTGTATGATACCACTTTATCTTTAGAAAATACACATTCTTTTCAAATTTGAGCTCAACTGATGAAGTCTTATTGACAGAAACGATATCGTCTTGAGCATTATAACTTTGGTATTATGTTTATAATATTTCTTCAAATAATACAGTCATAGTTACAGTTACTTCATATAGCACCATTATAGTTACTGAAATAAGACCGTTACAGTTACTTCAAATATTGCCATTTTAATTACTTAAATAACAACGTTACAGTTACTTTAAACAGCACCAATAACATAGTTTCAGTTACTTCAAATAACACCGTTAGGGTTATGTGAAATAGCACCTTTACAGTTATTAAAATAATAACACCGTTACAATTACTTTAAATAACACCATTGCATTTACTGAAATAACACCGGTACGTTTATTTCAAATAGCACCATAATAGTTACTTAAAATAACACCGTCACAGTTACATCTAATAATATTGGTACATTCATTTCAAATAGCACCATAACAATTACTTCAAATAACATCATTTCAATTACTTAAATAAAACCATTGCAGTTACGTTACAGTTATTTCATATAGCACCATTGCAGTTACTTAAATAACACCGTTACAGTTACTTCAATAACATCGTTACTTCAAATAGCACCATTATAGTTACTTAAATAACACCGTTACAATGACTTCAAATAACATCATTACAATTACTTAAATAACAACGTTACATTTACTTTAAAAAGCACCAATACAGTAACTTAAATAACACCATTACGGTTATTTCAAATAGCACCATTGCAGGTACTTAAATAACACCGTTTCAGTTACTTGTATAACACCGTTATACATTTATCTAATAGTACCATAACAGTTACTTAAAATAACACCGTTATAGTTACTTAAATAACAACATTGCAGTTAATGAAGTAACACCATTGCAGTTCCTTAAATAACACTGTTACAGTTACTTCAGATTACACCATAAAAATTACGTCAAATAACATTGTTACAGTTACTTCAAAAAATACCGTTACACTTACAAATTGTTCAATAGCTAAGTTAGTAATTTTTTAACAGTGGTTACTTTTAGACGGATTTGGCTATGCATTTAGATTTATTATTTGACCTTGTATGATACCACTTTCCCTTTAGAAAATACATTTTAAATAGAGTTCAACTGATAAGTCTAATTGACAGAAACGATTATCTTGAGCATTGTAACTTTGGTATTATGTTTATAATATTTACTTCAAATAACATTTTTAATTTAATAATAAAAGTTACCTCCAATAACACCGTTACAGTTACGGTAAATGAAAAACCACAATCCGCTCGATTATGTATCTCCCTCTTTTCCCTTGTAGATTTTCCGAAAGCTTATTTTAAAAATGCAACAGAATGATCCATATTAGCACTATGACCTTTGGAACTATTAGGAGTTTGGGGGGTAATTACCATAATAATTAACATAAAGCGCCGAATGGTTGAAAACGTCATTTAATTTTTAATTTGTTGTTTCTTTTTTCAATAAAAGTACCTTGTAATAGACACATGCCTAGCATTTCTCAGTATTATTGTCTTAAACATTAAGCGATGTTAGTTAATGGAATTTACGTATATTTTGATAAAACCATATGAAAAATTTTAGTTGAGTAATAAATTAATAAAACAATCTGAAAAAGCTATGAACCATGTGAGAAAAATATTATACTTTAATATTCGAAAACAATGTTAGGTTAATTTGTGATCGAATGGATTACATTGATGTACGTTTTGGTTATTGTCTTTTCAGAATCAAAATGAATCTTCTTGGAACAGCCGGTAGAGTTTTTTTAATCGGGCTTAACCTTATATTTGTGGTAAGATATATATATATATTTGTTTATTCTCTTTTAAATATAATTACAGTATTCGTTTAACAATCATCAAAAGTATAACAAACATTTGAACAGTTGCAACCTTTCGAAATCGCGCATGGCACTATGCCGAATACGTCGATTCCTCGAAGCAGAAACTCTCAATAATGAAGGTATACATTAATATACGATATAATTACGTGGCGTAAACAAATTCTAAGTATATTTAAATATACTAAGCATAACATTATAACATTTAAAGAATTCAAGCTTGTAAATGTGAATTGCCAATTATTTTTCCTCTACTTTTTTAATTAATGCATCTTTTCTATGAAAAGACGTTTGAAGCCCCGTGCGGACCCTTGTTTTAAAAATCCTTCAAATTAAGTACTAATCTGTGATTTTGATCACAAGGTAATAAGAGTCTTAAAATAAATTATATTTAAGCCAGTGGCCGAGAAAAGGGTCCGTACGATAAAAACAATGAAATGCCAGAAAACAAAGAGTTTTGTACTATTTCTAATTTTTCAAATTTTTTTTGTACCGGACACAAAAATGTTGCTCTATTCCGCGCTCATTCACATATTGTATTTTTAAAATTCACCTATGTCAAAGTTTCTGAAAATGTGAAAATCCACCGCAAATTGTCTTAAACTTTTCCTCAGACGCTATAATTTTAATTGTCAATTTTAATTTTGTTTTGCCTGTAGGTTCTTGGGATTGCTGTAATGGGACTAGGAGCTCGTATTTACGACCAAGGAGACTTGGTTGATGAGAGAATCCAACCCTTATTGGACAAGTTGAATATTGGAAATTTCAGCTTGGGTAACGTGATTGAAGCTATAGCGACGATAGTGATAATACTAGGTGTCTTTGTGTTCGTGTTATCATTATGTGGTGGCATAGGCGCTGTATTTAAACTACGGCCATGTTTACTAATAGTAAGTCGATTGATCAATTTTGTTTGTTATTTTGGTGAATCAAATTTTGCCTCAAGTAAAATGCAATGCTGTATGCGTACGGGACTGTATTTTCGCTATACACAAGTTCTAGATTTATTCGCGAGATGATATTTTCATGATTTCGATTGCAAATTTCGTCATACTATGATCAAGCACTATTATGCGATAGTTCCCGCGAAATTGCGCGTAAATAAAATTTTCGTGAATAAATCCGGATTTATAGTAATGTAATTCTTGTCACCTTTTAGATAGAAAGAATAAAAACAAAGAATTACATTATTATACCCTTTATTTCGTCAATATATTAATACAATAAAGTAATATGATATAAATATATAAAAACCTCAAAGTATAAATCTTCAAGATGTCCAGGATATAGATACAAATCTGGTGAACATTGGACAGACACGGACCTCTGGAAATACAGATATGGGATCAGGTGCTGTGGAGGAGTAAGCATCCTCTGCTGACCGCCGCATCCGCCGTGAGTAATTTTAATAATTTGTAATCTTTATGACACACTCTCAAAAGACACAAAGTTGTATTTGTTCTTGATCTCAAGACACAGATTGTTATTCAAATTATTTGTTATATTCTATCTAGTCTACGATTGACGTACCTCCCAATGAACTACCTCAATCAGATCTCTTTAATAAAAAAATCTCCATGCCATACAGACTCATGAAAACAATACCATAGTTATAGATTGCCATCAGTCATAATAAATGCTCAAAATATTATAAACATAATACCAAAATTATAATGCTCAAAACGAAAGTTTCTGTCAAAAGACCTTATAGATGAGATTGAATTTTGAATTCGTGGTCTCTTCCTGGTGTCAATAACGTCATTGAGAAACGCTTTGACGCTGAGTGTGACGTCACGCACAAATACAGGGTAATACAAAAAGTTATGACACTCTGTATACCTGGATATTTTCGCTTCCGTTTAATTTTCACCATTTTCGTCTTAGATGAGAGGACAAAGGAAATGAAGGCGAAATTTTCAAGCTAAATAATTGAAGCATGGACATGCATGCCATTCTTGAGACTGTGGTGATTTACGGCAAATCTAAGACTTGAGCAAAAATGACCAGGGGAGGATCAATAAATTTCAAAGAAATGATCAACATAAAATATTTACTTATTTGGTCTTTTACGGCGGGTGTGACCGGTCGGCAGGGGATGCTTACTCCTCCATGGCACCTGGTCCTATCTCTTGGTTTCCGGAGGTCCGTGTTTGCCTATTTTTGCCGGATTTGTATCTGTGTCCTGGACATTCTAAAGATTCATATTTTGGTATCTGAGATGTTTTATAATTTCAGTATGCTGTGGTAGTGGTGCTGTTGTGTATATTAGAGATAACGGTGATAGGGTTTGTGTTGGACATTATTGATGAGGTAAGGCATACGTAGTAAAAGGGGAATTAGCTGTGTGTTTTTTTTCAATTCCCCCATTTTTACTACTTTTATTGACATACATACAGAGATAAACACGGGCATACAAATTCTTAAATTCCTACTAGTATATATTTCGAGAAAATTGCTTGAGAAACCCAGGTTTGGCACTTTTTCAACTGCAATTGATTAACTCAACCATACCATCTGTATACGAATATAACACTGGACAAATACTACATTGTATTTGTATATGCATACCACACTTGACCTTACCTTATTTTCACAAGATATGTAGGAATATTAGATTTGTTATGTCTATGTATATCTCTTATTTGTTATTGCACATCAAGTACTTGTAGAGAAAAAATCGAAATATTTTTGGCAAACACAGCTAATGCCCCTTTAAGTATTTATAAGACGATTTGAAAAAAGATTAAATAAAGATAAAAATCATTTTATGTCGGTCTCAAGTGAGAGAAAATATCTCAAATCCATATTACGGGTTTAGATCTTTCATATGTTAGAGCTATCACATATTAATGTTACGTGTTACGATCTATGTCATGTCGATATTACGGGTTTAGAGATATAATATGTCCATGTTACGGGTTACGATCTATGTCAAGTCCATATTACGGGTTACAATTATATGTCCATGTTACGGATTACGATCTATGTCAAGTCCATAGCACGGGTTTAGATCAATTATATGTCCATAGTGCGGGTTAAGATCTATCCCATGTCCATATTACGGGTTTAAATTAATCATATGTCCATGTTACGAGTTAAGATCTATGTCAAGTCCATATTACGGGTTTAAATTAATCATATGTCCATAGTGCGGGTTTAGATCTATCCCATGTCCATATTACGGGTTTAAATTAATCATATGTCCATGTTACGAGTTAAGATCTATGTCAAGTCCATATTACGGGTTTAAATTAATCATATGTCCATAGTGCGGTTTTAGATCTATCCCATGTCCATATTACGGGTTAAGATCTACCATATGTCCATGTTACGAGCTAAGATATATGTCAAGTCCATATCAAGGGTTTAGATTTATCATTTGTCCATGTTACGGGTTATGATCTATGTCAAGTCCATATTACGGTTTAGATCTATCATATGTCCATGTTACGGGTAATGACCTATGTCAAGTCCATATTACGGGTTTAGATCTATCATATGTCCATGTTACGATCTATGTCATTTACCTTTTATTGATGGAGTCTCTTCAAACGTAAAAATGGTCTGCGGGACAACGTACACGTTTTGATCAAACAAACATCGTTATGACATGACTACGTATAAACGTAAATAAATCACAAAAAACTTCGACATGACATCTACCTACTAGAGCAAGACATTATTAATTTGAAAATGCGATTTAGAAATGCTACATCAATGTTGATATTCGGTAAAGCAGTGTTGACTTGTAGGATTAAAGTATTGAAGATAGTTGCTACATACTCCAGTTACAGATTCAGTAGTTAGGTACGTTTCACATTGTAATAGATAATTCATTAACTTAGTTTTGTAAGAGTGTTAGTCCTAACTCTAGATATGTATTATTCATTACAGTTAAACAATACGATAAAGAATGCCTTGTTGAGTATTCTAAGTTCGTATGATGGCTACAACGAAGACATTTTAAGTATAGCATGGAATGTTCTCTTTCTGCTAGTAAGTATGTAGGTATTTTGTTATAAACTTTTGTTCTGTAACAATCCCGGTCATGCATGCTTCAACATTTCAGTACCTATTTGTTTTGGTCGTTTCTGTCAGTATAGCCTCACTCACTAACATGCAAAGTTTAAAATATGCAAGGATATTTGAAGGTATTAGAATAGCATTACCCTATGGCAGTCACAAAGTAACTCTTTAACACTGTTATTATGTTTCCACTTTTGGATTTACCGGGGGTTTTACCAAAAAGGAATTATCATGTTCTCATGTATTGGTAAAACCCCTGGTAAATCAAAAAGACGGAACATGATAACAGTGTTAAAGAGTTACTTTGTGACTGTCATAGGATAATGCTATTCTAATGAACATGATACTGTCGTAAAAACTTTGTTGGAAAATGTTTTTATTAGTTTTTGCTTTTGAAATATTATGTTTTCTTGATGAAATATTGATTATCGTTATTTGGTTTAAATGTGTATTATAAACTGTATAAAATTTACAAAGGCATTCAAGTACTTATCTAGCAACTGTATTGGTTAATATTGTTTTAGCTAAGAAGAATCAACATTGTTTATACGGGTAAATAGCTTTGTTTTATTAGAGATATGCACAAAACCACTCAATGAAAGTTCTTACCCGTAACTTTGGTATTGTTAATAAAATATAAAATCACCGGGTGGTTGCCACTGCTGGTGGACCGCCTGAGTCACCGAGGTTATACATAAACCCAGACTGAGTATCTGGTTTTTCGGTACCAGACGATTATTTTATTCTAAAGTAATATTTCGCTAAGATACGATTGGTCACATTTAGCATGATTTCACCACTTTTGTTATTTTGTTTCTACAGCTGGACTGTTGTGGTGTTAATAAACAGTCCGAGGTTGATGACTTTGCGAGCACGACGTGGGCAACATCCAGATCCCCAGATGTGATTCCCGGATATTGTTGTGTTGGTGCAACTTATGACACAGCTGCTAATCAAACGTGCACCACAACCCCAACTTCGTCAAACTCTTACTACAACACGGTACATATGAACTTCATAGTTAAAGGTTAAACTTTTACAAAATTCAATTGAAAATTATTTTATTGAAAGATAAAAATAAATTAAATAAAAATTTCATGTTATGTTTCGTTTTGAAAACTGAACCCTAGTCACTCGCACAGGGGTGAAAAGAGCAAAATTTTCAGGTGTCTAAAATTTTTTGAGTTCCTTTTATAAAATTACGGAAAATGACGAAATATAACCATTTTTGTCATTTGTATTGTCACAATTAGGTGTAGTAATTGTCATTACATCAATGTTTAACCTAAGTTTACAATATCAATTATTTTACTTGCTGCAAAGATCACAGTTAATGCGTATATCATTCTATTTTTCAGTCCTGTGATTTAAATTAAGTCGTGCATCATTTATATTTCAGTCCTGTGATTTAATTTAAGGCGTACAGCATTTATATTTCACTAATGTGATTTATTTAATGGCGTACATCATTTTATATTTTTTGTCCTGTGATTTAATTTAAGGCGTACAGAGTTTTATTTTTCAGACCTGTGATTTAACTTAAGGCGTACAGAGTTTTATTTTTCAGTCCTGTGATTTAACTTAAGGCGTACAGAGTTTTATTTTTCAGTCCTGTGATTTAACTTAAGGCGTACAGAGTTTTATTTTTCAGACCTGTGATTTAACTTAAGGCGTACAGAGTTTTATTTTTCAGTCCTGTGATTTAACTTAAGCACAACAGTCCTGTGATAAATGTCAATTAACAGATAAGAAAATAATTCATTCATTCATTCATCAACATCATCTTAATCATCATCGTCGTCGTTAGTGTCAGCATCCTCATTGATTATTGATATTACAGGGTTGTTACGATGGTCTGTACAATGTCCTACATTCATTCTCAGCCGCCATAGCGTCAATAACATTCATCATATTAGTTATAGAGGTATGTATATCAGTTATAGAGGTATGTATATCAGTTATAGAGGTATTTATATCAGTTATATCAGTTATAGAAGTATGTATATCAGTTATATCAGTTATAGAGGTATGTATATCAGTTATAGAAGTATATATATATATATATATATATATATATATATATATATATATATATTATATATATATATCAGTCATATCAGTTATAGAGGTATTTATATCAGTCATATCAGTTATAGAAGTATGTATATCAGAAATATCAGTTATAGAGGGAAGTACATTAGTTATATCAGTTATAGAGGTATGTATATCAGTTATAGAGGTATGTATATCAGTTATAGAGGTATGTATATCAGTTATAGAGGTATGTATACCAGTTATAGAAGTATGTATACCATTCATAGAGGCATGTACGTTAGATTGTAAAGATTTGTATATCAAAGTGTAGAGGTATGTATATCAGTTACATACGTGTGTACATTAGGCGTGTGTGTGTGTGTGTGTGTGTGTGTGTGTGTGTGTGTGTGTGTGTGTAGGAGCAGTGTGTAGTACGCGGGAATTTTGAAAACTGACCATTAAAGTACATTGTTCCTTGTCAAATAAAGTTGCCCGATGTCAAGAGAAGACTACATTGACTAGACAGCATATGTTGAGAGAGAGAGAGAGAGAGAGAGAGAGAGAGAGAGAGAGAGAGAGAGAGAGAGAGAGAGAGAGAGAGAGACTTTTGTTGATAAGAGACTTCAAATGTGTATCTTCTAATTTTATCTTTAAAGTGTAGTCTATTTAGTAATAAGAAATTATTTCTACAGAAAATACTTTAATCTAGAACTATTCCATTTGATGAAACTTTTGTAGGTGGTTGCCGTGGTTGCTTCTTGTATTATGATATGGCAAATCACACACGATATCAAAACAAAGAGAGCGAAAAAGAAAAAACAATCGTCAACAAATCAACAAGAAAATATTGAGATGACAGTTGTGGTCACATCGTCCAATCAAACCGCCCCGATCTGATCACGTGTTACTTTTTTCATTTTTTTTTTCAATTTCAATGTTATATTCTCATTTTTACAATGCTTTTGCAGGCAGAATCCTCAGTTTATTTTACAAATAATGACATCAAATCCAATTTAATTCTAGTTTGTTACTGTATATCTAACATACCTTCGGGGATTCAATTCAATTCCGTTTTGTTTGGAAGTATTCCCTCGAATTCATTGCCAATAAAACCACCGGACAGTTAAAACTGTTATCAAGGTAAAGTAGACATTTATACGGTAGTAAAATACAATGCTTTGTTAGTATGCTGTCCACAGGGATTAAATCAATTGTTAATAGTTAATATCTCGCATATTACAGCCGAAACAATGGTATTAACCATCTTTAATTATCTGAAATACTGCATTGCTTGTTAAATAGTTGCTCCGTCTATACGTATCGATATTTACCATGCTTTGGCCCCGAAATGGTTATAGATCAGGGGAACTAAAATAATGATTGACTGGTTAAACACGTTAAAAGAGTGAAAGGGAAGTGGAATTGCTATTTTTAAAAAAATCTGGTCCAGTTTGATATGTATTTTACATATGAATACAATTTTATATTTTACTACAGTAGAAAGCGCTAGATCAGCTTAAAATACCAATGTTTTGATAATTTTTAGAACGAGTTTAGGTATAAAAATGATCATGTTCAAATTATGTTCATTATGTATGCAATTACAGAGGAGGGGTTTCACAAATGCCGATGCGTCAGGGATATAAAATGTTCTTGCCTATTGCAGCTGATTTTTATGTAGTTGGGCCATTATGTTTAAATACTCAATTTGAGCCACTTAGAAATTTAGATATTCAGATATTTGAATTTGACTGCGGACTCAAGGCGGGTGTCACGGGTCAACAGGGGATGCTTACTCCTACATGATACCTGACCCCACCTCTGGATTTCCAGAGGTCCATGTTTGTCCAATATTCACCGGAGTTGTATATTTATCCTGGACATCCTGGAGATTTATACTTTGGTATCGGAGGTATCATATTTATATACTTGCCCGAGAACATCACATACACAGTAATTGGCAAATATTGGTTTATTTCCGGGAAATCGTCACGAAAATTCGGGTAATAGTCACGAATATTCGGATAGTAGTCACGAATATTTCAAAAATTATTAGTTAAGTGTTCTTTTCAGCTCTAATGTATATGATTGATTGCCAACAAAACGTCAAATATATACAGGTATGGACTATATATCAACCCGCGTTAGTACGTGTACCTAATCCAACACACCAATTCTTCGGGAGTCCGTTGCTGTCCATGGCTTTTTTTTATTTTACTTTTCAAAAGATTTTGCAAATGTAAACACAACAGTATATTTTTAGTCATGGTATTTCCCAGACTAATTGATCTTTTTTTTATTTAGATAATATAATAAAATATCGGTTGAGCTCGAGTTTTAAAGGGGAATTTAGCTGTGTTTACCAAAAATTCCATTTTTTCTACTTTTACTACTTGTACTTTATGTATAATAACAAATAAGAGATATACACAGGCATAAAGTAAAAATGAAGAAGTACCAATTAATAATCGAAGCTCAAGTCCACTAGAACACGGCGAATTAGATGTGCAATGGTATCAACATGAAGAACAATTGCGAATTCCAAACGGGATAAGACCATGTGTCCGGAAGGAGTCAGCATCCTCTGCTGGCATGCCATATCCGTCGATAATGTTCCATGGAAACATTTCTAGTATGATAAACAGGTCAAATTCGGTGAAAAGGTCAAGTTGATGAAGAGGTCAAGTTTGGTGAAAAGCACGATTGGGAAAAAGGAGTCACTGTCTGTGACCGTGCTCCAGAATACTATCTAATGTTATTGAGAGGGGGACTTCATAATGTTTAACGAGATCCCCGTATCGACCATAAAACTTCTTAAACGACGATTTCCAGCGTTAAACAACGTTACCTTGTGTAAGTAGTTTATTGGCGAGTCGTTTCGCTCTCAGAATAAAACATTCATAAGAAGAGCATGCCCTGGCATAACGTATAAGTTGTGAAATGAAAACGCCATATGCAGGAGAAGATGGAATATTAAACAAATATTACATTCCTATATATTTTGTGAAAATAAGGTCAGTTCCAGTGTGGTATTCATATACAAATACATGTAGTAAGGTTGTTTTAATTGCAATTGAAAAAGTGCCTAACCTGGGTTCCTCAAGCAATTTTCATATATTGAAATTTAAGAATTTCTATGCGTATGTTTATCTCATTTTTGTTATCGTATATCAATGTAGGTGGTAAAAAAAACAAAAAGAAAATTTTGAAAAAAAATAAAGCTAATGCCCCTTTAATATTTCCAGAGGTCCATGTTTATCCAATGTTCAGCATACTTGTATATGTATCCTGGACATCTTGAAGAATTATACTTTGGTACCCGAGATTTTTATATTTATACAGATAAGTTAATGTTATTATAATTGTTTTATAATCTTGTATATATTTCTATACTTTGTTCATATTTTTGATAAATAAAATTTATCTATTTTTAACCAACGTAGTTTGTAATATTTGTTTATTTCAGTTCATCTATAGTTGACGCAACAGAGCTATATATAGATATATATATATAAATTTTCTCCAAAATGTGGAAAAATGTACTGAAAAGTTATATGTGGAAATACTATTATAATAGAAATGAGAACATATTTAATAACATTTAGCTTTTATGACATTATTCTACCCTAATAATGAATGAAAATCAATTACTAGTGTACCCAAGATATTTATAATAGTATAATATATGTAAATTTAAGGACAACATGAACATGGATCATCACCGTTCATTTAAATACACTATTCCTGTTGATTGCATATTCAGATAATTTTCTCCGACATTTTGGCTATTCAATGAAGAGGAATCCACTGTGTGTATATATATATATGTATATATATATATATATATATATATATATGTGTGTGTGTGTGTGTGTTGTATATTATTATAGTAACACTTTTTTATACTGCTACCATATTTTTTCAGCTCAAATTTGGCATTATAAAGAGGTTTGGCAATAGGTCAAGGGAACCCTTAAAGTATAAAGAAAAGTAAATTTTCAAAAATTGTGGTGTAAAGTGAGGTGGCAAATGAAAAGAGGGACATTAGAAAGAGGTATAAACAAATATATTGTCAGTTAGAAAAAGTAGTTTCCTTTTTATATCAACAATATAGTTAAATCAATAGAGGTGGACAAAATGCATTTCTAAATGACCAGTTGCGTGGTATTTTCATTTGCAAGAAACAGATTAATGAACAATAAGTTGTCAATCATGCCAAAAGATTATATTAAACTTTACATCACGAATTATTACCGTATTTGATCCAATAAGCACCTAGAGCGCTTAAAATGGGAAAAAAGGGTAACGGGCATTTAAGTGACCAATTAAGTCAAATTAAAAGTTAATTTGTTGATAAGGCAGGGTGGTAAAATTATTGTGGTTATTAATGTTACTTACATTTTACTAGTCCATATCTCCTTGTCAACCGACTAGAAACGATTCTTGATCGCATGTAAAAAGGCAAGTAAATCTGAATTATAGGGAAGGGTGCTTATAAGGACATGGACGCTTATTGAATAGAATATGGTATATAATGTTTAGAAAGGTTATGATACAGAATTTCAAAATATAAATACAAACACCATATCTTGAAACTAAGTTATGTACCAGCTGTTCATCTTATACTAAAGTAATATTTGGCACTGTTAACACTATTTAAATTCGAAAATTGTCTAAAGCTTAGATAGTCATTTTTTTTTTACAGTGGTTACTTTTAGACGGATTTCGGCTATACTTTTAGAGATATTATTTGGCCTTGTATGATACCACTTTATCTTTAGAAAATACACATACTTTTCAAATTGGAGCTCAACTGATGAAGTCTAATTGACAGAAACGATATCGTCTTGAGCATTATAACTTTGGTATTATGTTTATAATATTTATGCCATGTAACAAAACTTTTTTATTATGGTTTTAAAAGATAATGCAAGTCATAACTGCTCCAATTTTCACCAGCTGTAGTTACCATAAAATTTACATTATACGAGATGTATCAAATAATTTAAATTTTGAATAGTGTGTTATGCCACACACCAATTGTTCAGTTATACGATGGTGTCCAGTTTGTATTGGTAGAGAGACCAATGGCCTTCCACAAGTAATCTGGCAAACTTTCTCACAAAAATCAGCTTAGGTTCCAGTAGGGCTTGAACCTGTGCTAACCAAAAGTGAGAGAGCACGATGCTCTAACCACTCAGCCAGGGAGGCCCCATGTATAGTATGAGCTTTTGTCAAATACATGAAAGTTATATAACATACATCAAATATCATGACATGGTTTTGAAGTCTTCTCCGGAGAGCCTACGACTTTGAACTCAATATCACATGCTGCCTTCTCAGATTTTGTATCTTTTATATGTGTGGTGAACACTATCTCCAAATCACTTCAACTGGTTATACTCATTGTAAAGTAACAGCAACATGATATTTTAATTTTTTTTTATTTCCAAAAATTGAAAACAATTTTAGAAAACTACATGACTAGAAAAATATGTCGTACAAATAAATCGACATTGAAATGGATTTCAAATTTGTTCGAAAAAATGGCCCACTTTAAATTGTTTAAAAATAGGACAAATGTATAAAAACTTTCTCATAACACCATGCATAGTAAAAAGCTGGTGAAAGACAATCGACTGAATTAATATGATAAAGGTAAAATCTTGAAAGGTGCCATTTCACCAAATTTCATAAAGTTATATTTCCATCATAAAAAAGTTTTCTATTGACCAAAAAATTGCATTGTTTTAAAAACTGAACCGCAATTAAGACTCACAGGGAGTAAAACAAGAGTCATGCCATTTAAGATGTTCCTCAGGTTAATAATGTTAATTTTCAGTTGATTTAACCATGTCAACTCACCAGGAAATAACCAAAAAAAAAAAATAAGTACAGTAGAATTTGTTATCTCAAAATTAGTGTCCACTCCTATTACTTCCAGTTATCCAGAATTCGAAATAACCGAAATTTTTATTAACAAATTTATCTATCTATAAAAATCAAGATCGGCCATTTGACATAACTTTGACATATCCTGAATTGCAACTCGTGCAATTTGGACATACGGAGATTCCAATGTATAAGCAAAAATAACATTTTGTCTGTACACATTGTATTCTCTGTAAATAGAACCTTGAATACCATGCTGAACCAAAACATATGAGTAGACAGATCTGCAACAAACATTATCAACCCTGCACTGGTTATAGAAAAGAGGCTCAAGGTCAACATTTGCCTATATTGCACTAGTTACTTTGTTAAGGCGATGCTGACAATGAGCTTTATAGCCTTTATATATACTTAAGGTAACTCTCAAACATGTTAAACAGTATAGCTCTTTTTCACACCAGTTTGACTCTATAATTGGGGATGAACTTTTTAATACAATGCAATCAATGATAGTTTTCCAGTAAATAAAAACTGTTTATGATTGGGGAAAAAATCAAAAATGAAATTCAAGAAATTCTGTGAGAGTGAAAGAGTACCTGTGAGTCCTATCATTAAAGAATTAAAGTGTACATAGGACAGATGTATTCTTAACAAAAAGGACTCATTCCGTTCAAGTTCCAAAATGATGCACTATGAAATCAATCAATACATATTAACTCATCAACCCCTGAAAAACAATAGATTCTTCTGTAAAACAATGACTTAGGTAGGTCCAAATGTGTCTTTGGGGGTAAATGATTTAAACATGTAAAACAATCAAATACTAATTGTTTAGAGTTATGACAGTAGCTCTAAGATACACTCTGCTTCATAAGACAGATCATACAAGGTATGTAGCTCTAGAACTAAACTTACATAGTTAAGTCCTATATTTGGCAGTTAATATTTTGGCATAATGTATAAAAATATTTTGTTATTCAATAATACCAATATGGCACTCAAAACAAGAGATAAAAAAAAATTTCAATTGACTTAATTTTCCAGCTTATCTGGAATCAATCCTGTCCTAATGGAGATGAAATTTGTAATTTTTGTTATCCTTTTGTTACAGATGCTACAGGTCATTGAAAAAAGTTTTAGAGATTAGCTAAATGGTTTTAGAAAAGTTTACAATGTTCAAAAGTTGATGTACATTTGCACATAATACTGTATATATGAAAAATAACATATGGGGGTAATTTACAAGAAATATGCGATGAAGAATTTTTTGTGTGAATTACCACCCCCCCCATACCAGTCCCATAGTTTTGCTAAGAATTATTGTTTAATACAGGACTGCTCAAAGTAAGTTGTGACATCATGTTAAAAAAAAACATGTGTATGGTTTGCATAAGAAAGTTGTGTAATTAACAACATACAAATATATCCATGACGACTGATTTTCTGTTACTATGGTGATATAACGATTTGTAAAAAAAAAGAAAGAACTACATGAACTTAGTTACACAAAATGTGTGGTTAGCCAGATTTTTTTCATATCTATTCATGAAAAATTTGTGTTACTTTTTAATATACAAAATCCAATTTTACAGAAATTTTAACTCTGCTTTTGTCCTGATAAAAGTGTAACTTTCATTGCTATGTTTTCTTAACATCACTGTATCCTGTCCAAAACAAAAATGATAGAAACAAAATGCTATTGATAAAGCACATTAAATCAGTGTGAAGCAACTGTGCAATCTAAATTAATATATGAACTGTTAATTATCATGTAAAATATAAAAACATCTTATGTAAATAAGTACATTTTCTACACATGCATAAACTAAAAAATATGAGTCAAATATAGAATGTCTGTTATTACCATTGTATGGTAAAAATATTATGAGTAGTTAAGAGATTCATTGTTCAGTTTTGATTTTTTTGTCAGCAAACACTGATGCTTTTGGCACTTCATTTTGGGGAGATTCTGATTTCTGACTTTCTTCGTAACTAAATACCAACTTTGCCAGTTGTGACCTAGTAGCTAAGCTTTCACCACGGCGTTCCAGGCAACTTTCCTGAAGCTGAGAACTAACACGGTCACATTTTATATTTTTCCATCTGTGTTTTAAAGAGGGTTCTGCAGCTCTGAAAACATGCAGTTTTTTATATTTGAGGAACATTCCAAAAATATTCATTTGCTTTGCTTCACTTGTTGAAACCTGTTTTCTTGCTGACAAATAATCAGACACATAGAACGAGCTATGTTCATATGAACGAGTGTCAAAGTGACCATACTTCTGGTTCAGCTCCACGTTTGATGGATAGTTGCTCTCCTCATAAGCCAAGTTTGGTTTAAACTGCCAGTAAGGTATCGGGAAAAACACCTGCCATCCACTGATTGTGTTCATTCGAACTCTGTTTAAGTATTCTACTTCAAGTTCTATCCCTGCACTTACAATAGCCATGAGAGCAGTAGTCTGAAAATCTCTACACACTCTATCAAAAACCTCTACCTCAGTTATAACAGAGGAATTGACCTCCATTGCCTTCCAGGTTATTTTACTGGCGAATGCTGAACTCTTTTTAGAATAATATGCTAGTGTTGCTTTTGCATTGGCAAATGTATCCTGTTTTCCTTTTCTGTTTTGATACACAAACATAACATACAAAACAGTGTTATCATTATTTTCTAAAACAGATTTTTCAAATTCATCCATAAACTTGGGAAATTCATCTTGGTCCTCCTCAAGCAAAGGCAATACCAGACTGATCTTAGAAGTCTCTGTGACATATGGCATTGGTACAATTTCTGGTTTACCCAAAGGCCTGAGTAAGTGGAATCTTTTGAAAATTGGAGATTTGCTTTCCTTATCCTTAAATTCCAAATCTACGATGTATTCCATACCACGGGATGGTTCAAACCGACGATATCCATTCACTAGGTTATACTGACTAAACTTGTTCTTGTACAGTTTATTGGCATGTTCAGAAGCTGTTTTCAGAATTTCTTGAATATCCAGCTTATCTACACCTTTAATAGAGGATGATAAACAATTATTATTTTATTACATTTTGTTTATTATGTTTTAATCCACACTCGTACAATGGAACCTTTCTATCAAGACTACCACTGAGTGACTAAAAGTGGTCTGATTATTAAGGTGGTCTCTTTAGCGAGGGCCTGTTTTTATTAAATATTTTTAAGGAAATTTTCAAGAGACTGCATGTTTGCGGTCTTAAATGTGAGGTGGTCTCCCAAGTGAAGTGGTCTTTAGGCAATGTTCCACCATACCATATTGACCCATTAAGCTCCCAGGGCACTAAAAAACATCAGGAAAAGGGGGTGGGCACTTAATGGGACCCATTAACTAATAGTTAAATTGACATAAAACAGTTAGTTTTATATAAAGCAGTGGTAAAGTTGTTTCAGTTATTACCAGGTGCCACAAAAATAGAAAATATTCTAGATGGCATGTTAAACAAGAGATCCCACAGGGATTTTGGAGCCCACCATGTACTGTTCTATGTCAGATCTATGACAGACTGTTCTTTTCTCTTATTTTTTGTCTCAGCATTGAATTTGAACTTAAATCCATATTTCTGTGAAATACTTTTTTCACAAGATTATAATGAAACTGAACTTGAGAGATGAAATTCAACATGGCCAACAGGTGTCCATCTTGGGTTTTGATCTCTATAAAAATATGTATCTATGCACAAATTTCTAGAAATACAAACTCATTGGGGCTGCCTGTCAGCCTCAATAATCAAAAATTTCGAAAAGGATTCCTTCTTTATGAATTCCCTTTAGTAGAGAAATAACAAACTACATTGTCAAAATCCAAGATGGCTGCCTGTCAGCCAACTATTGGAATCCAACCATGTCTCTGAAAATGTCATATTTGCAAATACTATGAGCCACACATGGACATTCAAAGGGAACCATTATGTCCAATTTCAAGGAATTCCCTTCAGTACTTTTGTTCAGGATGACGGAAACGGATGCAATAACAGCCCACCATCTGTTGAACTTATAAGGGACATGGGGCTATGGTCAAAATCATCTTGTTTTTCTGTTTATGGATGCCATATGTCACCTAACAGTTTTTGTTGTTTTATGCAGTCATATGATGGTAGCCAGTTTTTATTGGTGTAAGAGAGAACCCGGTTACAATGTACCCTGGGAAGAGACCACCAGCCTTCTACAAGGGCCTTCTACAAGTAAACTGGCAAGCCTGTTTTCTGAGTGTCTTTGAGAAGATGTAAGGTCCATAAATGTGCAAATAAAGTTAAAAACGGACAATGGAAGCACAAAATTCCTGTCAATATTGCAGAAGTTAGTCACCAGGAAGAAAACTAATATTGCTTCACCAGGAACCTTTTGCTTGGGTGACCCAATAAAAACAAAAACAATCTTCAAAAATCCACCAAAAAAATTTAAGGCTGGAATTTAAATCAAAGTCAGACAAATTTTAGATAAAAATGAAACAATTTCATTTGCTAAAATGTCTCAAAATGGAAAGGAAGCTATACACCAACTTTTATTCATCAATTTTTAATGTAGACAAAATTTGTACTTATCATTTGTGTTATGTTGTATAGAAAGGAATATCCCAGTGACTTCAAATTATGTATGTAAATTGGTCCAGGGTTAAGTATACAAATTATTATAATTACCAACAACAGGTCGTAGATTGGTGAAGTCATCATCAAAATATATATATTTTTCTGTAAAATAGTCCCATCTGATAACATCAAATCTTTTCTTTGGTCTTGTTTCCTCTGCCGACCCTTCATTAAATACGAAAATAATCTGTCCATTAATCAAGCAAAAGTACTGTATATTGTGTGTGTTATTCCACATGTTTTAACACAATGCTCCTTGATCATACATTTCATTTGCATAAAGTTGGTATGAACAAAACAAGATGTATTTAAAAAACATGATACCCAGAAAGCTAAGTCATTTTTGAAGTTCAAAATTACTCTGGGAAATACTGCTGAATGCTGGTCATACGCATATTAATCCAAGATCTCGCAGGCTAGCATTGATATAACAACTGACTTGTACTGATACTAATATTTTCACTTGCTCTGTTTACTTTTGAGTATAGAAATAGATTTTCACACTTCTATTCGGAATTCATTTGAAATTGTTTGGTAAATCGGTGTTTTCAATAACATTTCTGATAAATGGAAAAATCGAAAAAAGGGGAAACAGAAATGAAGGCCAGGGGTCTGAGGGCTGCCAAAGGTGTACATTTGATACAGACATTTATATATATAGTATAGTATTTTTTTACAATGCAGAAATCTCATTGTCCGCAAAATCTTGACAACGGACGGTTGATTTTGCAGGCTCTTATTGAAAACACTGGAATTATGATCATCATTTTTGCATCTGGAATGGAGCCAAATATCGGCTCCAATTATCTAAGAAGTTAAAACACTTCTATGTAATGTAAAATTTTTTTATATATTGAGACGAAGCAACATTTTGTATTAATCAATCCAGCATAAATATTTCAATACTTTGCTTACCTATGGGCCAGACCAACGAGTCTTTTCCCTCTGGTGTATAATGACTCAGATTAATTATACTTTCTTTTGCCTTGTCAATTTCTTGTCTGGTCAAATTGAGTTCTAGCTGACAGTAATACCTGTTATAAATATGATTAACAAGTTACAACATTATTAACAAAGTTACAACACCATTTATAACAAAGTTACGCCACCATTTATAACAAAGTTACAACACCATTTATAACAACGTTACAACACCATTGACATAATTACATCATTTAGTTAGTTTTCTGTATATTTAAAACATACCACATTTCTTTCTACTATTTCTTAAATACACACAAATCATCCTGAGATTTCTCCTCGTAATATGTTATTGAAATAACCGACATGAGAAAAGCATATTGAATCATTACAGAAACACTTCTTAATGTCTGAATATATATCTGATCATGTGAGAGTATGTTGATATATATACTATATTACAGACCGCTCAGGGGAAATGATATATCAGGTGGTTTTATATCAGGGTCAAAGATATGAAATCCAAGGTTCGATATTTAGAATTCATATTTTACTTGAAAATTGAAGGCAAAACATTTGAACTTTGTTACCATAATCGGTGTCAGAGAAAGATAACTATTTCCACTCTTATTACACGTTAAGTTTACATGTACCTGTGAATTTTGTAGTGGGAAAGGTCATCAGGCATCGGGTACACCGACAAATGAGGCATTAAATTTCCCATCATTCCTGAGGACTTGAATATCATCGTCAAAATCAAAGTCATTCAATTTAAAATGTCTGTATTCCTTGTCCTGCAAACACAGAATATAATCAAAAAATGAAATATCATTGTTTTCTCTAATACTGACGAAATACAGGTTCCTATTATGATAAGTTCTACTTTTCCAAAATTGAAAGTTTCCAATTATTTTGTAGATAATGTATGTATCTTAATGCAGGGTTTTCCCTGGGAATTTCAAATGAGGAGTCCATGTGACTTCGATTAGTTACAACTACAAAGTTAGGAGTCATTTGGTAATCATTCAGCGAGTCCATTTGGAGTTCACTTCAATTCGAACAGAAAATATCAAGAGTGTACATGTGGAGCATTTTTTTTTCTGATCATAACTTAATCATGTCGGGATAGTGAGTTATTTTCCTGCACTCATATGATCGAAAACAAAAGACATCAGCGCCATTTTTTGATACGGTACTATAACACCATGTCGTAATTTCCTGGTTTGTTCTTGAACCCTCAGAGTTCCCTGTAATTCAATATATAATTATCGTATACATACATGTACTATAAGATTAAAGGTTTATAATGTAATATAAAATATAAATAGAGTAGTTGTTTTAACAACATTTGGAATACATATGGAAAATTTATATTAAAAATCTATAAACTGTAATACAATTACATGTTTTTAGAAATATAGATGCAAAACTGAGACAGAGAAAAAGGAGAGAGAGAGAGAGAGAGAGAGGACAGGAAGAGAGATATGAGAGAGAGCTAGAAGTTTAATCTTGTTGATTCTAGATCTATATTAGAGGTTATCAAGAGAGAGTTTTTCCTGTTTTTCATATTGATAAAAATTAAAATGATTTGAATTCAGTTTCTTGGTGTTTCTTGTGGAATTGCACTAGAATTACATTAAGAAATGGACATAAAAAAGAAGCAAACTCATGTAGAAATAGGTCGCAATGCATTGGTTTATTTACCCTGAACGATCTCGAAAGAGTCATTCAAGTATTTAACGCGTCCACTAGGACGCAATAGATCTTATTTTAGGCGTCATTTAGGATTTTTACGCGTAAATACGCAGAAATTTTGCATCAGGGAAAACCCTGTTAATGTCAATTAATGTATTGAAATTTTCCTGATTAAGAAGGCAAGGGGTACTAGTCAATGTTGACAAGATAAATCAATGTATGAAATGACGTTCCTTCAACTCACCTGTTCTCAGCAGGTTATACATATAAAGTTTGTTCCTGGGCCTGTGAGCTGATTGGCTGAGCAGGCCAAGTTGAGAATATTCTAAGACTTGAGACAAGTTGAGTAAATTCTCTAGTTTTAAGGTACCGGGTACATACAGGCAGTTTTTTTTTTTTTAAGTAAATAGTCCCCACACAAAATCAGATACCAACAAACACAAAGATGTCGTTATAGTAACTGATTGTGTTTTTTATGTTATTTTCCAGGAATCTGTATCATTTTGCCACTCAAAGTTACAGGACCGCAGTTATCATGAAAGAGTCTATTATTTTTTGGAGAAAATATGCATCTTTTTTTTAAATTAGGAAATCTTGAATAATGAATTAATTGTAGTTAACCTTGAATTTGGAGTTAATATAATGGATTACAAAACTAGTCATAACTTGTTTCTATGGATGTATATTGTGTAAAGGAAGGTAGACATAGTAAACAAAAATGTATCGTTCTCTACATATATCAGCTTCTGTTTTTTGGTTGTTGCTGTAATTCTACGTTTGACTGCGATTGGACATTTATGCAACTATGGAGTTTACAACAAGCACTGAATTTCATTTTCACAACTACACAATACAGAAAATACAGGATCAAAGTATGTGTATTAACAGTAACACACACTGACAGATACAATTGTCTTACCCCTCCTTCTTCATTGCATGGTACATTGGTGGAGTGGATGATACATTGGCCGAGTGTGATGCTTGGATTTGAAGGATGCGCATTAGATAAACACCAATCTAAGTGAGATAGCGTCTGTGATAACAAGGACTGTAATAAAAAAGAAGGAACATGTACTCATGATTGGTAATATATATACCGTATTCGACCCATTAGGCGCCCATGTCCCTATAAAGCGCCCCTCCCACTTTTGTACATACGACCCAGAATATTTTCTAGCTGTTTAACAAGGAGATGTGGACCTGAAAAACCGTAAGTACTGTAATAGCTTATCTGTAGTCCCCAAGCAACAGAATTATGTTGATAGGTGTTCTCGATGATAACTTCAACAACTTTACCACTGTGCCTTATAAATACAAATTAACTTTTTTATGTCAATTTGATTATTAATTGGTCCCATTACATGCCCAACCATTTTTCCTGATTTTTGTAGTGCCCTGGGTGCCTAACGGGGAGAATACAGTATATATTATTATATATACAATGTACATGTACATGTATATATATATATATATATATATATATATACATACATACATATATATATATATATATATATATATACACACACACATACACACAGTAGAACTTCGATGAGTAGAAACTCAAGGGACCACCTGAAAAAGTTTGAAACATTGTGACTTCGACTAATGGATGGTAATTGAAAACCATACGTTTTTAGTTTCACAGGTTCAATGCACAATTTGTATATGACTGTTTCGAAACCTTTTAAGACATGTATGGTCATTATGATTAATAATTAGTGCTAATTCATGAAATTAAAACATTGAGCATTTAAGATAAGGAGAAAAATTATTATGGGGCGATTTTATACACATGCAAATTTTGACTTTGAATTATATGTAGGAATTTTTGTTGTTTTTATAGAAATGGGCCCAAATATTTATTCGAACCATTGAAAAATTCGACTCATAAAAGTTGGAATTATAGAATGTTTATAAGTAGTGTTAAATAACAAAATTATTCGGGACTTTGTCAATAGTTCAAAACATCGAGAAATTAGACTCATCGAAGTTCTACTGTAAATATATAATATATATACGATAAACATGTATAGTTAACACCAGAGTTAACAATGACTGAAATGAAAACAAGGTACTGATCACCAACAGATACACATACATTTACATGTACATACATTTGTAATCAGGGTCTTCTGTGCATGTGGCACATAAATCCTGTGTCACTGTCACAATAAAATTAAAGATGATCATGACCCCATATACATGTAGGGAAAATGATTTTCATTTTTTTTTCAACTGAATTCCATTTTTGCATTAGGTCAATTCCGGTTTTTTTCCATGATTTGTGTGTATTATGCATTGTTCAAGTAAGAAATAATTAATAAACACCAGGAACAGCTAAAACATTCAATAAAAAAACAATTATTCTTTAATCAAACCGATAATTTATCATGAATACTCTAACGGAGTCAGCAATCCAGGTGTACAACCTGCTGAACATTACTTTACAGTCTTCATATAAATCCTCACTGAATTAGATAGTCAATATTTTGGTGGAAATTAAACATTAGTATTTACTTCAGATACTTTTTCACTTAGCTTGCTTCACAAACCATTCTGTATTGTTACATGCAGACTCGTATTTTCATTATTCATTTGTACAGACATGTTAACCACCAATGACCAAAAGAGGTAGATTTACACCTCCAAAGCAGTAGCATATTGCGTGACATTTTTCGCGGCATTTGGGTGATTATATTTCTTCAAAAGTATTATGCTTTGCTTAATTGGTAGAAATGTAAAGAAATTGGAAGTTTTGGACATAAAAGCGGTAGGTGGGAGATCTGTCTACTGCTGAAATCGGTAGAGTTAACTTGTCTGTTTGTAAGCTATTATTAGTTGTGTTTTACTTTTATTTTTATTCTATGATGATTTAAGCATTTGATAGTCAATTTGATTATATTGCCTGAAATCATCAAAAGGAAAAGGATTAAAGTTTTTAATTAACTTCAGCTGACAGGTTTAGCTCACAACACAAATATGGGGTCAAGCTAACTTACCCAAATCACCAGAACTATTGAAATACTTTCACCATCTATGATAATTATATTTATGAAAAAGAAGTATGGATACTTCAATTTTTTGTTGAAATTACCATGTATTACAATGGTAAATTTATATATATATATATATATATATATATATATATATATATATATATATATATATATATGTGTGTGTGTGTGTGTGAGTGTATATATTACTTTGACTTTTAGGGGAAATTGTATAGTTTTCACATACGAAAAATGTAAATCTTGTGTGATTCCATCACTTTCCATTTCTTTTAGTGTGATTCTGTTTTTGAAGCCTGATTTCCTGATTTTTTTCTGCGATTCCGTGAAAATGGAAAATCGTCTTCCTTAAAGATGACATGTTACTTTTCATTTCTTTTATCTAATTTTATTATCATATTCTGCTAGAAAAATCCCACTAAAAGAAATCTACCTTTCTTTTGAATTTGATTTAAATTAATAGAACCATTAATGCAATATTGGCATATTGATGGTCTTTTCAGTAATTTTATTGGTCTTTTTCGGTATATAGAGATCTTTTCAGTAATTTGGGTAACCTGTTTACCTGCGACAAAATAACTCCACCCTCAATGGCACAAATTTGTTGTCCATCTTGCTCTATATCTGTGGCACCCATGTGTATGTTCTGGCCAACACTGATGTGGCTCACCAGTTCAAAAACTTTTTCAGCCCGCACATATGTTCTATCTGTTATAAACATGTAGTAGTCAAAGGATTGTGGGTAATGTTCCTGTATAAATTTTAGGACATGAATTGGCAGTTGCTGGCTCCTCTTGTCTGAAAAACTGACTAGCTGCATTCCCTGAGGCACACTTGTGGATTTTGATGTTGTAAAAAACATCAGTTTTGTTACATAATGTGCTGTCGTCTTGTTGACAGCCATTGCAAATGAACTGACGCTGTTGGAGTTGGTAAGAACAGCTACAAACAACTTTTCTTTTATACCTAATTCTGTAGATGCAAATCTTGGACGAACAAACTTTTTACCGTCTAAACTATCTGGTTTGGGCGGAGGTTTAAGATATTCAACCCTTTTTGGTTTAGGGGTGGCAACAGGTTTATCAGGCCCGTTACTGTCAGCAACAAAATCTGCCTCTCTCAACTTTATCAGATTTTTAGACTGTGGAGGTTTCCTTATCTCTGTTGGATCACACGTTTCGTCGAGGAATGGGGCGATCATCATGTTCAGCATAAATCCCAAGCAAATCCCTACAACAACCGGGATAAAAGGACGAATCGTCCCTAGAATGTGCATTGTGGGCGATTTCTGTCTCTGACAGACGGGTTGGCGTTCGTGTGATACAAAATCTTATTGGAACATTACTCTGGTTGTTGATAATGAAACGTCATCGATTTTTTTTACAGGGTTGCATCTATTTACCCTTGCATCTGCATTATGAATTCGTTAACATCTCGAGCCCGTAATATAACGTCTCTGGACGAAACGTCTATGATCGATGTGGTACCGTGGTTCCTTTATTCATACAAAGCAGACTCCATTCAGAAGGTTCTGAATCAAAATAAGAAAAAGTTAGCGGTGGCCTATGATTTGACAATTAGATATATCAACGACGTGTTGTCAATTAATAATGACGATTTTCATACATATGTCAATGCGATATATCCCAACGAACTAGAAATTAAAAACACAACATAATCACAAACACGCGCTTCATACTTGGACATTTAACTTATTGAAGACAAACGTAACAATTTCGACCTTCTCATCGTGAATTGTCCATAGCTAAGTAGTAATATCCCACAATCTCCTGCATATGGTGATTATATCTCACAAATAATCATTCGCATTTTCAACATACGAACATTTGATGTCGAAAATCACGTTTGATATCAACGTTCCGTAAATTGTACAGTCGGTATGATAGCGACTACTCTGTTCCATTAAATTAATAAGTGTTTAAATATTTTCAGCTCGCCATATTTCATTCTTCATTTTTAGGGCTCGCTACGCTCGCCATTTTTTTTTTTTAATAAAGACATTTATAACCATGTACATAATTTAGTGTTATATTCAAAGGCGGCATAAAGGGCGTACCCCTCCCCTTTGTACGCCAAAATGTAAATGTATGCAAAGTAAAAATAAACTCAGAAGCCCAGAATTTGACAAAAAATGTTTAAAACTTTATAATTTTTAATAAGAAGTTTGAAAATTAATAAAAATAAATTACCAAAATTTTCGCCTCGCTACGCTTCCTTCCCTCCAACTTCAAAGCATGAGTCCACCCTGGCTTTGTGTGTGTACATGTAATTTGAATTTCATGGCTTTTGACTACACCTTGTTTTATTTCAGTTTCTCTCTATTTAAAAAAATGTTTGCCCTACATATCGGTAAATAAATTTTTGTTTGCGTTTACTCAGCATGTATGATTATTAAAATTTGGATTGTATCAAAATGTATATGATTTCCCTTTGTGTTATTATCAGATAGAGATATGAAAATTAAATCATTGATGATATCCAATTCTTTACACTGAATAAACGTACCATTTTCACGCGTACGGCGTCTTGTCAACCCCAATAAAAACAAAAGCAAAAAACTTTACAACCCTTTTTAAAAATTCCTGGATCCGCCCCTGCAATTGCAAAGTTTGGTTGAAGACTCAATAAAATGACTGTCCCCATCCATTTGTGTGTCTGGACACTTATGAAATGCTAGAATTTGAATTTTGAATAGTGTTTTACACCACACAACAATTTTCAGTTATATGGTGGCGATCAGTTTTTATTGGCGGAGGAGAGAACCCGGTTACAATGTACCCGGGAATAGACCACTGGCCTTCCGCAAGTAAACTGGCAAACGTTCTCACAAAAATCGGCTTAGGTTCCAGCGGGACTCGAACCTGTGGTGACCAGAAGTGAGAGACTATAGGCCTAGGGCTTAAAGCACAATGATCTAACCACTCGGCCGCAGAGGCTCTTCATATACCAGTTAAGGCTTCCAAATTAATAAAATGAGATAGCATGTTACCTTCCTAAATGTCCCTTATTACAATATTGCCTCACAATGATCCAATGTGCATTGCGGTTTTTATTTTATAACACATTTGAAGAGTATATACTTATAAATGTTAAACCCCCCCCCAACCCCGCTTTGAAAAAAATCTAGATCCGCCACTGCAGTATATTACATTTCTGACCACATGACAACAGCGAATAAAGTGAAGAAAATAAATAATCTGTCTCTGGTTTGCTTGAAAATAAATAATCTGACTCTGGTTTGCTTGAAAATAAATAATCTCCCTGGTTCGCTTGAAAATAAATAATCTGACCTACGACAGTATGTAAATAAATAATCAGACTCGAGAGAATTTGCCCCCATCCCTCAGAATTAAATGGTCGCCCCCTTACATTACCAAAACCAATTTATTTATCACCTCGTACCAGAGAAATGAGAACATTATATTACGACGTGTCTGGGAAAAGTGCACTGTTTTCGCGAGAATTTTTTTTTAATAAAGAGTGGTGTAGGGTGCGTTTCGGGATTGGAATACAACATCTATTGATTTACATAAAATATATTCATGTTTGTCATAATAAGGTATTGATAATTTAGATACATTAGTATAAAAATATTGCTATTGAAAATATATTTGAGCGCTTTAAAGAATTTGTGCCTTCTAAGAAAAGATATATGTTTATATAGGCCGTAAAATATTTTGGTGCTAGTGGGCTAATAGATGTATACGTTTTCCATATTTTACAAAACGAAAATACTTAGTTTATTCTATCTTGTCATATATATACTATCAATTTCTTTGATGAAAGTGTATTATAATTTTAGAAAAAATAATGAATACCCATTTTAACGCAAAGAATAAAATATACTATATTTCCAAATATAATCGATTTGTTACCTTTTTAAAGGCAATCCAAAAGTATAGGTCTGTAAAACGTTTAATAATATGATATCACTATACTAGTAGTGTAAACGCCCATAACATAACGATGCGACTCGAAGCAAAAATGGCAGAGCAGGTTAACAATAATTATTAATATTTTCATAAAGATATGACCATTTACATAGTTTTTAGCATTTATAAGGGAAGATATTAGACAGGCCTTATACCAATTTTAATTGGTTTACATGGTAAACGTCATCAACAATTATATTGGCTGTACAAATAATTTCAATTTATGCATGTCATTCCTATGGCTATTCCATGGTCATGGACACGGATATGCCGGTCGAGTATTTTAGCTTTTTAATGTAAATCCTGAAAGAGTTTGAGGCAAATATGAAACATAAAATCGTTGGTCTAATATCTGTTCAGCGTTGGAATTGATATTCTATACATACGAAATTCTGTTTTTGAAATAAAAACTTTTAAAATAGAAATCAACCAGGCTAAGGCATTGTTATAAAGTTTATGTGTACATGTAGCTCTTGATGTCTTGTTTTACGTATAGTAATTTCTATTGAAACGTCAAGGTCATGTGGGAAGCCTGATCTCAATGTTTCAATAGAATTTATGCATGTAGGGGGGTTCCAAGCATCTGGGTATCTCTTGAAGCACTACTAGTAACGGGTATATCTAAGTGTAATCCCTTTGGGGATTCTGTCGCGGTCATTTTATCGTTTTGCCTCACCAGAATCCCTTGTCAAGCCTTCATATTTTTATTTGGGAAAATCTGAAAATGCCTTGAAAGCGAGAGAGCTCCTTGGTTTACTAATGTGGGGAATAGCATTTGTGGTTTCACAAGAGCATCACCGTCCCACAAAATGATGTCACAGTTAAATTGTGATGCAAAATATTTAGAACATAGGCACATTTGGCAAAATTTTGACCAGAAAAGTCTCCTTAATGTTTGATTTGAACACATTTTTGTTATGAGTGACTTTAGCTAGTGAAATGTCAGGTTTAAAAATTGACTTTTAAAATTTGATGGTCAAACACATATATAACTCATTTTCTACCTCCTTACCATAAAGAGTTTGTTATGATTGCTTATGAACTAAAGCAATGTCTTGAACGCAAGCACTGCAAAGCTCCGTGTTTTACAAATGCGGGAGAAGCATTGATCTGGAGTGCCAAATAATTTGAACATAGGCATAGCCAGCAAAAGTTTGACCAGAGAAACATCTCCCAAATGAATACATTTTTGTGAAGAATGACTAGTGAAGCATCAGGTTGATATGATCAAGTCAGGAAAATTGTTTTAGGCACTATAGCCTCTGACACAGTTCTGTCAATTTTCTATGTTTATGTACATGTACATACTTTATCTAATGATATCAGATAATTAGAACATTAACACTTCAAGAAAAAATAAACAAAGAAAGTCACCAAAATGTTTATTACGTTGTAGGAATTTAGAATGTGTTAATGTGAAGGATGACTGGGTAAATGCCAGAATGAAGTTCCTGTAGTGCCAACATTTTGTTTATGCCTTGCGCAAATTCCCAATATAATAATTATACATGTATATTATATTATTATATATAATATTTTTACTGAGCACTAGTAGTCCAGGGTATCTGGTATTGTACATGTATGTAATAAGAAAAATGTGACCTTCTCTACGTACACATATACTTTTCAATATCCTTCTGACTTCTTAAAATTTGGCGTTGATTGTAAACATGTACATGTAATGATGTAACAGTATATAGAAACTTGATAACTGGTATCTTTGAGTCACAATTTTTCATGCATGTAATGGTTCTTGCACATTAAGTGTAACGTAAACAAAACAAACCAAAACAAATGATTTTCAACAAACTCTTATCCATTAAAGATTGTTAAATTTGGAAAGTTTATTAACCTCCTGGAAATAGCAAGAATACCAAAGAATACGGGGGACAGGAAACCACAGTGCCTTAGTTGGTCTGATGCTATATCATGCTGGTTGGGTAAACCACATTTATGTGCAGTTTATGTACATTGTATTATAAATGATATTTCTTTTACTTTTATTCAGAAAATGGAAGTTGATGGTGTGATGGTGAATCATGAAGGGATTAAACAATATTACGTCAGCAAAATTGAGGAACTACAGGTATCATTTTAGAGTTTTTACCACACATTTGATTTGTCTGTATATTTTTGTGTAATGTAATATAATCATGAACAAAATATTCTGCTTGAGTGTACATTTCGTATCACACACATTGCTGTGCACACGCTTACAGAAAATGTTTTAGTCTTACTCTGGATGTAGATACAGTTACAGGAAGGAACAGGACAAAATGTGTATGATTTAAGGGCTCTGTATTATCATCTGTTAATAATTCAGTCAGTTTTTACATTTTATATATAAAATTTTACGCAGAAATTTAAATGAGGTGATATATAAATAAGTACAAAATAAATCAGCAGAGCTTTGTATGTGACTATATTTTCTTTATTTCAGCTTGTAGTCACAGAAAAAACTCAGAATTTACGACGTCTAGAAGCACAAAGGAATGAACTTAATGCAAAAGGTACAGTGCTCTAAATTTGCTGTAATGGTAAAAATCTCACCAAGGAAACATGAATAATTCAATTTCTTGATTGATGATTTGAATATACTATATAGATACTGTATTCCTGGAAATTTTCACTTCCATTATATTTTTGCAATTTTCGCCCTTTGATGAGAGGGCCAGTTTACATATAAGAGGAAAGTGAAATTTTCAAGCTAAATAACTGAAGCATGGGCATCACATTTGTGATATAAATGGAATAGGAGTTAAGGCATATAGATAGAGGTATGTGTTGATTTATTCAACTGTAAAATATTTCTAGTCAGTCATTTTGTTTGAATTTTCATTGTAATAAATGTCAAACACCATGTAACTTTATTACATTTACAGTAAGAATGTTAAGAGAGGAACTGCAGCTTCTACAAGAGCAAGGATCGTATGTTGGTGAAGTTGTAAAACCCATGGACAAGAAGAAGGTTCTTGTTAAGGTAAGTTACTGAGTTTGGGAAGGTCTGTAAAGATATGGCGAAAGATGTAATCCCTCTCTCTAAAGCTGTGCAGGAGAAAATTGATTATTTAGAAGTAGTGCTCTTTAATGTTTGTGTTTGGTTATATAATCCATATTATTAAGTCATTTTTGAATTTTATATTGATTTTAATTTCATCTCACAGGAAATATGTGTATCACAACAGTTTTATTAGTACAGATTTTGAGTGAGGCCTAATGAAAAATGACTGCAAGTGGTTAATACTAAAGTAAGGAGGAATATTAGTCATGTTGCTAGGCACTTTAACTTTAGTTTTGGAAAGGTGATGGGGCCAGGCAGGTTGGAAAGATAATTTGTCTTGATCCCCAAATTTTAGAATCGAGGGATGATTGGATTTGAGTATCTTGATGATGAAATGTTTACATTGGAATTCAACATTTTTGAATATTTATCAATCCTTATACATCTTACCATTATATTACCAGTATTGCATTGTAAATATTTTTTTCATTGTGGAACAAGTTAACTTGTTTTAGATTGAGAATGAGGTCTTTGAATTGCTATAATTAATATATATAAAATGAGAGGACTAATAAAATCTTTATCCCTATGGAGGTAAGACAGAAAAGTCTCAACCAAAAGGAAAGATTCTTCAGTGTTGTGCACCTGAAGCTGAGATTTTCCTGTCTTTGTTGTCAAAGGGGGAATGATTATTTTTCTCCCACCAGCACTGATATGTTTGTGTATTCCCATCTCAACAAGGCAACTTTAAGTTAACTTCCAGTTAAGCACAAGGTGCTTGTCTGCATCCATGGGGTGTGTACAGAGAAATTCTGACCTGGCAAAACAATAGATATACCTGTCAAAGGATGGAGAATTTGTTATCTACATTTATACATATCTCAATTTCAGGTTCATCCAGAGGGAAAATTTGTTGTAGATTTAGACAAAAATATTGATATTAATGATGTAACTCCAAACTGCAGAGTAGCTTTGAGGAATGACAGCTATACGCTCCACAAAATATTACCAAACAAGGTAAATTACCTTTGCATTTACAAGTTTATCTAAGAATAGCACCTCAAAAAGTCTTGAAATGTTTTATGTAATTAAATTATATTTTCTGTAGTTTAACATTTATAGCATATATATTTAGTTAAAATGATCATCAACTTAATTCTAAAAACAAGTGAAAAATAGGGAATACGGCCTAATAAAATTGAGCTGTAGTCCCTTGTAAATATGTTTTTAAATTTACGTTGTGTTTTCAAAAAATTCAGGATAAAATGTCTTGATATATTATGATATCTTGCCAACTATAGGTGGATCCACTGGTGAGTTTGATGATGGTAGAGAAAGTACCAGACTCAACATATGAGATGGTTGGAGGCTTAGATAAACAAATAAAAGAGATCAAGGAAGTTATAGAACTGCCCGTCAAACATCCTGAACTTTTTGAGGCTCTGGGAATAGCTCAGCCAAAGGTTGGTTAAAGTTTTGTCACAGATTCTTAAATGAAACTTCTAGATTCTTCGCTTACAAATATCAATTAGGTATTAGATTGCACAGTTCCAAATTTATATATACTCTTAGTTACAAGGCCCCTCACCTCTGGTTCGAATCCCGCTAGGGTCATTTCGAAAAAATTGGGATTGTTTGCCAGGCCACTTGAGGAATGGAAATCATCTTTACCCAGGTTAGAGGATATTTCTTATCCACCATCGTAACCTACAGACGCCATCATATGACTGAAAGATTGTTGACCCCATGTGGTAAAACAAAAAATCAATGAAATGATAGATATACTCGAGAATTAGAAAAATTGTATCATTTTTGCATGCTTATCTGTGGTGACATTATATATATATTACATTCATGAGAGGGTGATATTGCATATTTCCCCCTCGAGGAAGCTATACACAATGCTTCCTCGGGGTGAAAATTGTATTGTATATGCAGGCCACAGAGTAATGGAAATCATCGTAACCCATTTAGAGGATATGCTAAAACGAGTGATCGTAACCTACAGGTTGCAATAACAATTATGTAGAACCCAAAATATATATAAAAATGAAAAAAAGATGAAGTGATAGATATCATCGAGAAGGGAAAAAATGTTTTAATTTCATTACACTCTTTATTCAGAAAGATGAGTGCGTTTTCGTAACAGCTTGTGTATTAAGTCACCAAGATTTGTTTTGGTACTTTCGAAGATGCTTTGATATTACTGGTATTATGTCACATGATCTAAAACTCATTGTATCCCAAAGTTTTCACACATTGTTACTTGTTTCATGTCATCTGTTATTTTTTCACATAGAGGTATTTTCCCACACACCTCCTTCCACTCCCATAAAAGCACACACACACACACACAAACACTTTAGTGTCAACCTAATTTGTTGGGGGAATATTCCAAGGAGATATTACTTAAAAATCAAAATGTATGTTTCAATTCATTTTTGATTTAGGGTGTCTTGTTGTATGGTCCACCTGGAACTGGAAAAACACTTTTGGCCAGAGCTGTAGCTCATCACACAGAGTGCACATTTATTAGAGTATCTGGGTCAGAACTAGTCCAGAAGTTCATTGGAGAAGGTTCTAGAATGGTTAGAGAACTCTTTGTAATGGCCAGGTATTGTACATCATTTATCTTATAGTATTTCTGATACAGTGGAACATGTCTTGGAGACCACACTCATGAAAGAGCATCTGTCTTTTGAGACCCACTTTTTGAAAACCTCTTTACTAATCCTTTAGATAAAACCTCTCTTGAGAGACCACCTGATTTGAGAGACCACATTTTAGTGGCAGAAGAAGACAGGTTTCACTGTATCTATAATATATTTTAAAAATCATATCCAAACACATTTGTATAATTAATATTGATTGCTTAGATTTTTAACCTGATTTGGACCAAAACATTGTTTGGTTGTAATTGTTCTGAAATATATGCCAATGTAAGATATTGTTTGGTAAAATATGTAAATGGTATCACTGATTAATAGGAGTCGGGCTAAAGTATATGGTTTGGTAAAATATGTAAATGGTATCACTGATTAATAGGAGTCGGGCTAAAGTATAAGGTTTGGTAAAATATGTAAATGGTATTACTGATTCATAGGAGTCGGGCTAAAGTATATCAAAGTCTATTATTTTGAGATACAGTGGAATTCAACATACCACCCCTATTACTTTGAAATATCCAGAATTGAAGATCAAAATATTTATAAGCATATTTATCTAAATTGGCATTGGTGGATCAAGTTTGACATAACCAGAAATTTGACTAATCCGATTTCGACATAATGAGGTTCCGATGTATTTATTTTATTTCCCTAGGAGTATGATCTTTCATGCTCTTTATTCTCAAACTATTCTTAGATATTTACAAAATAAAATATAATTTATGTGAACTGCATCGTGTTATTCCAGAGAACATGCTCCGTCCATAATCTTCATGGATGAAATTGATTCCATCGGATCTTCTCGACTTGAAGGAGGATCTGGAGGTAAAATTTTTTGTTTCAAGTTCTAAACGAATATGTAATCGAATTCATTTAGTCTCCAGTAAGTGGAGAATACTAATTTAGAATTAAAGGGATGGTTCACCCATAACACAAGATGGATTTTTTTGAAAGAGATTATCTTCCTGATTCCAAAACCGAAAAAATATTTTCAATCGGACCACGTATTTGCAAGATATCAACTTTTAAAGTTCAGAATTAAGCTGCTACGGGGAAAACCCGCTTTGTGATAGAGGGCGCTGTTTACGTGACGTAGGTTACACCATTTCTGAAAAGCCAAAAAGCCAGGAAAATGCCTTCTGTAATTCTTTTTTTGTCACTGACAACAAATAAATTAATTCAACAGAGAAGTATGTATCATTATCTGTTTGAATGAATAAGTGACTATTTCTTTTTTTATAATCTCTGTATGGAAATACCAGCATCCTATATGTCCCCAGCTAGGTCTAATCCATTGTTGTTTACAATACCCTGTAAACGCGACTTTCAGAAGTCTTGATGCTGGTACCTACATCTTTTAATCCCTGTGATGTTGGGAAATCATTTTACTTATAATGAAATGACACGTGGCTATTCAATCAAATGTCAAGGAAGAAATAAAAGATTGATTTTACGATAAATAAACATATTATGATCTCCCAACCTTAGTCGTATGTTAAAATAAGTATGAAACAATTATTTTATAAGCACTGCAGAAATGTATCGTTATTTTTACATATGTGAATTGATCATTAATTACTAATTTCAATAAATAAACCATAAATGAAGCTTTATATATTGTTACTGAAAACAGCAATTAAATTTTAATTTAATTTCAAAATGTACTATATACATGTAATCTCTTTTTCTCTTTCTCTCTCTTTCTCTCTTCTCTCTCTCTATCTCTCTGTCTGTCTCTTTCTCTCTCTCTCTTACGCGCGTGTGCATATCACCTATCGTAAATGATGTATTTATTATTGAAATATCATTGAAGGCAAAATTTTAAGGACCATCCACTACCTGTACAGTAACTCACTCTGTCGGCTCAATTAACCTTGAGTACGTTTCCTCTGTGGGCCATTTGTCTGTTCAGTCATGTGAGAAAATACAACAGACTTGATATAGAAACAATCAGAATTTGACCTGCATGTACACCAACTTCATATATTGTTTTGACACTATGCCAGATAATCATTAATGAAGAAAATAATAACTGCCTAGACAGCTAAATGTTCCAGGATTTGGTATAGATGTCGACAGATCAGTCGACGGGTTGATTTATTTCTGTGATATGGTATTTGAAAAAATAAATAAATAAATTTTGCCGAAAATTGTATGTTTGATAGTCGATTTGGTCAGAGACATGCACTCAAAACAGCGATCGATGTTCAAACTAACAACATATAATATATAGCTGACAAATGAAAAAACTAAATTTTATTTCTGTGGATTAAAATTTCTGAATTACATAGGCCCTTTATAATTTCGAACTGTGATTACACAGGTCTTTTCTATCATCGACATTTGTGACATGTATACTTTAATTTTCGCCATAGGAAAACCCCAGGTAAACACGCGTGGATGTAAAACCAGGGACGTCCCTGATAATTCTAAAACCTGTAGATTTGAGTATCTCAGTATTTACCTGGAGTATTTACTATTGGTTGTGTGTGTGTGTGTGTATGAAAAGAACGGTGTAGCACAAAAAACAGAGGGCGCTGTGTTTTTTGAGTTTTCGAAAAACAACATGGCCACTTCCTATAGCTGTAATTTTATCGTTATAAAACGGCTGTATCTCGGTTATTTCTTGTCAGAAAAACATAAAATTTTATTTTAAACAAACTTGTCAAAATGGTGAACCATCCTTTTGATGTTTGTAGATAGACAGCCGAATAGACAAACAGATGCTCATATGGGAGCAATGTTTTTATGCCTGGGGGCATCTAGTGTTTGGATCGTCCTTCTGTGTGTCTGTCAGTCTGTTTGTCTGTCTGTCTGTAATTCCATCCTACTTACATATAAAGTGCAACATTTTAAGTTTGGAATTGTTATACAGTAACCAAACATAGACTGTTAGTTCATCTAAGGGTTGGTCATACTTCACTAACAACACCCTGGGGGTGGGGTGCTGTCAAAATGTATGACAAATGCAATATTTAAAGTGTACATATTATTTGCCAGCATAGAAATTTGTTGGGACTGGGGACATTTGTGTTTCACACATCTTGTTTTTGTTTTGTGTTTTTTATTCAGGCAATTTATTAGATGTTATTGTTAAGTTTTTCACTCAGTATGTTTTATCTCATTGTTTATTGTATTGGTTAAAAGTTTTAAAACTTCAATAAATATTTATTTAGAAATGGAAACGATGTTATTATTATTTCCAAAACCATGGATTTGTTATTTTTGTATATCAAGAAACATGTATGAGTTATCTTTCTTATGAAATAGAATGAGCTGTCACCCTCTCATGAAATATCTTTTATTTAATTTATGTAGTTTTACAAAATAAATAAAAAAAAGTAAAAAAAAGCAACATTTAAACCATATAGGGATTTGATAATATTCAGAATGAATATACAATGTATATCATTTAGTGTGATTTTTTTATATATATATTTAATCTCAATTACAAAGGTGACAGCGAGGTACAGAGGACCATGTTGGAATTGTTAAACCAACTGGATGGATTTGAACCAAAACAGAATATTAAGGTAACATCAAAAGCCAGTACTTCAAAGTGTGTCACCAGTTTATTAACATTTGAACTAGTTCAGTCTTAAGAGTTAAATAAAATTGAAAGGTGTTTGAAATCAATCAGGGTAAATTTGTTGAATTAAATTTCTTTTCTCTATGTTCTTGAGATCAGAGATTGGAGTTCATATTGTTTTTGCTCTGTGTTTGTCTGTTTGCAACCTTTTTGTTTCCTTCAAAAATAGTTTTCTTTCCACAAATTTTAACCAAACTTACATCAATCTGATCTCAAATGAGGTCAGTTATAGCCGACAATCATCAATGCTATTCTTTGCATATCTGATATTCATTGCTAATTAACAGATAAAGTTTTAATTTCTGCAACCATAGTTGCTATCTATGACTCGGCATGAGTGTAACCGACGATCGATGAAATTAATTAAGTTTGAGACAGCGATTTGTGTCAGAAACAAATGATTCCCACATTGTTTCTTTAAACAATTAATAAATAAAATCTAAAAGATTACTGTTGCCAGGTACATAGCACGTAAGTCCTGGTGTCGCAGTGAACTGAATGTTTACTGGTAGCGAATCAATGTTGGTCCAGTCGTCATCATTAATGCACAGAATAATCCTATTGGTTGATGCATTATCCATGAGAGTTTTCGGAGAACTTGTGTTGTACTTACATCTAAATAATCTATTTCAAATCTGAGGAATTCGTCTTTCTCCTCTGAGTTGTAACTAATGAAATAAAGCTCCATAATATCATTATCATACAGTGAACAAAGCGATGCAGACGCCATTTTTAATACTTTTGTTTTCTCCTAAGCGAGATTTTAAAGGTTGTGTAAGTCATTCAGTCTTTATTTTTAGCGATGAAAGTGTGAAAACTTATCAGCTTAAAGACTTATCTGTAGAGCCGGCCTGGCTCAGTCGGTAGCGTGTGAGGTCGTGAGTTCAAGTCCAGCCAGCGGCAGGTTGGTTTCCTGTCCTTCGGATGAGACAGTAGAACTCGAGGTCCCGTGTCGCACTTGGTGTCGGCACGTTAAAGAACCCTCACTGCTCAATGGCCGTAAGTGCCAAGCATAGGCCAAAATTTGAAGCCCTTCACCAGCATTTGGTGACGTCTCCATATGAGTGAAATATTCTTGAGTGGGACGTTAAACAACAATAAACAAACAAACACACGACATGTCTGTATCTTTTTATATTCACCAATGGTCTTTTAGGATAGGATTATGTAGTATTTATAGCATACATGGAAATTGTATATATTCATGTTTGGCGGTGAGCATCAATCGTATATATACGTGCTTGGAATTGACACAGTGTATACTTAAAATCGTATATATATGTGTTTAGCAGGATAAGGGTTAAAATATGGAGTTTTTGTTGAGGGAGATAACTCTTATAAGTAGTAGTAGATGGTAAGATGTTTCTTGTCTTTATAGAAATGAGTACACATATCTTGCTTTCATAGAAATGCACACACTGTTCTCTCTTTGTATAGGCATATAGGCTTTGAAGTTTTTCTAATTGTGCAATGCCATTGTGGCTAATCATACTTTTGATTTTTGTTAACCCAGGAGTATACAGAAGCCTACATCTAACTCCTGGCAAACTTAAGATTCTTCGTGGTTTCAAAGCCCAGTGACAAATTCTCTATACCTGACTATTCAGGCTTCTTTCTGCCAATGTAGGGAAAATGCCATTGGCGATACAATTGGGAATTTTATTGAGAAAAATAATGGAAAAATAATTAGTATACATGAAAATCTGCATGCAATGTTATTTTTTTTTTCAATGCATTTTCCCCAGAAATAATCTTTTTTTCATATGGTTATAGTCTGTACATCAAATTGAGAATTTTTTCATCAAATTGGGAATTATTTCATCAAACTGGGAAAAAAACACATGTATTTTGCATTTTGAATGGGGCCGAATTTGACCCAGTGGAAATATAGAAAAAAAACCTGCTATGTCTGTCACTGCTATACAGCAGAGCTTGCAAATCTGTGGCCTCATGTCCATTAGCCACAATTTTTCTTGTATAATTATCCAAAACACTTGTGCCTGTGTCTGATGGTGAGACAGATGTTTCTAGTGAAATCAACAATCATTTAGACCAAGATTCAGATGATATGATTTCAAAACAAAAGCAGACAGACTTTAAATTTCTGGTTTGGGGAAAACTCTTTGCAATGTTGTGATTATCTTAGAAGAATAAACACTTGTCAAAATCTAAAAGATTGTCTCATTTTTGAGTGATTTTGTCCCATAGTAGAGAGCTGACAACAAATTTTGTACTTCGCATATCATAATGTTAATACAAGTGAAGAATATTTCCTCATTTTAATATGATTGGTTTTGTATAATGCTTCACATCTGATATTTTCCAGGTTATAATGGCCACCAACAGAATAGATATATTAGATTCTGCTTTGTTACGACCAGGTAGAATTGACAGAAAAATTGAATTTCCACCACCAAATGAAGAGGTATGACTTTTTTTCTTCCTTCACTATTGCCTTGGATTTGGAACATGTATTATCTATTCTATTTCTTTATATCTTGAAGACATACAAAACTGCTGTCACATTGTATATAACAATAAAAAATGTAAATCTAATACTGGTTTTTACACTTCACAAAAAGTTGTTAGAATGCATTGAAAAAAAACAATGAAATGTCGCAGTCTGTGATTTCTCACCTAAACCGATATTTTCTTGATTTGCATTAACCAGGTACTGCTACAGTCTCCTGTAAAATGTCGATGTTCTGAAAACAAAATAATCTTATATGTTCTGTATGTCACCAAGTTTTTTTCTCTTATTTTGATGAAATAGCAATTAAATGCTCTAGTATTTCCTTTATATATTTATTATCCTATTCTATTGACATTGCAGTTTCAGTAAAACCTGCTAAAGTGACCATCTCTATATAGGAATACCTGTTTACAAAGGCCAGTTTTTTTCAAGTCCCTTGACTGCATACTTCAACTAAATTGAACCTGTGTATAAGGGTCACCTGCACATAAAGGTCAATATTTCCTGGTCCGTCTGTGGCCCCTATATACAGGTTTAACCATATTTTTTTTGTTTTAAGTACTATGTAGAGATTTTGTTCTTTCTTCTTTAAGACTAGATTAGTTTTATAATCTCTCATTTTAGCTCACCTGGTCTGAAGTGCGTCTATCAGTGTTTGTCGTTTTCATTAACTTTTTTGACAAAAATCTTTACCTTATTGGTCCTTTGTTGATCCCCATTCAAAATTGTACCCCAAAATTCTGAATCAACATGACCACCATTGCAAAAAAAGGAGTTTCCTCAGTTAGCCATTAATACTTGATTTTGAGTTAAAATGTTGTGGAATTTGATTTGTAGAATTGCAGTTATGAGTTTTTAGGTCAACTGAGACAGCCTATTGCCATCCTCTTTTGTCTAAGTGTGTCAATCGTTAACTTTTACTTATTTCCTTGACCCTTTCACAAAACATTTTCACTGAACTTGACATTTTCACTGAACTAGAGAGGTTTCCATGGAGCATTTTTGACGGGTATAGCACAGTGGCAGGGGACGTTCACTCACCTGGTCATAATCTGTTTCGTATTCGCAATTGTTTGTCATGTTGAGACCATATTTATAATTGATTTGTTGTATTGTAATGGTCTTGTAATTTTGATTATCCATTGGTACTTCATTATTTTTACTTCTACTTCTTCTCAAGAACCAGTTGACAATTTTTAACAAACTTAGCAGGAAGTTGTGAAGCTGCATAATGTTTGCAAATGAAAAGGGGCTAGGATCAATAAGGGTCCCAAAAGGGGGCATTTTGTTCACTATCACATATGTTCATTTGAAGATATTTATTATTTCTTAGTTATCATTTCAGTTGTAATCCCTTAGAAAAATAATAAAGTTGAGTGGTTAAGAAATACTTCAAATGAATTCATTTTGATAGTCATTTTTATTTCTCTCTTAGGCTCGATTAGATATCTTGAAAATTCACTCACGCAAAATGAATCTAACCAGAGGAATTAATCTTCGAAAAATAGCAGAGATGATGCCAGGAGCTTCAGGTGCAGAAGTTAAGGTAAGATTACATTCTATCTTCTGAGCTGAAGCATTGGTGCATTTTGTCAACACCACAAAACTGAAAACCTGTTTCAGCACACTTGGCAAAGCTATGCGAGCTTATAAATGTAGTTGATAAAGTGTGCACATCAGTAATCTTTTATCTCCTCTTCTGAAAATGCTAAGTCTCTCCCTTTATACATTTTAACTGGGTCCTTTCCTCCACCATTTAAAACTGACATAGCATTGAAGCATTCAACACACCAAGACTTCTTGAGGTTTATAGAGTTAGAAAAGGAATGTTACTGAAACCAAACCGTATACTCTAATCGGCCGTGTATAATCCACACTCTTTTCACTCTAAAATTTGTCTCAGGAATGGGTGTGCGGATAATACAGTACAACAGGTTCTTCAGACATTTTTTTCCATGGGACTATAGTAAAAAAAAAAATAGTGCAGAAGAATTGACGTTGGATGGTAAACTTGCCTTTACTTCGCCAAGTTTTTTTGTATCGTAATCATGATGATCGAGTCAATTTATTTCTTCATTGCTTTCTGTACATGTGTAATGTGTTTATTGTCTACGGTGATGGTGAATAAATGTTTGATTGATGAATCTTGTCTTCAGTGTGTGTGCGTGTGTATTTCAGTTTGCAAATCAACCATAAATACTAGCTCAGTGCAAAGTTGGTCAGCAAGTGACACTCAGACTGTCACACTCTCTGATTGCCGATCGGTAACCAGGCATGGCTTTAATCATAAAATATCCATGGGAAACACAATAGTACAATACCTGTGTGTCTGTTAACCTTCCTCATAGAGTTTTATGCTATTATTGAAAATATGAACAATCTCAACTCGAATTCTAGTGATTATTTCGCGCTTGTAGATAACAAAGTGAACTGAGATACGGTAAATGGGGGAGTTAAAAGGAAAAGCATATGTAGTATCTTGTAGTTTTGTACTTCTGATTCCTATTTTGTAGTTTTACATTTATTTCAAATCTCATAGTATCATATTTTCTTTTATTTAATTAATATTTATCTATTTCTGTCAAATACTGATCTAAGGAGTGATATTTAAAATAAGTCTGATTTTCAGTCATACTAATGCCCCAATCCGAATAATTCAGTCGTTTTATTTCGTTCACTATGATCACTGCATTAACGTAGTATGGAGAGAATCAGAAACGGAGCAGGCCCAGTAATAACCATGTAAAAAAAAAACCAGATGCAGGTTAGGCCTAAAAGCACAAACACCTTTTTTTCTCCAAGATCTGAGGCTGAAATGGGGTGTGCGGATAATACATAAATGCGTATTATACACTACTGATGACAGTATACAGAATAAGCTTGTATAATTGTTACATATTTAAATCTTGACCTAACATATTTTGTTAAATCTTATTCATAAATCACTCAAATTCACACGGTAGCATTAGATTACATTAATGAATTTTCAATTTAGATTTATTTATGAACAATTTTAGGTTTCAAACTTTGGAACAGCAGGTAAGCCTTACAGGCCCTATATGCCATAATATGGTCTTTTGTTTTTAACTCCAACTGATGTCAGATAGATTTGTATGTACTATCATATGATATGATACTTAATTGTTCAGGGATTTCCAAAAATGAATAATGGACAGTTAGGCTTGTAAACAAAGTGGGCATAGGTGCAAGACCACTTAAAATCATTGAGAGTAAGTAAGTTCTGATGTGTATGGTTTTGGCTTAGTATTATCAATATAACTATGTAATCATATATTTTCTTCCAAGCTCTTTTTACACTAAGTGATTTATTTGTTAAGTGAAATAAATTTTGGAGCATTTATGTATATGATCAAAAGTTAGTTAAGGCTGCCAGCATTATAGTCAGACATACGGTATCAAAGAATGTATAAGTATTTGTCTGGACGAAGCAAAAATTTGCATAATGAGGTCTGATTATTAGGAAAAATATATCCCCAAGGAGTCAAATCACAGCTAGCATGAAAGTGATACACGACAGAACTGAGCCATGAATCATAAATGGCATAGAACATATCAATATATAGTAGAAATTCGGTTAGCTGACCTTCAATGATTTTAAGTTCTTGATATATCAAACTATTGCCTAAGTCCTGAATAATTTACTTAGAAACAATTTATGATTTGAACTTAATCAATTTTTTGGGCCCTTTAAGTAAAGACATCGAAAAATTTCTATAAATAATTCAAAGTCAGAATTTAAAAAATCCACTTTCAGCATTTCTTCTTTTGATAAACACTCAATACTTACAAAAATTACTTCAATTTCACCACTAATTCCAAAAGATCATGACTTTTTAAGTCTTGTAAGGTCATTCACACCCAATAGAATCTCTAAAATTACTTACTGTATGGTACTGTGTTACCATTCACGAGTCAAAAGTCACGATGTTTGAAGCTTTTTTTAGGTGTTCTCTTGAACTTTGACTCATCAAAGTTTTAATGTGTGCCATGTTAGAATTTTGTTAAATACTTGGTAAAATTATTAGCCTGAAAGGTATATTTGGCTTTAATCTTGTAAATGACAGACATACATCAAGCTTTTTTTTTTGTTTTGAGTGTCTTTATTTTCAGTTTATGGAAGGCCCATTTAATCTGCTGTTAGCAAATATTACAAGTTTTGTTTTTGTTCTGCATTTCATTTGTCCAGAAACGGTCACACGTTGTACCGGTTAAAATGATATCGCAGTGGAAAATTTATCATATTGCACTTCATTGATGCCACAAAACTGTTTTAGCTGAATTTCATTTAGCGCCAACTTCCCTGACTGCATGGAAAAGTGAGACAAACCAGAGGGATTGATAGAACTTGTCATGTCTCTTTCAATGCTCAATGGTTTGTTAAATTAAAATGTAAAAAAACGATTATAGCAGTACTTTTGGTTCGATATAAGAATTCATGGAGTACAAAAACAATATTAACCTTGGCCTTCATCCTCGGTCGATATTATTTTTGTACTCATAAATTCTCGTATCAAACCAAAAATAGTGCAATAATTGTATAATATATTCTATTGAGAGGTCAAACAATTTTTTCACATTCATACAGCCATTGCCTGGTGAATTTCACTTGCTCCATAGGAACACTGTCAAGTAATTTTCACTTGCTGGACTGAAATACTGGCTGATGCTGGACCACTGGTTGCATGTGATTATTTAGCCCTGGGCCCAGTACCATAGATATTGAGAATCTACTCAACTCTGAGAATATTCTCAACTTTGCCTGCTCAGCCAATCAGATTTCAGGATTTTTAGACTCAGAATTCTTGAGTAAAATTTGTTTGCTCAGCCAAGTAATAAAATTTAAATTTTTTATGGTGCTAGGCTCTGCAATTGTTTGGATGATCAGTATGTTCAAAATATAAGCAACCTTTACCAAGCAGGCAAACTCCTCATGTAATCAGGTTAGGGTTAAAAAAGAATCCAAGCCACACTGTCTAGAGGTGAAGTACTTTATTATTTAAAGTGTGATGTCATAACCAATGGGCCATAGAGGTCCAACTTTGCTTAACAATGCTTATATTTAAGTAATAAAATATGTGCTATGAAAGACTCTGGTGGGGATAGTTAGCTGTAATGATGATTCACTCGTTCTGTAACTTTGGTATATTACTCATGCATCGGAAATAAAAATCAGTTCAATGCTTATAATAAAATTTCGATGATAAGAACAAAGATAAAATGAATTAAAATACAAAACTCTAATTGACAGTCAGTAATGGTTTTAAATGTTGGCAACATCACTTGTGCATATGAATGTGTTGAGTACCGTAAGTCTCTAGACGACTATATAGTAACCCTATCATGTCAGCCAGCATGAGTTTTCACATGCTAATTTAAATCAAAAGAACAATTCCAGAAAGTTAGATTATTAATCCTGAGATTGGAATGAGATGATTTATATTAAATGTAAGGGAAATATGGACGATATTGATGATATGATGTAAAGTAAAAAGATTATAACTGTTTTGTGTACATTGTTTGCAATTCGCCACTTTTATGTGTCTACAATGACTGTGTAGTGACGTAATGTTTTCTGTCAGAAAGTTGTACATGCAGTGGGTGTGGCTAACTCCTAAAATTGAGTTTATGGTATATACACTTAACTTTTCAACTATCAGTAATGAAATTACTTGAAATTTATAAAATTTAATTATTTATTTTTCTCCAACACATCAGGGTGTATGTACAGAAGCAGGAATGTATGCATTGAGAGAGAGAAGAGTTCATGTAACACAAGAAGACTTTGAATTAGCAGTTGCAAAGGTAAATATGTTTGTATTGTATACTCATAACATGGTAAATAACAGGTTTTGTATTGGACACACCAGATATAGCTATACCTGTAACATGGTAAATAACAGGTTATATATTGGACACACCAGATATAGCTTTACCTGTAACATGGTAAATAACAGGTTATATATTGGACACACCAGATATAGCTTTACCTGTAACATGGTAAATAACAGGTTATATATTGGACACACCAGATATAGCTTTACCTGTAACATGGTAAATAACAGGTTATATATTGGACACACCAGATTTAGCTTACCTGTAACATGGTAAATAACAGGTTATATATTGGACACACCAGATATAGCTATACCTGTAACATGGTAAATAACAGGTTATATATTTTGGACACACCAGATTTAGCTTACCTGTAACATGGTAAATAACAGGTTATATATTGGACACACCAGATATAGCTATACCTGTAACATGGTAAATAACAAGTTATATATTGGACACACCAGATTTAGCTTACCTGTAACATGGTAAATAACAGGTTATATATTGGACACACCAGATATAGCTATACCTGTAACATGGTAAATAACAGGTTATATATTGGACACACCAGATTTAGCTTACCTGTAACATGGTAAATAACAGGTTATATATTGGACACACCAGATATAGCTATACCTGTAACATGGTAAATAACAGGTTATATATTGGACACGCCAGATATAGCAATACCCATAATATGGACACACCAGATATAGCTCTACCTGTAACATGGTAATATATTTGGACACACAGACCAGATATAGCTATACCTGTAACATGGTAAATTAACACCAGGTAATAGCTATTGTAACATGGTAAAACCAGGTGATATAGCTTTACCTGTAACATGGTAAATAACAGGTTTGATATTGGACACACCAAATATAGCTATACCAGTAACATGGTAAATAACAGGTTATATATTGGACACACCAGATTTAGCTTACCTGTAACATGGTAAATAACAGGTTATATATTGGACACACCAGATATAGCTATACCTGTAACATGGTAAATAACAGGTTATATATTGGACACACCAGATTTAGCTTACCTGTAACATGGTAAATAACAGGTTATATATTGGACACACCAGATATAGCTCTACCTGTAACATGGTAAATAACAGGTTATATATTGGACACACCAGATATAGCTATACCTGTAACATGTGATATAGCATGTTTTATATTAGACACACCAGATATAGCTCTACCTGTAACATGGTAAATAACAGGTTATATATTGGACACACCAGATATAGCTCTACCTGTAACATATTAAATAACAGGTTATATATTGGACACACCAGATATAGCTCTACCTGTAACATGGTAAATAACAGGTTATATATTGGACACACCAGATATAGCTCTACCCATAACATGGCCAATTATTTCCAGCATATGTAACATCTTTATGGTAAGAGTAAAAAATACTGTAAATTTAAACTTATATATGTAGGTAACCAGAGTCCTTAAGGTGCCCTGTAGCAATCTGTTACAATAGCAAGTCATGGGGTCTACTTTGTACATAAACTTCAGAAAATTGTTAACTTTACAAAAACCATAAAATTAGTTCCTTCAAACACTGCCTGTAGAAGCTCTAGGATTAGGATGAAAAAATATAATTTGTTATCTTCTTTTAAGGTGAATTACATTTATATCTGAGGCTTCAGATAAAACAGGAAAATGACTTTTACATTGGGATTAAGTTGTTGTCATGATTCATCGATAAATGTGTGTCATTTGTGTTTTGGACCTAAAAATCCAAGTTATTTGGACAGGAGTAAGTGCACATTAGCTTGAAGTTATAGATAGGTCTATATTTGTGGCACTTCACCCATAGCCAGTGTTAGCAGTATTTTAGTGGCATATTCTTCCTAGGAAGTAGAACTTCACAGAACCATACAACTGACAACATTCAGAAAAAGGAAATCATTCTGTTAAATTCGCAGCTCAAGATTGCATTACCGATTCAATATTTGTGAAAAGCTTTTAAATTTTAATGTACTGATTCATTTGAAGATTTATAACATGTTTCACTTACACTGTTTTCATTGAAATGCGAATACATTAATAAAGAAATTCTTCTACAGAATGCATATGTCTCTGTCATTGCCGTCAATATTGGATGCACAAATTAATTAAAATGGAACATTTTGTTGCAAAAGATTCCGTCTAGCAGTAACACTATGTTAATGTTTTGAATGAGAAATTTATATGGATAGCTTTGTTAGATGTTTTTGAAAAGACAAAAAACAGCAAATTCGTTGAGATAAATGATTATGAGGTATGTGCTGTTTTTTGTAAATCTCTTGTGTTTTGTATTTACATTAAAGGATCCATTTCCAAAATGAATTAGTCATTGAGTTGAAAAACCTATTCAAATTTAAATCAGCGGCAAACCGATTTCCATGTATGTTGTCATCTCAAATTCCCGTATCATTACATTTACAGTACTGGTGAAAGAATTTAGTTTTTTAAATTGTCCATGGCTATTATGACATTACTTTCCTCAAATTTCAACTTTGAAAAATGTTGTCATTGCAATTCATGTGTATAACAGGTATTTGTAATACATATCAGTTTACCTTGGTTATGTAATCCTTTAAAGATTGATCCATTAAGAGCAAATAATCACCTGTGTCTCTCAGGGGATAGAAAAGCTATCAGCCATTGCATCTAGGTTTTGTCACGAATCTGTCGATAACCATAAATCTTGAATTATTGGTTTTGATGTTAGAAATAAAGGTTTTTATGTCCAAAGTCTTAACAAATTTTAAAATGCTGGAATGTAAAGTATGGTATGTATTCAGAAGTCTAGACATATGTCTTGTCCTGTCCATTTCTCAGAATGATCATTCAAATGTAATTGCAACTTAGCTTGGATATGTGGTCATTTGAGTACACTGTATCAGTTTCCAGTTATTATAAATTGAACACAATATTTGGGTTTTAATGATAGTTCTTTACTTATTAGATAATTTTAATTTTTTGTTAGGATTCTCATTTTATGTATTTAGTGAATTAAATAACAACATTTCCCTGTGATATTTTATTTACACAAAAAAGCCTACTGACTCATACAAGACATGTTATGGTAGAGTTGTCTGTCTGTCTGTCTGTCTGTCTGTCTGCAACATGTTGGCAGGAACCTCCATGATCAAGTGGTTAGAGCACTTTAAACCATGAAGTCACTGACCTCTAATCGTCAGGAGTTGGCATTACATTTAAACCTAAGCTGATTTTATGAGACAGTTTGCCAGTTTACTTGCGGCAGTCCAGTGGTCTCTTCCCAGGTACATTGTAATCAATATTTCTTCTCCAACATTAATAACTGGCTGCCACCATACAACTGAAAAAAATTGTGGTGTGAAGTATCATCTAAATAAACAAAACAAACACACTACAGACCAAACTGGTGCACCTTGGAGTCTCTAATCGGTATGCATAGTCGTTATGGAGAGAGAAAGTTACCTATTGCCTTTCTGGGTCAGAAGTCAAAGTCATGAGCTAACTTTGAAGAAAAATATTTTGTAGACAAGGTATAGAGTAATAGACCCAAAACTCTGTTTCTGAAAAAATGTTTCAACAAAGTTTTATCCAATGACGAAAGCGTTGATTTGTACAATCAAATTTGGTGATAGATCATTTTGCTACATCGCGACTTTAGGCCCAAACTTTGTTGATGAAAAAGTATTTCTTTAACAATAAACATTGGGTAATTTGTCTTTTTCATCCCATACAGTTATTTATATCAATTAATATAAGATAGAGAATGTTGTTTGGTTGTTTATTTAGTCTAGACAGAGTATATTATGTACCAGGGTAATAGCCCTAAATAGGATTGTTTATATTTTGATATTATAAGCCCTAAGGCAGTAAGGGCTTATCATTATGTCCCACCACATGATTTTTATTATTACATTTAACCATGAAACATAATAATATTTGTTTTAAATCACAGCCATATTTCACAATGAAAAAAATTATTTTACCAGTTCCCAGTGTCATGTTTGGTTTAAATTTAAGTAGATTCCGTAAATGCTCACATTTTATTTTGAAATGAGTGTTAATGCACGACAGGCAATATTTAAATATATTGTGGAAGATACAAGATCTAAAATAAAAAAAACATAAATTTTCAGCCTGTACATAAATTTAAAATGAACATTCTAAATTTTATTAATTTGATTTATTTTCATTTCATATATGTTAGATAGAAGTATAGTAAAACCTACTATAGCGGCCACCTCTATATCAGGATTACCTGTTTACAAAGGACAGTTTTTTTAAGTCCTTTGCCTGCGTACTTCAACTTAATTGAACCTGTATATAGGAGTCACCTGCACACAAAGGTCAATATTTTCTCGTCCCTTGGGTGGCCGCTATATACAGGTTTCACTGAAGTTTGAGCCAGTGATTTTTCGTTTCAGATTTGCTTCAATTCTGTTTTCAGTTTTGGTGAATTCCGTTTTTTTCTGTTTTCATAAGAAAAAGAACTAAAAACATACTTTAGATGAAAAATATTAAACAATACAGATTTATAATCATACTTTTAATATTCTGCCACACCAATTTAATGATAGATTTAAATAGGGGATTAAATAAAACATTTACATGTATATGCAACACTATGTTTTTTATGATTTTGAAATATTTCTTAAATAATTTGTAAGTCTGTAGGCCTATACTCATCTACATGTAGGTAACAAGTTTTGTTGGAAATTGTACAGGTAAATATCTAATTACTTATTTTTGCTTGAATTTATCACTGAACTTAGAACAAGTCTGTGATGTTTTATTTGGTGTTATTTTTACTTTAAATAAACTTATAAAGTAGATCTACATTTACATGTATTTAATTTTTAGACTATATTTATTGTATCAACACCAGCGTGATCTATACTATGCTGACAGACTTTGCAAAATTAAACATCACCATCCTCATAAAGATTCCACAGAAATTATCAACCCGTGCTGATGTATTTATTTTTTAAATGGGAGGAAGTCTCCACTTTTTACATACATGTGTCTTCAGCCATTGTAGCTTGCTGTCAAAAACGTTAAGGTGTGAACACGTGTTTGTGTTGGTAACAAAAACAGCTGTTAATTGAGCGGTATGTTGTAAAAGGTTAGGATGGATTGTACATTATAAAGTTTTACTAAAAATTATAAAAATTTGGTATATATATTCAGAAATTGAAATAAACATTATGAAAATCTAATTCAAGATATCAAATTAAGCTATTTTTGTTTTAGAAGACACCAGATCGGCAGATGTCAGTCAGTACTGATATTACGACCATGGAAATGATTGCCCTTATCTTTCGATGAGTAAATGTAGGCTAATGGATCTAAGGGATAAAATAGTAATTGATGTAAAATTATGTGATGAAATATAATTTAAATAAACAAAGATTTGACGAGTATAAAACACGGAAATAGCACACTAGTCCACAATTGAATTTTTAAAGATTTTTCAAAAACGCATATTCAATTTCAGATTGCGGATTCCGCGATTCTGTCCGCGATTCCGCGATCGCGGAAAATCACTGGCCCTACATGGCTATTTTGCCAAAATAACAACATATTTCAGTCCTTTCAATAGTAATAATACTGTCAAAGGTCTAGTTCACACGGCAATTTTGAAAAAGAAAACTGTTGCCTTGGCAAAGTACAGACCAAATAGCAAATTGAAAATCCCATACAATTTTGTCAAAAGATTTGCCCTACTCAGCAGCCTCATACTTTGTTTCATTCACAATTGAATTCCGGTAGTTTTCTTTCATTGCCTTTACCAGATGCCCCTGTATTGCTGTGTACCTCAATATTAACAGTATCTTAAGTCCAATTCTAAAAGAATTTTTATTTTTGTTCATTTTACTGCCCAGATAAAATTTAACTTCTTTGATCCTCCATGCTATAGGGTTGCTCCTGGCCCAGGTCTTATTTCTGCGAGTACCTGTGACCCACAGCATTAAAATTTCTGAGTCCCAAGTGATGTTTTTGAGTCCCATTGAGTAAAAAGGATGAAAGTTATTCCAATAATATACATATTTTAAATCAGATATAACAGTTGATTCAAAAAAACATTTTCTTCACAGTAATGTGACAGTATCCTACATGAAATAAACAAGGGAGAAAACATTCATCTGCAATTTGTTATCATGTAATAGACCATAATTCAAACTTGAAAGTCAATGGAACTGAAGATAATATGAAAACAAGACATATTGTCAGTTTCAGATTCAAAATTAATTCAAAATCAAATACACAGAAATGGTATGTAATCATGTGTTTGGAAAACCTTGATGTTTGTACATTTCTTTTGTCTTATTTCCTGGTTTACATGATGAAAACGACTGAATGAGAATTTGTCATTCATCTTAACTAGCGGATTTGGTGTGGTGCTTCAAGAGATCAAGACTGGCACCACAAAATAGATTTGAGATTTTGAAAATTTTGAGAAATTCATTTTAATTTTGCTTTATTTGCAATGGAAATATATTTGGACCTTGTAATGATATGATGATTGCATTTATTTGCATTAGTTTTCCCTTAAGATATATAACCATACAATATTGTCCCTCTTATGTTATACACTATTTATATCAAATCTTTTTGTAATTGACACTGATATATTGATTGTAGCATTTTCCTACTATTTCCTGATTTTTATCTGATATGTCATTCCCATCTGCTGAAAAGTTAATTTTCACATTTTGATCAAATTCAGCATCTAATACCATCATTTGGTGACAGAATATCTTTATTCTCATGGGATTTCCCAACTTGTACAGTGTACAGTATATTGCAGTTTGTAATTCTAGTTTCACTGCATCACATCTCAACTTAATTACCTGCATTGCCATACTTTGTTAATCTAATATGATGTAAGTTATGTAACATTCAGATGAAGATCAAATTTTAGTCATGCTTTAAATCAATGACATCTTAGATGACTTTGATATTGGTCAACATTTGGTAATATTTGATACAGTTATGAGACTTTTAAGATTTCAAGATGTATCAAAGTATATAAAGTTTCCAGAGCCAGATGTATCAAAGTATTTAAGATATCAGGAGTCAGATGTATCAAAGTATTTAAGATATCAGGAGTCAGATGTATCAAAGTATATAAGGTATCAGTCGATGTCAGATTATAAGTAATACAAAGTTATTTAAGACGTGTCAGGAGTTCGGATGTATCAACAAAGTATATAAGACAAGGCCAAAAAATAATCAGGAAGAGTCACCACTGTTAAAAGTACTATCAATATTGATAAGGTGTTATCAGTGCCAATACGAAAGTTATTATGCTCCAGGTATCAAAGTACGATCGTTGTATCTGTCAATTGGAGGCTTCATCAGTTGTAGCTCCAATTTGTACAAAGAGGTTTTCCAGAGCCAGATAAAATAAACGTGGCCAGATGTATCAAAGACAAGTCCAGCCAAAAAATAAAGGTCTAAATCCAGAGCATAGCAGAGCAAATCCCAGTGTATCAAAGATTTAAGGTGTTCACCACTGTAAAAAGTATGACTATCTTAAAGCTTTTGAAAAAAAAAAATTTAAGGTTAAATGGTGTTATCAAGTTCAGAGCCAATGTATATTAATTTAGAGTCCAGAGCCAGATGTATCAAAGTATTTAAGGCATTATCAGCTGGTATTGAAATAGAGTCCAGAGCCAGATGTACCAGAGTATCAAGTATTCAAGGCATTCAGAGATATCAGGAGTCAGATGTATCAAAGTATTTAAGGCATTCAGAGTCCCAGAGCCATTGTAGCAGATGTTTATCAAAGGCAGATGTATAGAGTTTAAAGGTGTCAGTGTTAAGATTAGAGTCCAGAGCCAGATGTATCAAAGTATTTAAGGTGTTCAGAGTCCAGAGCCAGATGTATAAAAGTATTTAAGGTGTTCAGAGTCCAGAGCCAGATGTATCAAAGTATCAGGAGGCAGATGTAGTAGAGTTTAAGGTGTTCAGAGTCCAGATGCCAGATATAAGGTATCAAAGTATTTAAAGGTGTTCAGATGAGTCCTGTAAAGCCAAAGATGTATCACAAGTATTTAAGAATACTGTCAGAGCCAGATGTTTTTCAAAGTATTTATCCATAGTGTCAGAGCCAGATTATTTAACATGTATATCAAAGTATTTAAGGTGTTCAGAGAAGGTATCCTAACAGGGGGTTTCTGCAATTATCCAGATGTATCAAAGCAGCATAGGAAATTTAAGGTGTCAGTTTGAATAAGTCCAATGTATAAAAAATCAGAGCGGGTATTTAAGGTGTCAGTAGCAACAGATGTAAATAAATAGTTTTATTAACTTTCAAGGTGTCAGAGATCAGATGTATCAAAGTATTCAAGGCATTCCCCAGAGCCAAATCCGATGTATTCAAAGTAAATTTGAAGGCATTTGCTAGAGTCCAGAGCCTATTATCATATCAAAATATATTAAGGCATTCAGATTAGTGTCCTTTAGAGAAATCCAGATGTATCAAAGTATTTTGATTAAAGCATAATTCAGATGTCCAGAGCCAGATTAGTATCAAATTTTATTTTGAAGGTGTCAGAGCCAGACATATATCACTCTGTAGTATTCAAGCGCATTCAGAGTGCAGATGTATCAAATATTTAAGGTATAAAGAATTAACTTAAATCGATCCAATACCTCGACTCCGCCAGATGTATACCAACGTAAGGACAATGTAGAGTATTTTTGTAAGGATATCAGGAGCCAGATGTAGTAGCAGTATTTTTAGTGATATCAGGAGATAGACCAGATGTACGCATTGTATTGCAGAGTAAACGGAAAACATTTAAATTCCGGTTATCAGTAGGCAGATGTAGTATTTACGAGTGATTAAAGGTTATCAGGAGACAGATGTATAGAGTATTCAATAAGGTTCATCAGTAAAGAGTTCTCTTTTGGCAGATGTAGTAGAGTATTAATTAGTGACAAAAATAAAGGTGTCGTTTCTAGGAGTTACTAAAGCAGATGTAGCTAGAGGCCTATTAAAGGCACGGATTTCAGGAGGCAAAAACGGAGATGTAGCAGAGATATTTAAGGTGTCAGGACCAACATTATGAAGTAGAGGTATATTAAAGGTGTCAGGAGCAGATGTAGTAGAGTATTAAAGGTGTCAGGAGGCAGATGTAGTAGAGTATTAAAGGTGTCAGGAGGCAGATGTAGTAGAGTATTAAAGGTGTCAGGAGGCAGATGTAGTAGAGTATTAAAGGTGTCAGGAGCAGATGTAGTAGAGTAGTATTAAGGCAGGTGTCAGTAGCAGAGATGTAGTAGAGTATTAAAGGTGTGTCAGGTAGAGTATTTAAGACAGAGACAGATGTAGTAGAGTATTAAAGGTGTCAGGAGGCAGATGTAGAGGCAGATGTAGTAGAGTATTAAAGGTGTCAGGAGACAGATGTAGTAGAGTATTAAAGGTGTCAGGAGGCAGATGTAGTAGAGTATTAAAGGTGTCAGGAGGCAGATGTAGCAGAGTATTAAAGGTGTCAGGAGACAGATGTAGTAGAGTATTAAAGGTGTCAGGAGGCAGATGTAGTAGAGTAAAGGTGTAAAGGTGTCAGGAGGCAGATGTAGTAGAGTATTATTAAAGGTGTCAGGAGATGTAGTAGAGTATTAAAGGTGTCAGGAGGCAGATGTAGTAGAGTATTAAAGGTGTCAGGAGACAGATGTAGTAGAGTATTAAAGGTGTCAGTATTAAAGTGTCAGGAGTCAGGAGTACAGATGTAGTAGAGTATTAGAGTATTAAAGGTGTCAGGAGGCAGATGCAGAGAGTATTAAAGTAGAGTATAGAGTATTAAAGGTGTCAGTAGAGGCAGATGTAGTAGTATTAAAGAGTATTAAAGGTGTCAGGAGGACAGATAGAGTATTAGTCAGGAAGCAGATGTAGCAGAGTATTTAAAGGAAGCAGATGTCAGTATTTAAGGAGGCAGATGTACATGTAGTAGGAGGCAGATGTATAGAGTAAAGGTGTCAGGATGGCAGATGTAGTAGAGAGTATTAAAGGTGTCAGTGTCAGGAGGCAGATGTATTAAAGGTGTCAGAGTATAGAGTAAAGGGAGTCAGAGGCAGATGTATTAGAGTATAGAATTAAAGGTAGTCAGGAGACAGATGTAGTGTCAGAAGTATTAAAGGTGTCAGAGACAGATGTATCAGGAGCCAGATGTAGTAGAGTATTTAAGGTATCAAAGGTAGTAGTGTCAGGAGGCAGATGTAGTAGAGTATTAAAGGTGTCAGGAGCCAGATGTACAGATGTAGCAGAGTATTTAAGGTATCAGGAGGCAGATGTAGCAGAGTATTAAAGGTGTCAGGAGCCAGATGTAAGGTTATCAGGATGTAGTAGAGTATTAAAGGTGTCAGATGTAGTAGAGTATTAAAGGTGTCAGGAGTATTTAGAGTAGGTATCAGGACAGCAGGAGACAGATGTTAAAGGTGTCAGAATATTTAAGTATCAGGAGCCAGATATATATAAGTATTTAAGTATTGTCAGGAGACAGATGTAGTAGAGTATTAAAGGTGTCTCTTTAGAGTCAATTTTTAACAACTTAGTCTCAGATAGCAGAGAAAGGTATGATTACAGGAGACAGAGAAGAGTATTATTTTTAGAGTATTAATCACATCATATTTATTTGTGTTTTTATGCACAAAATGTTAAGATGTGTTATTAAAGGTGCAGATTTAGAGTTTGAAAAGCTAGCAACAAGCCAGAGAATACTGACATAGATGTAGTTATTTAAGTATGACCAATAACAAAGTTCAGCATGGCAGCATCATAGAACAACATCACAAGGGAAAACTTACTGAGTCATGACAAAACAAAGTTTCAGATCCCCCAACACCCCCCCCCCCAAAAAAAAAGAAAAATAAGAAACTACAACAACAAAAAGCAAGAAAGCAAACAAAAGAACAAAAAAAAAAAAAAAAAAAAAAACAACAGCAAACTAACAAAAACAATCTTGCTTTTGACATTTCCTTTCATTACATTCATAAGAATCACCAAAGGCAAATTTTTGTTACTCCACATCTCGCCCTATTATCAAGTGGAACCCAACATTAGACAAGTCTCTCTCTTATATTTATTACTAATATATGATCAGGTATGATAATTGTACAGGAGGCATGCTTTGTTAGAAGGATATTTCAAGGTTTTGTAATAGCGTTAACAGTAGATATTTATACTTATATGATATAATATATCAGCATTATGTCACAGACTTCATAATTTGTTCAGTATTTATATGAAATAGACAAATGTTTGGCAAAGTGTGTTCATGCGCCAACAGTTTATGTAAGTTGCAGTTTAAAATAACTGATATTGATATTCTCTGTGTAGGTCCCAGCTTGGGTAAGATTACAGAATTGATTGTAAAGGAAATCCTTGTATTGAAGTTTGATTGCCTCTGTGTATTACCAGAGGAGAATCATATTTTATGAAACAGATTCCCAGAGTTAGGATCAGTTATGGCATTCAGTCAAATAAAATTTCCAGATGTTTCTTCAGAAATTACCTCTGTGTATTTTCATCGATAATAAGGGAGATTTTTACTTTATTTCTTTTTTTTTATTTTGATTGTGTTTTATGCCAAATTCAAACATTTTCTCCTCGATTAAGTAATACCATGACATATGTAAGTTAAGTTGTTATAACAGTATTGTGTATAGTTTAGAGAGGTCTAGTGTTACATGTTTAGGGGCTGAAAAGTGCGAGGTCCGGGACCTACATATTTTACTTTTGGACCCAAACATTTTCCAGCCAATTGAGTCAGAGGACCTAGCAACGTGGAATCATTGTATGCCAATTCTGTCATTTTTTTATCTGTTTATTTATAAGCTTCATAAAATTAAATTAGAAGTAATAAACAGCTTTAATTTGGGACCACATCGAAATTTGGCGTTTTAGGGCTTCAGTTAAAGAGATATTAAAGGACAGGCAAAATTTGATGAAAAAATCCTGGACCCAGGCAGCTGAAAGAAAAATTTTCAACTTGTGCATGATTTGATACCTAATTAATGACAGTATTTAAGGTATAATCAAATAATTCATCACAGGAAAAGTACTGAAAATACTAGTAATTGTTAAGTATGTGGTTAGCTTTAAGACTTAACCTATAAGGTAAAAACCTGTTATACCACCTGTGTATAAAGACCACTTGGTCACAAAGAATGCCTTTTGGCTGCCCCCAATAGTATCTTTTGTGTACAAATCAACCTTCATATAAAGACCACCTCCCAGTTTTCCTGTGTCCCTAAGGAGGTCGGTATATACAAGTCTCACTGTATATATGAATTACCAAAGATGTAAGCTGTAAAATTTGAACAACTCTCTAAACTTGGATTTCAAGGCGATAAAATATGCTTATTTTGCATGCTTTGTATAATCAAACAGAAAAGTTATGCATTTCAAATATGAATAACATTAACTTAGAAATTTATAGATACTGATTTATCCATTGAGTGTTATGTTTATCATTTATGAAATTAAGAATGGTATATATATATGAAATATGGTAATGTTTTTGCCTATTTTGTATGTAAATTGTCTGCCATGATATCACATCTTTGTTCCATAAATGTGTTATGTCAGGAGTTGTTTTCCATAGTTTTATTTCCCCAAACATATCTCTGCTGTAAAGTAGATGTGTTTTCATCTTAATTTAAAAAAAAAGAAGATATTTATGATCTAATTGACAGTATTGAGAATGCAACAGCAGACCATGAATTATATAATAGGAAAATTGATTATGTCTATAATCCATATTACTGATGAATGACTTATATCAAGTAGGGTTTGTCAACGTCCCATGTGTGTGTGCCTGTGTCATAACTCTCTAGTAATTTGATTGGCAGAAACTAGAAATTGTCACTATGTGGTAATGCAATTTTACTGCAAATCATAAATCTTGCCTTACATTGAGTTATTGCATCAAGTATATATATATATCAGGTTGCTGTTGGGCACTCCTTTTCTGACATATGGAGTCGTATTACATTTCAGTATAATATATAATATAATATATTAGAATTTAAAGAATTTTCTTCTGTGTCAATTTTGAGCATTACTCCAAAATATCGAAGATATACATTAAAGTAACAACAGAATTCAGGGGTTAGACTGGCTGAAGAATTTTCGATGCTAAGGATAATATCAACTAACAAATTCTAAAAATCTTTGGAGTCATTTGCTAAGTTGTCTGTAAAATAAAGTTTAAATGATATACTTGCCATTAATTATCAGGCTAAAAGAATTATAAGAATTATATGAACAATTTTTTTCATGTTTAAATTCATGTAATTAAAATGATCACAAATTGTAAGAAGCCTGCATACATTGTACAGAGTTTGTGTTCCTGGTTGTAATTATACCTTCTCAATGAGCTAATGTCATTTATTAATTAACAGGGTAATCAGACCCAGTTATTAATGGTAATTTAGAAGATAAAGATATATAATCTAGGTTGCAGATAAAATATTTTGTGACATTATTGAAGCTAATCTTTGACATAGTTGCAGGATCATATTATGACACTAATAAAGATATGATTATTTTGAGAACTGGCACAATGATATTGCCTCTGAGATTGAAGATTGATTTTGGTGCATCTATTTGTCTGCTTGCATGGTTTTGGTTTCTGTCAAAGAACTGGAGTTATGAATGAATATGATCATATGGAGATTGTATAAGATCCTATACAGGGGTGGAAATTAAGAAAAAATCTTCAGGAGCCAAATGGACTCTAAGTTTTAAATTCTGGGGGCCCAGATTTAAACTTCGGGGCCCGTCATATTTACTTGAATAAATTTTAACCAGTTTGTGACCTTGACATTTTTAACAACTCACTCAGCCGGCCAAGTGCTATACTGACATTGTGCTTGCCCGTCATGGAAACTTGGTTGCCTGCAAAGAAAAATAATATTTGAGTCAATTTTGTGTTTTGATAATTGATTGTTATTTTAATAGATATATACATTGTCTCTGAATGATATATTTGCAAATAAATTAATTGTAAATGCATCTGTATAGACCCTTTCAAGATAACTGTGGTCCTGTAACTTTGAGGGAATAAATGATACAGATTCCCAGAAAATTAACTATTGCGTGTTTAAATCAATGCAAAGTACAAAAGTTTTCATTTTTTAAAACATCAACTTTTATACAATGTATACATTTAGTATTACATGTATCATCATTTTAACACATCCTGAAATTTAGTTCCGTTTGGTATTAATTCTTTTTTCACACACACCCAACTTCCATTTCCTCCATAAACTGCAAGCAACAACAGTCATCACACGATGTGTTTTGGACATTTTTGACCACGAGGTAAAGACTAACATGTTTACTTGTCAATAAAATAATTATTTTAGTTTCTAATCTGTTTTTAGTAATGCATTTTGAACTACAAATAGAAGGAGATGGATCACTTTAGAAACTTTAGCTTTACGAAATTACGAATGTGGAATGGTTGTACTCTACTTTCATTTTTATAAAAGCGGACATTTGATCTTTACATGTCAAAATTTTAGCTTCATCAAATTGGTAATTTTAAGGACCAAAATTGGGAAAAACAGATACTATTTCCCATTGGAAATGGGCTGTATAATGGCCCCAAAAAGTCGCAAAAAAAATCCTGAAATCAATTCGCTGAACGGATGCCTATATACGTAAAACAATTCGCCCGATCGTAAATTTGGTCGCCTTGGGCAAATGAGCAACTGTTAATTTCTACCCCTGATATATACTGAGGTTGTATAAGATCATGTTGAGATTGTATAAGACCATTGTATAAGATCATGTTGAGATTATATAAGATCATGTTGAGGTTGTATAAGATCATGTTGAGATTGTATAAGATCATACTGAGGTATAAGATCATGTTGAGATTATATAAGATCATGTTGAGATTGTATAAGATTATTTTGAGATTGTATAAGATCATACTGAGGTATAAGATCATGTTGAGATTATATAAGATCATGTTGAGGTTGTATAAGATCATGTTGAGATTGTATAAGATCATACTGAGGTATAAGATCATGTTGAGATTATATAAGATCATGTTGAGATTGTATAAGATCATGTTGAGATTGTATAAGATCATGTTGAGATTGTATAAGATCATGTTGAGATTGTATAAAATCATGTTGAGGTTGTATAAGATCATGTTGAGATTGTATAATATGGTGAGATTGTATAAGATCATGTTGAGATTATATAAGATCATACTGAGGTATAAGATCATGTTGAGATTGTATGAAATCAATTTGAGATATAAGATCATGTTGAGATTGTATAAGATCAGGTTGAGATTATATAATATGGTGATATTGTATAAGATCATATTGAGATTATATAAGATCATATTGAGGTATAAGATCATGTTGAGATTGTATAAGATCATGTTGAGATTGTATAAGATTATACTGAGGTATAAGATCATGTTGAGATTGTATAAAATCATGTTGAGGTATAAGATCATGTTGAGATTGTATAAGATCAGGTTGAGATTATATAATATGGTGAGATTGTATAAGATCATATTTAGATTATATAAGATCATATTGAGGTATAAGATCATGTTGAGATTGTATAAGAACATATTGAGATTGTATAATATGTTGGGATTGTATAGGATCAAATTGAGTTGATATTTGATAAGATAATATTGAGTTTGTATAAGATCATAATGTGATTTGATGAGATTATCTTGGGAATAATAAGATCATACTGAGGTTGTGCATGATCATATTAACTTGTGGTACATGTGATTCTTGTAGCAAATTTACTTACAATCATCTTAAGACAAAGGAGGTTTTTTTATTGGTCTTTAAAGTATCATAAATCGTAACAACAAGGAAGTTTTCTACAGTGCCAACAGTTTGCAGTTTTCTTTACCGGATGTCGACAAATTGTTCTTCAGTTTTAACTCTATAATAATGTTACTTCTGTTGTTGTTTTTCTTTCTTTCGTTCAAACCAATAATGGATGGTACTTTCCTGAATCAGAAAATCCTCAAATAAAGTTCAATATATTAACAGTTAATTACTAGCTATAGCCTGTATTGTGTTTTTGTGACTAAAATGCATTTACAAAAGTAATCATTAAATGCTTGTCTCAAAGTTCAATATACATTGTATATTATTAGTATACACTGTATTGTAAGTGCAGAACACTCCTTATAATAGATGGTATATAGTTACCTTACGCTGTCAAACATAATTCAAAGACTTTAGCCATCCAACATCATTAAAATGTTTTATGGATGTTACCGGTGCATTCTGTCAATTGAGATTCTCCGAATGATGGAAAAGGCTTTAATTGCATTAGTGCAGACTAAATCTTTTACTGAATTTCATGTTGGCAGACATAATTTTGAGCAAGGCTACATTTTATTGTCATTTGAGAAAGCAGGGTAATGACTAATTGTATAGCTTAACAGTACTTCCAAGGTGTTACTGCTGGGGCATTCAATAATCATTCCGACAGACCAAAAATCTAATATCATGGTTCAGGTGGAGAATCCTGTAAAAAAGTACGGGGGAAAATGTCTGAAGGTTTAGCATTAGTTACAAATTAGAACTACATTGTAAAAGTAAAATAGGGGATAAAAAAGAGATAAAAAATACAAGTACCTCTTTAAATTTGCAAATAAATTAATGAGAAAATAAAATTTCAAGTAAATTGAAGTGTTGAAGGAAAGCAATAGATAGAAATAATGGAACACTTAATATCCCATAATGAAATAAAAAATGAAAGGGAATTTGTTCTTGTATTCTTTCTAATAGATTGGTCTAGTAATTACTGATATAGAAAGTTATCCTAAACAATTAAATGACAAAGATCAAAATTGCAAAATACTCTATCTTGATTAAGATCCAATGACAGTGTCTATTAAAAAAGTTCAAAGAATCATGTTTTTGTTTAAAGGACTTCTTGGTAAAGTAGAAAAGATTTTATAAGTCTGTTGAGGGATGTGTGGGTGGGCATTAGCAGTTGGTTTGGAGAGGAAAAGCTTTAGTCAATTCTCTTTCAATTAGTAATCTGATCAGGGATTATGTAAGACTTGAACTTTGCTTTTGTTGTTTAAGAGTAATATTCATTGAACATCATGAAAAATGTAAGTTTTTTCAGTTAACATGATAGTTTGAGTAAGCTGGAACCAAATGTTTTTGATTTTAAAATATTATTTGAGATCATAGACAAAGGGTGAATTAGTTCTCTTTTTCTAAATGGTTATCATCTTGTTCTGTAGTCATGCTCCCTGAAATACACAAACATTTGCCAATTTTCAGTATCCAGATGAACCACAAGGCTAACGATATTTTTCAAAGTAGAGAAAATTTTAAGAGACCACAAGATATGTAATTAATTGAATGAAACTTATTTCATATTTTATCTTAAAAAGGTACATTGTATGCTAGATATATATTCTCCTCATACAGACAGTTTTCACATCCTTATCTGTAATTTGCATCAATAGTGCTCACCTATTTCTTCTTTTTGTCACCTCATTCTTTTGTAGTGCAGACTGATAATTGATTTGACCTGTCTGTCAGTCATACTGGAGTGTCAGTTATATATTGCTAACCTGAATACCAAGATAAAAAAAGGCCAGTCAGATAAATGTGTCCATATTGATGGTAGACTCAACTTACATCTGTCATTGGGTCTTTCTCTTAGGTTTTAAACATTTTGATGGAGAGCTTGACCATGGTGTGAACATGTCATTGTATAAAGTATATGTTAGTCCCTTGTGATTTTAGATATGGTCATTATATATCTGAAGACTCTAATGGTTACAAATTGAGATTTTAGTAGCAATATAAACTTGTCTAGAAGTTAAGAGCTAGTCTTTATGCTTACAAACAGCAGCTTTAGATACAAAATTCTTACATCAAATATGATGACATATCCATTAATCATATAATGTCAAACACAAGAATTATATTCTTGTTGACATGATTGCAGTGCCAAATAAATGATGTGCATTCCTTTCATTCGTGCTATCAAGCTTAATATGCAATAAAATGGTGTACTACAAACCAGTGTTGATTACATACTGCTACTTCAGGTGATACAGTACTGTAATGGTGAACATTGGTATTGTATTGTTATGTCACTGTCTTAGATATGGATGTCTTGGTTTTAAGTATTCATGATATATATGCTGTATATTTCAAGATCAAATCTAGATGAGCATGCAATTTTGCAACAGAGGTCATTTAACTCCTATTCCATAGGCTTTCAACATATGAGGTTAGTCTTTCGGATGAAACTTAAACCTGAGTTCTTATGTCATATCTGGTGTGGCATGTTAAAGAACCCTCACTATATAGGAATCAGTGTGTAGCAAACTGTCACACTGCATAGGTATCTGTCCATAGCAAACACCCTTGCAACATTGTTATCAGTCCTTAGCAGTCACCCTGACTACTTAGGTGTCAATCTGTAGCAATACAAAACATTTCAGATACCAAAGTATAAATCTTTAGGATGTCCAGGATATAGATACAAATCTGGTAAAAATGGACAAACACACACCTCTGGAAACCAAGAGGTGGGATCAGGTGCCATGGAGGAGTAAGCATCCCCTGTCGACTGGTCACACCAGCTGTGAGTCCACTGTTAAGTTCAAATGAAATACGTGAGGAACAAATCCTCATCACAGTTGGTAAAGACATCTCAACAACCACCAACTTAAAGGCAACTCAACATTTCACCTAGTGAAACAGAGTAATCGCACTACATAGGTATCGGTCTGTAGCAACCACCCTCACTACATAGGTATCAGTCCATAGCAAACACCCTCACTACATAGGTATCAGTCCATAGCAAACACATAAACAAATCTTGATTTTTAAGGTTATTTTTTCACATGTTAACAAAATGATGCAAATTTCAAGGTCAAAAGATCAAAAGTTCACACTTGACACTTGACACTTCCAAGGGCAAAGAACTACTTGTTTGTTTTATAAAAAAAACTGTGAACTTTTGGGGTTTTATTGTGGTGACCTATTGATCTGACCATTTGTTTGTCAATATCTTTTTTGCTTGCTGGTACAAATAGATATAAAGTCCCAAGATAATAAATAAGTTTAATTTGTTTTATCCCCACTGTTTGAATAGTTTTTAGGGTTTAAAACTAGCACTCACCCACTCATCAAATGTGAGAAAAAATCAGTGTGGGTAAGTAAAATTGATAACTTACTTGTCCACATGGCATATAAATTTGTACTTATTTATTACTTAGTATTTAGGATGGCAGTTACGTCAGTATAATAAAATCCATATAACCTGGTGGGATGGAGTCGTGCGAACCTGTTCTTGACCTGAATGAGTTTAAATTTTAGGAAATAAAACATAATATTAGAATTATTCTGACTTAAAGTATTCATTCCTACTTGTCAGCATACATAAGAGAGTATCCAGTGAGGAATAAAACGTTTTCCCCCCGTGCAGCTTGTCGTAACTAAGGAGTGAGTAGAATTACCAGTATGATAATCAAAAGGTTTCTCTGCTCTGCCATCTTATGTGAATCAGACAATATCGGTATCAAAAACTCTATTGTATTGATGAAAGTTAATTTTAAGATCATAAAGCACCAGGTAAAAATTCCCATGTTATCTCACCTGGCAAGCTATTAATTTTTTCTTTTTATTTCTGGTATTGCCAAGCATCTTAGGAAAAATTGTAATATCATTTGTAGTTTAATACAACCATCCAATCAGAGTTTTAGATACAAAACTAGTTCTGTCAGTTTCATATTTTCAAACCAATTCGTCAGCAATAGAAATGTAAACCATAACATGCATTAATATAATTGATACTCCTGTGGATAGCATTATATCATTGATAATACACAACGGTATATAATGAAGAGATGGATTATTTCAATGCATTTGAGTAAACTATGTTTGCATGTTACTGAACAATCAGTAGGATTAAAAGTTTGTCACAATTTATTATATGTATGATGGAATTAACATAGAACCCGACACTGTTTCTTCTGTTACATATCAAATAAAAGGGACTCCAGATAAGAATAAAATTAAAGTCGCCCCTCACAGTTTTTTGTTTTTAATTTTTCAAGCTGTAAACATTAGCTTTCACATCACTAATTGTTGGCAAACACAATTGTATGTGTGAGCCAAAATTTGAACATCCAGGTGCCCACATGGCAAATGGATATTTTTGTTAAGTTTAAGTCATTCACACCTAAAGCCACATTTGGACTGGTCTAAGTCATTGATTTACAGAATAGTCCAATGATTTTCAGGGGTTGATGAGTTAAACCCTGTTTTTTTTTTCCTGCTTAATTATTGCCTCTGATGACTGTTAATCTCCTTGAGGCCTACTGTCCCTCTCATCAATGTTAATTTGAATATCTGTTGTAAATCATTTGGTTAAATCCCTTGACTTAAGTCTAATTACTTAAATATGTAGAAATGGACTGATAGAGGAGAAATCAAAATATAAGTTGCGCTTTGAAGCGCAATTGCTCTTTGATAGATAGATTTTGTATGAATTAATCATATCAATCAATCATTTTACCCATCAAGCTTGACAAACCATATTCAGTATCTCTCAATATTATCATATAATATCTTCTTTTTTCATTGTGGGCAGAAGATCTATATTAAAGGATGAGATAAGGATCTAGGAATTAATCATTTTGAGTCTTTGATTATCCGTGATGTTGAAAAACTTGTGAAAGTACTGGTCTGTTGGGCAAGAACTGTATAGTACTTGCTCAGAAATAAAAAGATGTACTTACTTGAACTCATCAACCTCTGTGGTCCATTTAGACTTGCCGGAATCAGTAACTGTTAAAGTCTATTGTCAAAATTCAGGGGTGAATGAGTTATTATTGAATATAAAATCATTTTGAAATTTGGAGTCTAAATTGTACACTCCTGAATTCTGCAGACAGTGGACTTTACTTTTCTTTGAAATGGATGAATCCAAATGTGTCTTGAGGGGTGAATGGGTTAAGGGTAAAAGATTAAAAATTATATTTTATTTCAATATATGACAATAATAAACTGAACAAACTTTAATTTTTTATATAGAAACATATTGTGCATAAAAGTATTTTATTGTTATTCTGGTTATGAAGCATATAACTTTCTAATAAATGTGGATTGACCATACTGGCATAGATCATAAAAAAGTGTCTCCAATGATAAATTATTGATATGCTAGACCTGTTGTAAACCACTTTCCTTTACAAGTGTTGTATGAGAGAAAGTTAAATTCCAAATCAAGTTTGCTGTCATGAATCCTTACAATTTTTTTTCACAATTTTTGATAGATTTTGACTTGCTATTCAGAGTTATATGACTGTATTTGTTAAAATTTGACGTGTCTGACATTAAATCCAGTTTCCTTTGACAAATCCATACAAAATTCTTTCACAATGTTATATTCATAAAAGGAGGTTTCTTTTTTATTTTGACAATTTGGTTCTATAAAATCTAGGCACCTTTCAATTATTATGAATTTGAGATTTGCCATTACAGAGTTATGGGACTTTATTCATCAAAATTTGAATACAAAATTAGATATGTCTGACAGTAGGTTTGCTAGGTTGTTCAGTCATTCCTTTTACCCAGACTGATTAAGGGGTCATGTTCCTCATTCCAAAATCAAGTTTGCTGTCATGAATCCTTACAATTTTGTTTCACAATTTTTGATAGATTTTGACTTGCTATTCAGAGTTATATGACTGTATTTGTTAAAATTTGACGTGTCTGACATTAAATCCAGTTTCCTTTGACAAATCCATACAAAATTCTTTCACAATGTTACATTCATGAAAAGAGGTTTCTTTTTTATTTTGACAATTTGGTTCTATGAAGTCTAGGCACCTTTCAATTATTATGAATTTGAGATTTGCCATTACAGAGTTATGGGACTTTATTCATCAAAATTTGAATACAAAATTAGATATGTCTGACAGTAGGTTTGCTAGGTTGTTCAATCATTCCTTTTACCCAGACTGGTTAAGGGGTCATGTTCCTCATTTCAAAGTAAAGATTCTTAAAGACACAATATATTATGGCTTGAGTGCAGCAGAAGCTGCTTATTAATCATGGAAAAATAATAGAATTTCAAGAGTTTAAAAAGACATTTTACCAAAAGATATATCATTTAAGATTGGGTGCATCATTGCTTGAACACATTTGAAAATAGAATTTACAGTATTTTATGTAGTTAAGTATGATGCAGGAAAGATATTAAGGCTGTTGATTGATATATGTTTGTGAAATGTTTATATTTAGAAAAGTGTTTTCTCTTTCATCTTGGCATATAAATCTATCACCACACAGGAATATTGAAGATGGATAGATGAAAGTAGATATTACCTCACATGTCACAGGAAAATGATTGATGGCAATTCTTGCATCGTGTTTCTCTTACTTTGAAATATATGTAAACCGCAAAATGTTTGATTATCACCAAAAATAATTTTTCTTTCAAAAATTTGTCTTCCACCTTTTTGCCCTCTAGAAATAAACCTATAATAATACCGACACTAGATAATTGACTTATCCCAGAATAAAACAAAGCAATAAAGAATATCTGTTCGGAATTTGAGAACTTGCTCACATTGCATCATTCCACATTTTAGGTCAGAACGAAAATGACAGTCATTTTATGTTTCATTATGGTGATGGATGAAGATTATGCAACCAAACATCGGTTTTGAGAAGCAATTATTTGTACAAGTCTGTCTAAATAATTGACAAAATTTAATGGTTAATCCTTCTGCTGGCTGTTTGTAGAAGAGTGAGGCCATTGTGTTTAGCTCTAACATGTATGTAAAGATCAGATAGAAATTTAAAGAGATATTGTGAATCTGTGTGTGTTTTCTCTCTCATAATACATTGCAGATTGTTTTAGAAATTACCATTATATTTCAATTGTTGGATGAAAGGATGTGTTTGCCAAAACATGTTTTTTAGATATGTGAAAAAATATCATTCAGAAATGAGTTAACCTCGAAAACAGATACAAAAACATACAGTAACAGCCAAAACAGTTATAAGGCAAACAGAATTTACTGGAAAAATATTGAGTTTATAGAAGCCCAACATATTCTCTTTACTTCAATCAGGTCTCTCAGTTGGTCAAGTAATATTTGCTGCTGTCCTGTCTTTACTTCACTGGAGTCACTAAGATGGTCAGGTACCATTTGCTGCTATCCTCTCTTTACTTCACTGGATTCACTCAGATGGTCAAATACCATTTGCTGCTATTCTCTCTTTACCTTACCCAAGTCACTCAGATGGTCAAGTACCATTTGCTGCTGTTTGATTTTTTCATTTCAAATTAATGGAGATGTATATCATCGTATCTTCACAAACTTACAATATCTAGATATTTTTTGTATGTGAAATTTGTTTAGAGTTTGCTTATAAGGTACCTGTTATTTCTTGTAATGCCTCTTGCAGTATTTGAGCTACAACATTTTATTTAATAGTTAACTGACACATACTAAAAATGCTCACCTTCAGGCATCCCCTCATTTATTTTTGTTTAAAGTTAAACTGTATAATTTACATGACAAGCAGGGACATCAATTGTGTCTGACAGGTACAGCCTGCATTTGATGCAATATGCTGCCATCTTGTTAAACACTTCACTCCTCAGAAAGTGGGAACTAACATTGTTTTAGATCTGTAATATACTAAATTTAAGACTGTCTGCTTAGCATTTATTGACAATTGCAAAAAAGAAACAAGATTTAAGTGAGAAAAAAAAAGTTTACATCATGTAACATTCAACTAGTGACTTCATGATTTATGAATAAAAACAAAAATGCAAGTCTCCTCTATGTTTACTAACTGGCTTCTTTCGTGTGATGATTGATGACAAATCTAATGGTATATTGACCTATAGTTGTATAGATCTATGTCTTTCTATATGCTGACAAATAGTTCAGCTTGTATTTTTAGTGAAGCAAACATTAATTTTTCTTATCTCTTACTGATGTTGGAGAAACCTTTCAAAATAAACAGATTTTTCATGGTTATTTAGAACAATAGCCTTACATAATGTGTTAAAAGGTTTGTACCAATAAAACCACTGATTTAACATCTTATGTATCTTTACTTCTCAATCACAGGTTAGAGATACTGAATAATTTATATGTGATATGGTTTCATAAAAGTATTTGTACCCCATTAGACTTCATCATTTTCTGTTTACTCAGCAATGAATATTTATTAGTTTGTTAGTATTCTTCGTAGTCATCAGGGTGTTTTGTTTTTAAAACGAAATATTAAGTCTCTCACATCTAATCAGCACAGTTTTGAGCCCCTGCTGGAACCTTAGCTAATTTTTAAGAGAAAGTTTGCCAGTTTACTCACAGAAAGTCACTGGTCTCTTCCCGGGTACATTGTAACCGGGTTTCTCCTCCACCAACAAAAACTGGCCACCAAAATATAACTGAACAATTGTTAAGTTGGTGTGTATAACACTATTCCAAATTAAATTGAATTAATCTGTTTCAACTGAATGAAATTATTTTCCTGATTTTACCTACTTTGAAGTTTGACTCAATATTCAACTTACTGTATGTATATTTAAATTAGCGCACTTATATTTTAGCGCTCTAAGGGGGTATAGACTTATCTGCACAATCTTAAATTTGCGTAAGTTATTTCATTAGCTTTGTTGTGGATACAGAATAACAGGATGGAAAAATTTCAGCGCTGCTCTTGAATTAGCGCAATGACTTGAGTACAAAAGGCACTAAAATAAGAATACCACTAAAATAAGTACACATGCAGTAGTTACAATTTGGAAAGCAATTTTTAGTGACTTGAACTAATGCTCTTTATTTTCCATGCTGGTTAACGTCAAACATTAGTGTTTAAAATTATTTGTGTAAAATTTAGAAGCAGATTAGTTTCTAGGGGTTAAAAATGTCATGATTGTGATAGGGAGAGGGTACTATTGTATGTTTGGTTTAGTTGTAAAATACTACAATGGCTATTTATGAATTGAGGAACAGTGCTAAGTGGAAAATATACATCTATTGCAGCTCATCTGATGAAGTGTAATTGACAGAAACAATCACCTTGAACATTTGTTTTGGCCTTTTTAAAACCCTGTAACATTGGTATTATGTTCTATAACATCTAATTATCTCTTTTATTATTCTATCTATATTAGATTTTGAATTGTTAGATTTACAGACTAATCAATGATTATTGCTTCCCTATGAATTTACATCATGTCTATTCCTCTGGGAACAAACATGATTGTTTATTATTCTTTTTTCCTACACATGGAGCAACCTGTTGATTTGATAGATTTTTTAACTTATTTTTTAGTATTTACTGATATGTTCCTTTCCATTTAAAATGGTCTTTATTTCTACATTCCCTTCCATTTAAAGTAAACTTTATTTCTACATCATCTTCTTGTTAAAACGGTCTTTATTTCTACATTTCTTCCATGTAAAATTGTTTTTATTTCTACATGCCTTTCCAGGTATAATGGTCTTTGTTTCTACATACCCTTACAGGTATAATGGTCTTTGTTTCTACATACCCTTACAGGTATAATGGTCTTTGTTTCTGCATACCCTTACAGGTATAATGTCCTTATTTCTATACGCCCTTCCAGATATAATGTCTATTTCTACATGCCTTTCCAGGTATAATGGTCTTTGTTTCTACATGCCCTTCCAGGTATAATGTCTTTATTTTTTATCCCCTTCCAGTTATTTATGTCTTTATTTCTACATGCCTTTCCAGGTATAATGTCTTTATTCCTATATCCTCTTCCACGTATAATGTCTTTATTTCTACATTGCCTTCCAGATTAATAACAATATATCCTCTATTAAGTTGAGTTATTGTCATATAAATCATTTGGTCAAAATAATTTGCTAATGAGATAAAACTTTGGTGATTTTGAGATAAAGTACTGTTGTCCATAAATATGAAACAAACCTAAAATAATTGTGCAGACATAGGTACATGCTACCCAGTATAAAATAACAAGCACCCTAATTACAGGAAGGGTAAGAGTTGAATTTATGTTTTACTCCGTATCCGATCTGTCTTCAATTTATAATCACACAATCTTGTTCAATGTAATAGCGTGGCAAACTCCCTCTAAATTTAGTTTAATTGAATGAAAGTTACAGTTTCAATTGCGAATTAAATCAAGGAAATTTTAAGGGATCTTGAGTGGTTAGAGCATCATGCTTGGAACCATGAAGTCCCTCAATTCTGGTCAGCGCGGTGCCTCGTCTCCGCCATTAAAAAATGCCCGCCACCTTATAACTAAAACGTTGTTGCATATGGCTTACAACTTTCAAAATAAAAAAGAATCAAAGGATATTCTAAGGATCTATCCTTTCCTTTAATTTATTTTTTCTAAGTTGCATGTTATTATTAGCAATTTAAATACTTTTACATACTATTGTATGTAAATCAAAAGGAAATGTCAAAAGATAACAAAACAAACAACCGAATAATGAGTATATGTAAACTTTCTAGTGTTTAGAGATAAATGTATGACCTGACTCTACAAAGAGTCCAAGTTGTCCTACAAATAATATAGATCTTGAATTCAGTTTCTAGATTTATGCGTACATTTTAAAAGTGCATAGAAAGTATAGAAGTGTTAAGAAACTACTTTAATGTAAAATTAATTTGAAATTTGGGCAAATAAGCATTTTATTGAGAATGGAAATTTTGAATTAAAGGTTGTTTGTGATCCTGGACCTGAATCGACATGTAATGAACATTTGACAAGAATCATGCAGTGATCATCCAGTAGTTACTGATCTTCTGGTTGCTAATCTAACTGAAAGTGACATTTTGTATTAGTGTGCAATAATGAATGAAAAACTAATAATCACAGACTTGACCCTCTCCTTTTTCTTCTAAAAGGTAAAAAAGATAAAATAGCCAATATTACGTAACTCAATATAGGGAGTTAATGTAGTGAGAAACGTAATGTGACGAGTAGATTATTCAATTATTTATTCATTAAATAGAGACATGACAAACGGTCTAGATTCAGTGTGTCATCATTTTTTGTTTTATCAAGATATAGCGGACTTGTTCTGCTTACATATCAACGAGTAGAAACGTTTGTCAGAGAACATATTTAAGTCTATATCTATTATAGAGACCATTTACTTTTATGACGGCATTATTATTTGCAGTATTCATATTGATATGAAAAGGAATTGGTTGCACTTATATAAATATTTAGATGTATAAATTTTGTCCAATTCGCTTATTGCACTCATGGTATTTGATGATAGAAATAACTTAAAAAATTGAAAATGTGCAAAACCTACTTTGAATTCAGCAAATCTTAAAACTTTGTTGGAGTAATTGTTTCAGTTTCAGTTTGAGTGATGTAGAACATGAAACATTAAACTTTCCAGACAAATCTGGTTCACACATTACAAATACAGATGGAATTATTAAAATATAAATCTTTTTGTACTGTATATACGTCCTATGATATCCCACATTTTCAGACTGCCTACTGATGTTCAAGGGATCACCGTAGTTTACCATCTGTTCCTAGTTTGGCAATGCTTGTGCATTGCTGGCCCTATTAAGTCTGCAAATTAATATTACTGTCGTAATTATATACAGCAGTGTCTTTATTGTGGTTACCTCATTGTGTTCTCAAGATTCAATGAACTAATCTCAACTAAACTTATCGGAAAACGTACTATATAAACCAACGAAGTTTGTAAACGAAAAGGGGATAGTCCCCAAAGAGACTCCTAAACGGACCAGAAATGACTGAGTTTTGGTTATAACTCATCTTTCAAATATGGAACACATGATTGTTCAGTCAGTATCTACAAATGGGTATAACAGTGTGCCGCTAGGGGCGCTATAAATGATAAAAGGTATTATTTTATTGAAATGGTGAAATGGTCTATTAAAAATGAAACAGATATTCACTTTACACTGAAAAAAATTATGAAAATTGTTAGGAATTATATGAGGATGATTTATTGTTTCAAAATTTCAAAGTAATTCGGTCACGCTAAATTTAAACTTTGTTGATCAGTTTTCATTGGTCGAAAATACAGTTTACATCTGTATTATGACGTCTGATGGCAGACGTCATGGTCACTTACATTTCAAAAGTCTTCGAAATAATCATATTTTCAGTGCATTTATACGGTTCTTCCAGGTGACGGATAAGGCCTCTTGTCCTCTTGTTTTAATGTTGTAGCTAATTAACGTAGATGAAAACCTCTGTAACATGTATTGTTATAGATTTATGTACTACCAAAGAATTTGGACGATTAAAAAGAAAATTTTTATGATCACATCAATTAGTCCAGCATCTTGTTGTGCATATTTAATTGCATTATCTACTGAGCGATGTAACAGGTTAAGACTGTTGTTGTGATACGTTGATGTATCGGCATCGTATGTGGCAAGGCTATCATTTTGTTGTTGAGTTTCGTGATAGAGACTACTTGTTTGCGAATTCTTCACAAGCATTAAGTATTTATTAACCTGGCCAACAAGAAGTGTTCTATTTACACGTGTTATTACTTCATGATGAATTGATGTGTTAGTTTTTGTCTTAGTAATGAAGATTGTTTTGCATATTTGACGATAAAACAGATTGTAGGAAGAAAAATTCATTAATGTTTTCTTCATTCTGAATGGATTTTCCGAATTGTTAGTGAAGTACTCATCTTTATTTCAAAGAGAAATGGTTTTGCATTTAATTTTAACAGATAGACGATATCACAATTCAGTGATGTAAAAATATTGACATGCAGAATAGGGAAAATTTCAATATTGTTGTGTAATAGAGAAGATAATTAAGATGGATTATAATGACATGTCATTCAAATGTTTTTTTAAAAAAATGTTTGTACAGTGTATTGACTCTTTTTTAAGTTTCAGATTTAATTGAACAATCATGTTGAAGATATTTATCAACTTGTAAATTGTACAGGTCAAACTCTGAAGATAAAGCTTTGAGGATGATTTCATTATGATATATTTATGGGGTAGTTACACTATAATACATGTAGATGCATGACACGTTAATTTGTTATAATACTTCACCCATCGATAGTATCGATATATTAATGGTAACTTAGTTATTCTAGTTCGTTGATATTGACCGTCCTACTTCTCTCCATTCCGTGTCCTTTTTGTTCAATATGTGCCGATTAAATCTACATCCATTTCGAACGGGTACCATATTCCATTTCGTTCAATTTGGTTGCTCAAAAGCTTTTTGAAATCCTAATCATTATTGTCAAGTTTGTAAAATGTTTTGTTTTAGTTCAGTAGGCGTTTAATAAGCATTTCAGATTTTAGAAAGGTTACAATAGAGCATTAGAACTATTGTCATGTTTGCATTGTCAGATATATCATTCTGTCAGTATCATTTGAACGTCAAGTAGCAAATCATTTTTTCACGCATGTAATAAGGTGAGAATTAGGTCACTTGAATCACTTACAATGACCTATATACATAACCTTTGGTCCATTCTTTGTTAACATTTTCATATTAATGATTTCTTAGTTCCTTTCAGATTTTAACCAACTTTTAAAAGTTTATCGAAAGGACATGGTCTCATTATGGACTTGATCCCAAGTGACCATTAAGGACATTCGGGCTTCTGTTGTAATACCAAATAGTGTTATAATGGCAGTACTGACCTCAGTTAACTTGTCATTGACAATTTTCTGACAGAAAACTCTCCACCTCTAGCCAATTGACATCTAAAGCAGTTGGAATAGCTTTCAATTTACTTCAACTTGAAATCAGTTTGATATATATATATATATATATATATATATATATATATATATATATATATAGAGAGAGAGAGAGAGAGAGAGAGAGAGAGAGAGAGAGAGAGAGAGAGAGAGAGAGAGAGAGAGAGAGAGAGAGAGAGAGAGTAAAAACACGTTTTTGGTTGTAAGCATACCGATGTGGTCAAACTCAAAACTATGTCTACAGATATTACCAATTCATGACTTTGATCGAACCTTGGTCTCGGATTGTTAAAATGTTGCCCAGGCAAGGACGGTCATATGGATATATTATCAATTAATCTCTAAAAAACGATAAGATCAAATTGAAATTTATGACTCAAGATTCCATGATTTGTACAAATATTTATGACCAATAGTTTGTAGTTTTGTGTTATAAATTTCGCATAAAACTACATTATTTGTGTGTTATTCTTATCCAATATCAGTCGTGTTTCAATTTATAGCAATTTATATTTGCTTTCTTATAAACAAGGAATATACTGTTATGTACTGTTTTCTGTAAATTCAAAGCTAGTAAATCAACTTCCCTAGCACAGTTGACTGCCGTACACGCAAAATTAATGTCCATCACTTACAAGTGTAATTGCTTTCCCCCTTTTCATTTTTATCTTTCTAGAAACTCATTTTTAGGTAATGTGGAAGTAATTTTGGCCTTGATTGTACGAAGACAAGAAGCGCTTATTCTGACCAGTTTATTCTTGTAATCTTTAATGAGGTGGCGATAAAAATGACTTTTCGCCAGTGTTATTTTATGCTAAGACCTCAGTGCTACTCGCCCAATAAGTAAAGGTCATTGTCATTTAAATGTGGTAGCAGGGTTTTTAGTTGTTGGTTATTTCTAAAGCAGTCATCATCTTTCTTTTACAGTAATGCACATGTTATGTAAATGAGATTTTTGCTACTAAATGACAGTAATTTTAGTTTAATTAGTTGAACATTCAAGATAATTTATCACATACATCTCTGTTTTGCCGCTACATTAGGACCATCTATTGATTGTGCTTAATGGTGTGCAAGCAAACCCTTGGGTCCAATAACGATATCGTTGAACAAAAATGAATTACAGCTGACCTGTCCGAAAAGTACGTGGACAAATGCAATGGCATATTTCATGTGAATCTTTGTCACTATATAACAAAATTCTCCAATCTAATACCTTTTTAATCAGTATGTCAAAATGAGCCATAATCAAGTTAAAGTATCCACCCAACTTTTTTGAATGAACAGTTGAATGTGCAATGTCTATTATTTTTTATTATTTTTTATCTTTGAATTCAGTTAAGGAACCCCTTATATTCCGATCATGTCATATATTCAAATTTTATCGTATATGGTTATTTACCTATAAAAAATGTTTTTTGTGGGGTGTTGTTTTTTTTTTAAATAATTCATGGATAATGTGTAATAGTATAAATATGCATATTTCAGAGATGTTTTAAGAATGGAGCTCTAAATAACACTTAAGAAATGCTTTCTCTGATTGCTTCTCGTCTATGATCATCCATATTTAAAAGGAGGAAGGTAAATGTAGCATGAACATGAACAGTAGATGAAATTACATGGAGGAATGACATAAATTCACAGACTTGAATGTTATTACATTTGGTTTTATGCATACAAAGTAGGTGCTTAGATTTCAGAGAAAGCAATCATCTACGTTTTCATAATAAATGTTTTCATTTGATTTTCTTTTTGCAAAACAGGTTGTATCTCGTTTACATTTACCTGTCTAAAGAGGTAATCGTTGCAATATTGGTTCTGGTACTAAGAAGACATTTATGTTCTGGAATTCCATTAGGTTTACTAGTAAAAAATGAGTGTATATCATTATAATCTATAAGGACAGAACCATAAAGTACAACACCGAGCATGATTGTGTATGATATCTCTTCAGTGTCTTAATTCAATTTCATATATTTTTTCAATTTCAGGTTATGCAGAAGGACTCAGAGAAGAACATGTCAATCAAGAAACAGTGGAAGTAATTAGATTGATAACACCATCTCTTTTTATGATGTTGTTCAATATTTCAATGTTCATAAAGTCCATCAGCAGAGATAGCACACAACTTGCTCTGCCACTTTCTTTTTAAATATTGCATCGAACATTTGACAGATACAAGGACATGGACCATTAAATTTGTCAGCTGGACAAACGTTCTGTGGTTTATATAAGTTCATCTAATTTCTAAATGTAAAGTGAAATAAATATCATAAAAATGTAATAAATATGGTGGTATTCAATTGCTTTCTTGAAAACGTAATTGAAAGATTCGAAATCAACATGTTGTACGTTGTCTCTCTGACTCGGTTGTTATTGAATACAGGAAGACATTTGAAAGATTTTTCTTGTGAATTCATTTTCAACCATCAAAATAGAATAAAATCGAATGTTATAGTCACTTTCTGTTTTCATTTGTAAACAATAAAGAGTCTTAGAATTATGATTTAGACTTGAATATTTAGTTTTGTTAAAGAAAAAATTGTTACTATCTTACTGGACTTACCAATGTGCGATACTTAGTTGAGAGCATAAGTTGATAATGATTTTGCAGTTGCCTGTGTAATGTATTTAATGTATTTATGCCTTTCCAGTCTACTCCAATGTTAACATAATTCGGACCAAAGGTAAAAAAGGCTATGCCCATTACTATCATTTTAGTCAGTTATAATGTGGGTCTAATTAATTTTCTCTTTCACATTTTAACCATGAAGTCTCTCTCCTGTACGTGTTCTTGTTTTAGCAGTATTTTAATATTAGCGCCTTTTGCTAAAGTCACTGCGCTAATTCAAGAATAGTTTAAAAAAATACCATCTCATTCTGCATTCAGGACAAAACTAAGGTATTTAAGAATACAAGAAATCAATTTTTAATAATGTTTACTAGCACAGCGTATTGCAAATAATTGGTCATTTAGAATGGTCACCTCTAACACCTGCATTGTATAACCCCTTTCATAATAAACACGTCTCCGGGGTAATTTTATGTGTACATGGTCGCTGCTTTAGTACATCAGAAAAGCTATTTTGTATAAGCATAGTATATTACCGCTAATTTAAAATATATTCTTGCCGCAATTGCACGAATTCAAGTTTGTGCTAATAGGTCTACACCCAAACAGAGCGCTAAAATACGTGTGTGCTAATTTGAATTCACATTCAGTACTCGGATAAAATGCATTTTTGTAAATTCATTTAAAAAAAACAGTATGAAATCGGATGAAAATAGACAAATCTAACAGATCGAGTAGTTTGACACAATGTCAGTATTATCTGACTATGTTGACTGTTATAAATTATTAAACTAAATCAGAGTCTTATGCTGGATTGATTTGACCTATGACCGAGGTTTTTCCTCCGGGCTTTGTATTATCAAAGACATATTTCCTTTGAGAAAATGGTTGTATATCACCAACGAATAACCAAAACACTATTGAAAGCGATATTATGATCGAAAGCAGACAAAATTGATATTTATGAAATCGTTGAAACTAAAAGATTTTGACAAAGTCAAAGACATGGATAAGATAATATAAATGGAGAAATTAAATACATGATTGAAAGCTACAGGTTATAGAAAAAAATTGCTCACGTCCACAAGTAATCCAATTTATAATGAAGACTGTACAGACAGGAGTGACACGGGGAGAGCATTGCCACTACAAATATAACCATATTATTTTATGCGAATGTAATTGATTTGTCGTAAACTTAATTACTTTAAATGCTGAAATACTCTTTGCTGTAACTGATGTTGAAAGTGTCTCCGAGTCTATCTGGAAGTACTTTAAATAATTATTACTGGATAGTAGAATGGTGAGTCATACAGTGATTTCGTTATCAGTGCATGTCCTCTGTCATGAATATGACTCGAATACATCTAGGTATATCTCGTCATCGTCTTATTTCTGTTTGCAAATGCGTTTTGGGCTCTGGGGATTGGAATGATATCAAAGACGCAATTTGATTTAAGTAACTTATTTCTTAGCAACATATACAGGAAATGATGACTTTTATGGCTACCGTTCTTAGTAATTTTCAATTCTGACAGTTGCCATTATCTATATTTTAAATGAACATACTATATTGTAATGGTTAAGTATGAAGATATTTGATATATTGTCTCGTGAACCTTATTTCGATTAATATTTTGACATCTGTGATTAGTATACTCTTTCATGCGGTATTATAAATATTTAAGTTGTTCGTCGTTTCCGTCCATAGTACATCATTATGTTAGTTTGTTTCAGTAAGTAATTACCCGTTTCTCATGGTCAAATTCGCTAATAAGGGCATTGACGCTGTGAATTTAAGCAACATTTTGAACAAAAAATCTGTCCAAATGAATATCCCTCCATACTTCCAGTACAAGAAGCCGTGCATTTCCTATAGCTATACGCGTTCAGTTACTTCCAAAATCTTTAATTACAAAGCAAGTGTGCAGCATCTCGATTTTTTCCGCTTTTCCCGGGTTCCTCTGCTTTGTACCTGCTTTGTACTCGTGAGCTCGTGTACGCTCCGTGTGGGTATGTTGTGGCAGGTGATCTCAACATTGTACTTAACAAAAAACTTGAGAGCTCTTAATATAGGGAACCCGTTTCGTTTAAATAGCACCAGAGACTTTGACATTATCATGGATGCAATTGAAGAATATGCCATCGGTTCGGCTTAGAAAGAGGATGTCGAACTTGAACTCTTTCTGAGTGGATTAAGTCGATCATGGATGTTCTGAAACGAAGAATTAGACGACTTAAACATTCTGTCTACAACAGACATGACCAATTTTTGGTGATCCGGATGTTGTCGCAGAACTTTCCCGTCTCCACGAAAGGTTTATTATCGTCCTTGCCGACAAAGCATCGAACAACTTCACATTTGTTTGCAGGAGATACTATTTCAGCACTTTAATAAAGAAACTTGGCCTCCATTCATTTCCTGGAAAAGCTGCACACACTCACACCGATTTTCCCGTCTCTGATATGTTAGATAACCAAATATCCGTTCTCAGTTCGTTTAGAATACAGACAAATGGCATAGAGATTGAATTGCCATACATTTATTGGATGAATATATAAAAATCCTTATAAACACGTATTTATTGCGGGATCATCTAGGTTTTTCACCAAGTCTCTATCCATTTTACTCACCAAACTTTTTAGACATTTAAGTAAGGTCTTCGGAAGCACTTTGCAACTACCTACTCAAGAGAAGGAGTCAAGTCACATGTGGATCTTAGAGAACATCTACAATAAATTCTCCAAATTTCAAACATATTACAATCGTCAAGTCGTTCGACCTTTTACACAACAATTCCACAACAGAATCATAACAGACTCACTTCTATTATAAGAGGACCTTTTGTATACAAGATGAAAATCACAAATATAAATATACAGTGGTAGGTTATGAATATCTGTATTTTGTAGAGGAACACTGATTCCGATAACAAGTGCACTGAAGACGATATCTCGCTGACATCATTTTGTATTCGTATGAAGTGGAATTTTTACAGTCTCTCCACAGTTAAGAACCGGTTAGCATCTCGGTTCAGTTTTACTTACAGGTACATTACCCAGAATTTCATAATAAGCTCGGTCAGATACATCCTGTTCAGCTTGAGATCAATGAGACGACAAAGAACAGCACATTCGCTATTATATATATATATATATATATATTTTTTTTTTTCTCTCTAATTATTCCGTTGAATAACTTATTGTTCACCACTATGTCATTTACCGGGCTCCGTACAAACAAATTCAAAAGAAGTTCAAAATTTTATTTTCGCGTATAAAAGCTTTATTTGCTAATTCCTTGATGACTCGACATCAATGTGGTTTACAGAGACATATCAAAAGCGTTCGGTACTATTATTTTTTATGAAGAAACAGATGAGACCATTTCACGATAAATGCGTTCCTACTAATTTCACCTGCACACAAGCACTCCCGAGTGGTATCAGAAGTTTCGTGCTCAAAACATTTCTACCCATGACAATTAGTACCCAATTAAAGACTAATTGTTCCCCGTGAACTATTTAATTTCATTGGGTATGATTTGTGCTGAGTTCGAAACTTCTTGTTACCACTCGGGAGTGTCAGTGCGCAGGTGAGATTAGTAAGAACTCGGTTATTATGAAAGGTTCTATAATATGATCAGTGAGTTACGCAATTATGACGCTATGACGTATCCTTTTTCATATATTTTATAATTATGTAACACACATGTTAACTTGTGTGTATTTTGTAAGAATGTACATACATGTACTTAAGCTGAACTACGAAGATAAAAAACTTCTGAACTTTCAATAAAAATGTGTGTTGAAAAAAATGTTTTGAAACATTTCCACTTCATATCCTGAAAACAGCTGACATATTTGTAATTGTTTCTCCGGGAAATCAAGTCCCAGAGCAGGTATAAAAGGCGGGTTAGTTATATTTGTCTTCATTATATATCTGTTCTCGCAAAGCGAAACGTGCGAAGTCCCAGAGGCTGAACAATACTCATCGAAGTTTACCTGTACTTTTGTGTATACCGTGTCTACAAAGGTTTCAACAGAAATATCCAGCTGTGCATCCAGTGAAGTTTTCAGCAACATACAAACAGCAACAAACAGAGAAATGGTTAGTTCACCCATAGTAAATCCAAAAGTTATTCCATTTTGCCAAAGATCAAGCCCCTTCCAAAAACATAAACAAAGCGATCTCCTTCCTACTGTCATTCGGCTACTGAGCCATGTTAGTTCTGTCGGAACTTGCTGTGTACCAGAAGAACAAAATGGTTTAATAGCAGGGATATGAAGTGGGAATGTTTCAAACCATTTTTTGAACAGATATTGTTTTTATTAAAAGTTCAAAAGCTTTTTATCCTCGTAGTTCAGCTTTAATTGACAAGTGCACGTTTAACTGCATCGTTAACTTCTCCATTATTAATGGAAGATTTAACGGATGTGATAGATAACGGAGGCTTTGTGCATACCGTGTGCTTTACGGAGAAATTTATTGGAGACGTTAACGGAAACGTTGGCTAACGGAGGCTTTGTGAATAAGGTCCCTGGACCATATAGTAAAAATAAGTAATCAAAGTACTGAAAGCACTAATACGGTTGATGGTAATCGTTAACAGTAAAACACTCTAACTTCTCAAAATTATGGAACATATGTTGGCGTTATGGGGTGCTTGCTGTGGGAGAAAACCGGACTACCCGGAGGAAACCCACGTGTCTGACCTGGCGACCGCCATACCATAAAATATAATAACATATTTACTGTTTTTTCGCATACTGATACTTCCCTTTGGAGGACATTAAATTTTATTGGTAATCATTAAATTTGAAGGAGTAACATGCACTAAGTATACTTACTAGTATACATACTAGTATTGTGTTGTCTTGACAAGGACTGTTAATGTCAATAAAGCGTAGTAGTACTTTTACTGAGATAACAGTTATTTGCTCTGTGTCTGATTCCTTTCTTTCAGATGAGGCAGTAAAAAAAACGAGGTCCTGTGTCACAGTAGGTGTCGGTACTTTAAAGAATCCCCACTGCGCAATGGCCTGTAGTGTCGAGCATAGGCCAAACTTTGAAGCCCATCATCGGCATTTGTGACGTCTCCATATGAGTGAGTGATTCTTGGGTGGGACGTTCAACAACAATACAACCAACCAACGTTAGTGATGATTTATCTATGCCTATACTTCTATAGAAAAACGGTGTCACAAACTGAAATGACACTTTGTAGCATAAAGACAAGATAAAATACTTGAAACACTACAAACTTAAGATTAAAAATAGTAATGGCATGGCATTAAAAACGTATAATTGGTACAATGCATGAAAAACAAAACGAATATAAAATTTGGTGGACTGCTGATGAGACTCATTTCTCAATATTCTCTCTAACAACAATTCGTATGTATGTCCTTTGTGTACGAAGTGATGGACTGTTTTAACAAGCTTGACATCTACTTCCATTCCTTAATTTAGTGCAGTGTCCGTCATGGATGAGTTGTTATATTGTAGGCAATCGCAAGAAAAACACATGCATTTATATGGCAATATGTTTTTGCGAAAGCGATACATAAATAAACGTTCTTACAAATTAACATTTTGTTTGATATCGTTATCCAATTCTGACGATTTATCGACCAAACATAATATTACATTGTATATATACCGAATTAATTGTTTGTTTAATGATGATCATGCAAGTATGATAACATTGATTCGATTCACATATTTACTCCTACAGTCTAACGCAGCTTCATTTTATGAAAACATTACGGAAATACGATCTTAGATAAAATGTTTTCATGGTTTGAAGAATATTCCAAGTTTTTGTGGATTTCTGAAGCTCGTTGAAGTATTGCTTGTTCATTTGACATTTTATCAAGTAATCTCAATAGTAATATTTTTTAAGCGTCCAAGAAATGTTTAGCAATAAAATACAAATGAACTTTCTTAACGTAAATAAATTCTGACTAAGGCATTTCTTCTTCATCGGAGCCCAAAGCAACGATCATAATAACATATTTCTTTTAAGAAAGTTATCATCGGCTGAACACACAGAATTATTATTTTTAAAAATCGAATCAACTTACTATGTATTATTGCTCGACCGGAAAGGTCCAACCGAATCTTTGACTTGGATTGGGTTATAATTTGTAAAAAGAAATTTTGGCAAAATGATGCATTAAAAAGTCAAGGATATTTCAAAATTTTGATAAAAATAAATAATCCAAAGACTAACCCTGGAGTACAATTATGAAGATGAATGTTGTTGTTCTGATGGGGAAGAAGGAAATGAACATCGTTTTGTAGAAATAATCAGCCTTTTTATTTAGTACTGCATCAGAGGTTTTTTTCTTTTTATCTGTAAATATAAACGCCCGGCATCAGATAAATCATTGGAGTACTTTGACAGTATATCCATTTTCTGCAGTGCCTAATCGATTTGCAAATGACTTGGTAGAGGAAAACAGGCCAGAAAGCTCCGCGTGAAAGTCTCAAGAGGAATAAGGATCTTAGTTTTGTCATTAACTTAACGATACAACGCAAGATAGAACACGCTACGTGACAAGAGAACATTAACTTATCCGTGTATTGTCAGCTTTAACGGAACTAAACCGTTTAACCTTTTGAATTTTAGCATGAGCTATATTTTGAATAAATTTCTTTCAAAGGACATTAACTCAATAGCAGTTTGCTTTATAGGATAGTGAACAAAATTCTGTAGCGATATTATAAAACAAGTTTAAACTTATTTATTTAACAACAATTAACAAACAAGTTTAAACAACTTATATAAATGTCTCGTTGGCTCTGGTGTTGGCGTTATGGGGTGCTTGATGTGGGAGGAAACCCACGTGTCCGTCCTGGCGACCGCTATACCATCTCACATACTCCCCTGTCTAATCCGAGGGTCAAATGTCGGGTCAAATTGGTTCAAATTTATTTATTTAACAACGATTAACAAACAGGTTTAAACAACTTATATAAATGTCTCGTTGGCTCCGGTGTTGGCGTTATGGGGTGGAAACCCGACTACCCGTAGGAAACCCACGTGTCCGACCTGGCGACCGCCATACCATCTCGCATACTCTCCTGTCTAATCCGAGGGTCAAATGTCGGGTCAAATTGGCGAGACGGCAGTGCTCTAACAACTGGGCTAACCGAACACCCAACTCTCAGCAATACTATATAGTTATTGACTGTAGTTAAGGTCCTTTGGATTTTATAAAGAACTGTCTATCCAAGAATCCTTTTGACCGAAGTGCAGTTTAATAATATGAAAATGGTTATAATAATAATGATAGTAATTTCAACAATTATAATAATAGTAATAATGAAAATAATTAATATAATAATGATGGTAAAGATAAAATCTAAGCCTTTGCAAATATTGTTGCTAGTAGAACTCGAGGCTCTGACGTTAGCGATACCTTCTACAGCAAAATTGTTTTAACCATCACATTTCGCAGTTCTGAAAATTTATTCCAACTCTTTCATCCACTAATGGGATAAATACAGCGTTTTTACATAAGATGTAATTTCTGTCGGTCTTTCTTTATTTACTGAAGACGAAAAGATGAAGTACCGATGAATAATCGAAACTCCAAGTCCATAAGAATACGACAAATTAGATATTAAAACGGTCTCAACATGAAGGACAATTGCGAATCATAAACGGGATGGGACCAGGTGTCCGAAAGGAGTCAGTGTGCCACACCCGATGCAAATGTTCCATGTAAACGAGTTCGGTGAAAACATCATCAAATAGTTTTAGATGTGATGGTCAAAAGGGAGTCACTGTATATTACCGTGCTCCAGAATATTATTTAATATTCCTGAGATGGTAACTTCATATTGTTTAACAGGATCCCCGTATCGACCATAAGACTTCCTTAGTTTCGATTTCAAGCGTTCAACTAGGTAACATTACGTGAGTAGTTTATTGTCGAGTCGTTTGGCTCTCCGAATAAAACAGTCATAAGAGGAGCATGCCAAGGCATAACGTATAGAAATGAAAATGACAAAGGCAGTAGAAGATGGAATTCTACTACTCTACTAACCCACGTGTCCGACCTGGCGACCGCCATACCATCTCGCATACTCTCCTAATCCGAGGGTCAAATGTCGGGTCAAATTGGTGAGACGGCAGTGCTCTAACTACTGGGCTAACCGAACACCCAACTCTCAGCAATATTATATAGTTATTGACTGTAGTTAAGGTCCTTTGGATTTTATAAAGAACTGTCTATCCAAGAATCCTTTTGACCGAAGTGCAGTTTAATAATATGAAAATGGTTATAATAATCATAATAGTAATTTCAACAATTATAATAATAGTAATAATGAAAATAATTGATATAATAATGATGGTAAAGATAAAATCTAAGCCTTTGCAAATATTGTTGCTAGTAGAACTCGAGGCTCTGACGTTAGCGATACCTTCTACAGCAAAATTGTTTTAACCATCACATTTCGCAGTTCTGAAAATTTATTCCAACTCTTTCATCCACTAATGGGATAAATACAGCGTTTTTACATAAGATGTAATTTCTGTCGGTCTTTCTTTTTTTACTAAAGACGAAAAGATGAAGTACCGATGAATAATCGAAACTCCAAGTCCATAAGAATACGACAAATTAGATATTAAAACGGTCTCAACATGAAGGACAATTGCGAATCATAAACGGGATGGGACCAGGTGTCCGAAAGGAGTCAGTGTGCCACACCCGATGCAAATGTTCCATGTAAACGAGTTCGGTGAAAACATCATCAAATAGTTTTAGATGTGATGGTCAAAAGGGAGTCACTGTATATTACCGTGCTCCAGAATATTATTTAATATTCCTGAGATGGTAACTTCATATTGTTTAACAGGATCAACGTATCGACCATAAGACTTCCTTAGTTTCGATTTCAAGCGTTCAACTAGGTAACATTACGTGAGTAGTTTATTGTCGAGTCGTTTGGCTCTCCGAATAAAACAGTCATAAGAGGAGCATGCCAAGGCATAACGTATAGAAATGAAAATGACAAAGGCAGTAGAAGATGGAATTCTACTACTCAGTTCATGGTATGGAAATTGAAATCGTCAAGTTTGTCATAAAGGGACGTGTGAAGTTTGCTATCCTTCCAAATGGACAGGAGCAGATGTGTTGCTTCATCTGTCGTTTCATTGATCTCAAGCTCAACATGATACATCTGGCCTGTTGGGAGCAAATCTTGAAATTAAGGATAGGTGAAACCAGATCTCAGCGTGGTATGTTAATGCATTGGTTAACCCAAAAGTAAACTCAAATTAATTTTCAATTTTCCCGAAATAATCCAAACTATCTAGAGGATATAAAATTCAAGAAAATGTTGTTGTTTACAGTTAGGATAGCTAATTTGTATTGTTTATGAAATAGAACAACGTCAATTAGAAACAAATGATTGAGAAAGCGCCATGAACACTGCGACTTACAAAATAACAGGATTCCCTGTCAACAATTGTTTTCATAATTGACTCGTAGATGACAAGTTTAGACGCGACTGATAACATAATATACCAGAGTTATTGATACTTTTTAATCGACGGATATTTCCAAGTTTATGCAAAATGACCTACATGGAAGTATGTACACAGTTTTCATATTTTGTGACATCTGGCATGTTATTTTTGGGAAGTGTTTTCTTTATATTATGCAGACATTACAAAATTAATGTTTGTTCACTGTTTTCCGTGTATACGGTCAAAATGGTATTTCTGCGTTAACAGGTATTATTTATTACATACGGAGTTAATGTTTGCTACACCAAATAACATGAAAAGACTTAAATACTAAAAGTGGATATTTTCTGCATGTCCTTTTGCAGTTGCCTGGTGATAGAGCATTCTACTTGCAAAGGAAAGGTACCGGGTTAATTCCTTGAAGTGGATAACATATTACAAAGACTTAAAAATGGTAGTCACAGTTACATCACGAATCGCTCGGTATAAGAAATGAAAGTCACGGGTCTTTGCGATACGTCATAAAATGAGGTCCGTCGGGTATCATGGTAGGCATCGCATGTAAATGATTCCTCGCTGCATTGACATCTGTCCATAGTACAGGTCAAAATCTGTGACACTTCACCTCCATATAAATGTAAAACAACAACCAAACAAAGCAAACATTTTCTGCAGGAATTTTCTGCTGTTTACGCAAAGCGCCATGAACGCTATAGCTCTCTTATACCCGTGGTACTCACTTAAAAGTTCACTACTATGAATTATATCTTGCTATAAATAGAAACATTTCATGATAGAAAAAATATTGCATAAACTTTATAATATGAAATCCTTTGAAAGTTGCACCTTAAATGTACACTACAATACTTCACCCTTTATCATAAAAAATCCTTTGAAAGTGCACCTTAAATGTACACTACAATACTTCACCCTTTATAATATGAAATCCTTTGAAAGTGCACCTTAAATGTACACTACAATACTTCACCCTTTATCGCACAAAGGACACATGACGTTATGTTATGAGATGAGTTTCGTCGTAAATAGAAGAGCAAAAGGGTTACAGGAAATGTCGACATAATATTGACATTTAAGATAATTTTGTTGAAATGTCTTTGGTGTTGTGTTTGTAGGTGAAGGCATAATCTGCACCTAGTTTTTTTTCAACAAAATAAATATTTGTAGCTGGAGTATGGAGTTGCAATAATCGATAATTTTATATTTATGTTCGAAAAACTTCATATTTGTGTTCAAATTATTTAAATATATGTGTAATATCTTATATCTGTAGTCAATAATTGTAAATATATGTGCAATATCTTATATTTTAGTCAATAATTGAAAATATATGTGCAATATCTTATATTTTAGTCAATAATTGCACACATATTTTAAATTATTGAATTTAAATATCAAATTTCGAACATAAATATGAACTTATCGAATACTGCAATGTTCGACACATCATACTGGAGTCCAATAAATGCATAGTGATTTTATTAGGAGTCAAGACAATTTGATATAAGTATTATGCAACCATGTTTCGACTTGAACACAGAAACATCATACTCTGGACACACCCACTTTTAACGATCATACCGTGCAGTGTCAACGTCATGTACTCCTGATAACAACATACGAAACAGTTACTCACAGAATACTGACGTTGTTCATCTTCTGGCATATTATATTTCTACAAACAAAACGTTATACAGGACATTGAATACTTGAGTTATTTTTTTTACTAGAATAATGAATTAAAACTGATAGTATTTGATTTATCAAAAATCATATCTGTCTCACATAAAATATAGTGATCCGGCTCACGTGTCTACATTTGTCATCGGTTTTCAACAAAATAACAAACTTAAACGACAGATGTGACCTCCAATCAATAAGGAAACATTCTGATGCCTTATCTCCTTAATGAATGTAAATGACACTACAGGAATTAGCAGGCTTCGAGCTCGTTTTGCGCATAAACATTGCGTAGCGCACACTTCTGACGGTCATGAGGTTGCAGTTTGTTGTCACCAAACGGCATAGGTCATCATTGTCTGTATTTCATAAATAAACATGATAATAAACTGAGATTTCTTTTCGTGTCAGTTGAATAAATAACCGTGACTATTCCTCTAGATAGGGTCATCATGCGGTGAAATTATCTTACGGTGTTTTTGTCAATAAACATAACACTAGACACTGGATATGGTAAAATTAATTCCATAGATGTGTTGTTGCTCTTACACGACCATCGTGACGTTTCTCATTTACATCGAGACATCGAGGGTACCATATATTTTGACCAGTGCAATGGAAATATTCTAGATCTAATGTCATGATGGTTTTCAAATATGCACTTTCATTTAATATCATAAAATTCCATTTATTATTTTTCTTGATTTTTATATTTACTTTAAATGACCATCGTTTTAACCATTGAATCCCTAATTGACCTATTGCCAAATGCCCGGTGCGGCACCACTTGACAAACTTTTTTATTATGATATCACAAAAAATGGCACGTCAAACAATATTACAATCAAATGACGTCAAAAAGACCATAGACAGCCCGGGATGAAAAAAGCTAAATCATATATTGTGAGGTCCTTGTATAAACTGATCAAGAAAAATATCAAATGAAAATCTTTTGATTTATACATCGTTTAGGTTGATATAATTTTGTTCATTTCTTACGTAAATGCAAAAAACACTAGTTTACTGGAAACTAATTTTCCAAAAAGCCATAATCTGTGAATGGTGCATCTGTGTTCGAGTGGTTAGAACATAGAGGTTTAAGTCATGAATTCATTCGCTTCTAGTCAGCGCAGGTGCGAGTTCCGCAGAAACCCAAGCTAAGTTTGTGAGAAAATTTGACAGTTTACTTGCGGAAGGTCGCTGGTCTCTTCCAGGGTACATTTTAACCGGGTCTCCTCCACCATTAAAACTGACCGCCACAAAAGATTTTGACGATGGAACGATCCTTGACAGAGTTTAAAAGTCTCTGGCTTTACCCAATTTCGAACGCTAACCCTCCTGTGTTCCAGATGAATGTCATTTCACTGGTATCCTTTGGTTATTTATATAAAGCGAAACTGTCGACGTGGACACGGCCGTTAAATGCAAGGTGCTAACATTAGAATATTACATCTATTGGAACATCTATCTTCTAACGTGATAGAAGTAGTGGACTTGCAAGTCAATCTGAAATAGTTTTTAACTCTAAACCTGTAGAACATATTCTGAATTTTTCTTATTAGTTTATGAAACAAATAGAAAAAAATATTATAAACATAATACCAAAGTTATAATGCCCAAGACGATCGTTTCTGTCAATTAGACTTCATCAGTTCAGCTCCAATTCAAAATGTATGTGTATTTTCTAAAGAGAAAGTGGTATAAACAAATATGAACAATATATCAAATGAACACCAAACATTTAAAAGAAAATACCATTCGTCATGGAAAAATATTTGAATTGTTTTTGGAAAACAAATTACTTGTAACTTTCTCGTCGCAATTTAATCGAAACGGGAAATATACCATTTCTAATTATTCAATAGTTTAGATATATTTATAACATTTTATCATTTCTAATTTTTAAACACTGGCATTCTTAATATCCTCATATTTAGTGTAAGAATTCAACATCATTCTTCCGCCGAAAACAACTAAACTATCCCTGCTCTTTTCACGAATTTACTGTTCAATAGGTATTCTGTGACATAATCAAATTTTCGACAGTCAAATCCTAGATAATGGGTTTTCTAACTAAATTACATCCTTAAGTGTATTTTGAAACGGAATTAAAGCAGATGTTGCAGAGAAAAATTAAGATTGATGACAATCGAAAAAGACAATCAGTCTTTCTATATGATATGCCTTCTCTTCACAGTCGCTGTTTATATAGTTCACTGGCTTTTAAGACATCTCTAATAGCAAAACAAGTCGGACAAATGCGCAAACAATTCTACACTGTGTCTAACACCTTTTTACATACTGTTTTTCTTTCTTTGATTGCGTTGTTTACTAAGAAAGGATATTAAAAGTTGTAAAGTGAAAAAGGATATTAAAAGATATCAAGGATTTTTAATTAATCGTTATGACTTAATTCATATTCGCATCGAAATATAAGATATTGTAAACACTCTAACAAGAGGGTGTTGGTGTTATTCAGCATTCACACATTCTTAATTTTTTTATTTTGCTAAGCGCATGAATAAGTACCAACTAGACCTAGGGCATATTGGGAATACGTAAACAACGCTGGTAAATGATCTGATTTCATTAGTTTTATTGTTTATTTGGGAACGTTCGCGTGGGGATATGCTCTACGTATTACGCGACGAACGTAATTAACAAACATATTCAAAAACGTAACCAATAAGGGCAACTTTTAGACATTACAATCTGAATCTCTTAACGATTAATATTTTGGTAACTGGTTGTATATGCATTTTATAACGTTTACATTTATTCTACATAACTGAGCGATCATTTAATTTTAATGGGGGGGGGGGACTCGGGTAATATTTTTTATCCTGTTTTGTTGTTGTTGTTGTTGTTGTTGAAATTTCCAACCTACCTTTTAATTTTTACTCTATCCTGTACAGGAAGTTTTGTTATCCACTATGACGAAGTTATATTTTTATTATATAACTGTATAAAACTACTTTGAACGATGTGTTTAGGATATATAGCGGATATTATGTACAGATATATTATATATGTATATGTGGTGGATCTATATCTTTTTCAGAAATTGGGCTGGGGTTGAGGCTGGTAATATAAATTGAAACTACATATTAATTTAAAACAGTTATACAATACATAACTCACTGCACATATTTATTTATGACATGCAACTATAATTGTTAACCAGTATGAAAATCACAGATACCAATCTCTTATCTCTGGTAAGAAGGTTCCCGAGACAATATAAAAGTCAGGGGAAAATTGGACACACAAAGATCTCTTAAAATACAGAGGTTGGATCATGCACAATGGAGGAGTAAGCATCCCCTGTCAACTGGTCACATCTCCCTCGAGCCCACAGATGAATTCAAATGAACTAATATATCACATAAGTATCATCTCGAAAAAGAGTTGTTTAAACAAACATAATCCATATAAGAGCTAACTGCTAGGTGGTCCGAGAGTATGCTCCCCTAAAATTAAAAAAAATTACAAGGCATGGCAGACTATTTCGTAGTTTCAAAATACTAAATTATCACCTTTTTATCCTTCAGAACTATCCCAATGATAAACTAACTCAGAAAACGAAAAAATACTCAGCAAATATAAAGTAAATGCTAGGATTTCAGTTATATGCTGGAATTTTACAAGATGTAAACTTTATGCAAATGGGTTTGGGGTACTCTTGAGTCTGCTACTGTATACATTTTTTAATTCTAGAAGTTCCAAGAAGCTTTTTATGGTTTCCAAATGCTAAATTGAGTTAGGTTTATCCGTTCCAGTGGGTCCGTTGATGTACATGTTTAGATTGATTAAAACCTAATAAGTGAAGTGAAATTTAGTGTCAGCAAGGGGTGTGTAAGTATTCTACCGAGATACTGTACATTTTGGAATTATTCAATGGGGAAGCTTGATGAGGTACTTTCTAGATTCCAGGCACAAAATAACAGATTTCTCATTGTCCAGGGTATGCTACCCAGAAAATGTTCAGTTTTACAAGCCCAAAGAGTTCATTATGTGAGTTCCAGACATCAAATTGGAACCTGTTTATATCTTAAATGCATTAAATTAACAACACGGTTATATTCCTGCAATAATTTGAGTTTCAGCAAAATCAACTATTGAAAGAGCAATGCACATGTAAGGAGGTCAACATATTTGAATTTTAAAAGCCCTGAGACAATTCTCCGGCTTTCATACACTAAAGCATGTAAGTCTAACATCATTTCTAATATTGTACATGGCTGATTTAAAACTGATTCAATGTTAAAAGAATTTTAGATGTTTCATCTTTATTTCTCTTTACATGAAAAATACCTAATGTTGTAATATCTATATCTCCTCCAGATCTACCAATGTAATGCATAATGGTATTGCATATGAATAGTTTAGTACTCATAGCATTTGACAGTGGAATGGAACAAAAAGTATGGCACCATGGAATATATAAACGAACCAAACTTTAGATATCAAAACCGTCTTCTACACTACATTCTGTTATGAAATTCAATCATCAAAACAGCCTTAATTAAACAAGAAATTGCTATTTCATCAGATTTAATTTTGAAAAATTAACATCATCCTATAGCACAAAATAATTTCGTGTCAAAAGATACTTTACGATTGCAGTAGTTCGAATTGGTGCAATAAAGAATTAAGATACTGGAGTAATAATGAATTTTCAGTGCTTTTTTCTACCATCTGAACTGTGGTTTGTAATTTCTATTATTTAGCCTTTTTGAATATCTTTTTTATTCATTATAGAGTGAAGGTCAAGAATGACCAATCTCGTCTCATACTGGTTGATTGCTATGCCAAAATGTTTACATTTTATTTGTTTTATTCAGCTTTAAAGCCTTTCCGGAAACTGGGTTTGACTTTTCCCCATTAGTTGTATCCTGCCGTTTTCTTTTGACCACTTCCTAATCCTGGATCCTTTTTCACCATGAATTCTGGTCCTGCGTTTTTATTTCAAATTTGATCCAAGCGCCCCAACCCCATAAAAATGAGATGGTCGTATCCTAATATATTCCTGCACGAATGGGTTTTCATAGCAACATAGCAAAATTAAACCCAATGAAATCATTGAAGTTTACAGTATAACTTACAATATCACAGAAAACAGAAATATGGGTCTCGTGTGCAATCTATGTTACAGCAAATTTATATCATTGTAAAACACTCTTGTATTTAAATAGTATTTCATTAAAAACATCTGTGAAATAAACGTTTTCGTACGACTTTTGATATTATGAACACAAATCATTTGTACATCTGAGTGTATAAAAGCAGCTTAATGCTTCGCTGTACCATCAAGTCTTTGATTCTCCTGTGATTATCTTGTTACCTCACTGGATAAAGAAGAGCTTATTTTCAAAACTTCAGTTAAAGATGAATTAGGAAATTCAGCGCTCTCTATAATACATTGCCATGGAATTTTATCGATCTCAAGTCTTGTATAGAATGCCTGTAGGTATTTGTATGCATATTAAATAGCACGTAAGGTAAATTTCAGATTAAATTTAATCTCTTCAATTGCTTAAGTCTCTTCAAATACCTGTGACTCACTTTGTGAGTCGAATTCATTACATTAAACAAATGGGTTCATCGACACGTTAGGTACAGCCATAATAAGTTGAATAGGAACAGTGCACGATGTGTGTATACTACATACGATGACGTCACAGACTGAAACTGATGCGAAAATTACTGTCTATGAATCGTCAAAACTAATCTATGCTTATTATTCGATGACACAAAAGTTTAAGAAAGGGACATGTACCAAAGCAGTCTCATAAAGTGTATATGTTTATTTAATATCATTTCATTTTCTACTGAACAATAGTCTGTACACCAGCATAATCGTTAAATTTCATTATTTCCAGGGAATCTATGCCAAAATAACATAATCAACCTGTTAAAGAAAAATCCATTGGGAATACGGCTATGGCTCATTTTACACAAAATGTGGAAAACAACATATAGGCTTTAATGTTTTGGATTATTTCGTGGTGGTAGAATAAACAGAACTGTAATACGACTCGTTCAAATTATCAAATCAACACCAAATGAATGTGAAAAGAATTTAAAAATATATAAATGTGTGATTTGTTGTCTATTTTGTTGTACTTCACGATGGCGATCCATTGCGTTAATAGAATTACCACATTATAGTTCAAATAGATACATCTAAAAGTATTACTGTCCTCGCGATCAATAAGTTTTTACTAAAATATTGCATAATTGTTGAAACGAACGTCGAAGAAATGTACTTTGAAATAAAACAAAGGTTTAATTCATCGCAATAAATCCGTGTTTTTGCTGAAGACAGCAAAGCGTGTTATGGTGATTCAAATATATTTGATGAATATCTAAACAGTTCGTTTTTCCATCCTTTCATGGAAATGTTATAAATTCTAACCAAGTGTCGTCAAATCGTCAGAATAATGGGCTGCCACACACAAAATACTAGTATTTAGAAGTAAGTGTGACTTGTCGACCACACACATGGTCTCCGTGGCCGAGATGTTAGAGCATTACGCTTTGAACCATGGAATCTCTCACTTCCTGTCGTGAAAGGTTCGAGTCCCATTGTAACCTAAGCTAAAGTTTGTGAGATTGTTTGCCAGTCTACCCGAGGGAGCTCAGGCGTTTCTTCCCAGGTACATTGTAATCAGGTTCTCTCTTCCATCATTAAAAAGTGGCCGCCACCATATTACTGAATAATGATTTTGAGTATGGCGTTAAACACCATTAAAAATTCTTCAAAATTCGACCACACATGTAGTTCAAATAGATATAAATCTACGTTTTGAAATTATTTATTAATATCATTTTGAAGAAATATCTCCTGCATGGAATATATAATTCAAATGATATTAATATCATTCTAGAATAACAGCAAATTTACCTTGATCGATAGTTAATAGAAGTATCATTGAGATAGCAGTTTATAAAGAAAATCGAACATATAGGAAAAACATAACACCTATACAACAAATTATAGATTTTCACCAGAAAAGGTCTACGATATAAGCCTGCACAATAACCTTGTAACCTCTGTCACTTTAGATAAAGTACTGTAATATCTTGTATCGTGCCGTATCGTGTTTTCGACAGTGTTTAGTTTTCTATCTTAAGGTCTCACGCAATAACGCAAGATTTTATGACGTGTGCTACCTTTAGATTTATCACGTGAACCGAAAATGTGGAAAATAAACTTACAAAACGCAAGTATTGATTATATTACGAAACTGCATGTCCGATATTTTGACAATTCCTTTTCTAGCGTCATATTAAATCCTGTCAAAGAGTATTAAAACAAAAAATAAAACATCGGCAACAGTGACTGTCTGCTCCAATATTTACACTTATTGTCAATGAAGTCACACGACTGCCACGTGATAAACAGCGTTGTAGCAAAATATCAACGTGCGAAAATTGTTGATTTCTTATATGTTTTCTTCATTTTTCTTTCAGAAATGAACGAACAAACAGAAAATAATCAATTGCCCTTAAATGCGTATAGCAAAATTATTAAAAAGGATATCACTCTATACAGAGATACTAAAGTATATGGTGCCTCTAAAACAACCCTGCTAGACAGGATATCGGGCAGAATTGGTCTTGATGTGGTCAAATCTAGACCAGAACCTTTGTTATCAATAAAACGACAGAGAGCAACACATCTGCTTCTTACCTAGATTTACTACTGTCGATGGGGGAAATGGCGGTCAACTTTATACCTCCATTTATGACACACGACGTTTCAAATTCCATATCACGAACTTCCCATTTCTAAGTAGTGATATTCCATTTTCTTCTGCCTATGACATTTTCATTTCACAACTTATACGTTGTGCCAGGGCATGCTCTTCTTATGAATGTTTTATTCTGCGAGCGAAAAGACTCGCCAATAAACTACTTACACAAGGTTACGTTGTTGAATGCTTGAAATCGTCGATATGGTCGAAACCGGGATCTTGTTAAACATTATGAAGTCCCCCTCTCAGTAATATTAGATAGTATTCTGGTGCAGGACCCCAGACAGTACTTGTCACCGAACTTGATTTTTTCACCAAACTTGACCTGTTCACCGAATTTGACCCGTTCATTGAACTAGAAAGGTTTCAGTGGAACATTGTGACGGGTGTGGCATGCCAGCAGAGGACGCTGACTCCTTCGGGACACCTGGTCCTATCCCGTTTGGGATTCGCTATTGTTCTTCATATTGAGACCATTTGCACATCTAATTCGTCGTGTTCTAATGGACTTGAGTTGATTATTAATTGGTACTTATCAATACAGGAAAAAGACATAGTAATTATTTCAAACTGATGGCGTCATTGGGATATGGGTGACTGTTAGAACTATATTGCCTCTTTTGTCATTTTTCCTTATAACTAAAATGGATACTTTCTCTAAATTTATATATATATAACTTAAAGCTTAACTCCTGCAAAAATCATACAATATATACACGGAGAAATAAAAACACTCATTTACACTTAATTTTGAAATAAAAACCTGATGTAAAAATTAAAAAATAATGTCACTACCCATACGTAAAAATATTATAAATTTATTAGATATACGAGATCAGATTTCGTCAATGTAGCAATTGAATATTCCCTCTCTATTGGAAGACGAACACTGGACAACCCTCTGACCATAAACTGGTTTCAAGGATGTCTTGCAAGGTGGTCTGACGTGTAATGCACAATTGCTAGATGTCTTACTTTTTCAAAAAGAGCATCAGAGGAAACAATTAATAAATGTTTTAAGACACTTATAAAGTCATTATAAAGTACAACTTAGCTGAAAAGTCACAGTTTGTATATAATATGATGAAACAGAGTAAATTTCCAACATAATCCACCCATGGTGGTTGCTGTAGCAGGGTCAAAACCCCCCAGGAGTTACATCTGAAAGGTATGCTACAGTAACCGTCATTGGTGCAAGTAATGCTTTGTGAACCCAGATTCCCCAATATTTAGTTTTGGCTGGAGCGGGGATGAGAAATAAACTTTTAAACAACTGTTCAATTGGTACAGGTGATACAGTAAGTGCTTCAGGATGGTCAAACACAGAGATATTTCAAGCATATCTACCAAACTACTCTTTACAACCAGGTTTAACCAAAAAGGTCCCAATTTAAATAATTTGTGATGGGCACAAGTCTCATTTTTGACTGAGTGGGCAAAAGCTAATAATTTTATATTGATTGTGCGCCCAGCACATTGTAGCCATATCCTGCTGCCGCTAGATGTATCTTTTGGTCCACTAAGTAAACTTTTGAATAATTTGTGTCACATAAATATGCATGACAACCATGCACCTCTAAACAGATACAATATTGTCCCACCTATATCAACTGCATATGTAAGGGCGTTGTCTCCTGTAAATTTAAAAAGTGAATTTAACAGATATTGTTCCCCTGAATGTAAAATATGTGGCAGACCAGGGTAAATGTCCTGCGTCTGTGTATATTGAAGTTAAATCATCCACAGACAGACATGACGTGTTTGATTCTGTGGAAAATGATGAACTCCATCGTGACACAGATTGTGTAATTATAAATGGTCAAAGTACATCTTATCAAACATGATTGTCAAAAGAAGAAGAAGAGAATAAATAGTTGGTGTCACAATACATAATAAGAAAAACGAAATGTATTGTTTAATATTACCTAAGGTCAAGCAATTACATAGAATTGTGTATTAGATGATATTGCAAACCATACAGAAAATCAAATCAGGAAATGTAATTCCAATCTTAAAAGAAAACAATCAGTTATATGTAACAAAATGAATGGAAAGAAAACTGATATTATGAATATAAAACAAAAGATAAATATAAATAATTGCAGTTCCCCTAAACCCCTTTAACTGGTTCTATTATTTTTTCATTATGGGGCAAATGTGGTGCATTTGAAATTTTGCTGTAATTTAAATGCATTAAAAAGACAGAATATCATTCATTGACTGCCATGGTAAGTCTTGTCTGCAGTATGAAGAGTAGATTTTAATAAATATCATATAGAAGAGTACCATATTTCATTTATAACCACTAACTGGCAAATGAACAATTAAACAAAAGTAAATATGATCACAAGTTTATTTTGTCAATGTTTTTTTTTTTCAATTTTACCCGCTTGAAAAATGCTTTTATATCGAATTTTTTGTTTCCATTCCGTCTTTCAGTCCGTTTTGTAATTAGGTCGAAACACAATACGTCATTTTTTTAACATGGATACGCTGACATCGAAAGTGACGCTTTTCATGTAAAGGAAAGAAAAAAATGTTCATTATTATCTGAAAGTGCATGATCGATAATACGATTAATGTTTCTATATCGATATTATTCATTTTAGCAACAATAAATTAGAAGCAATCCATGACAAACGATAATAGGTCGAAAACCCAATACGAGAAAATGTTATGAAAATATTTTACAACGCTAAAGTACTATGTACTTGTGAAATGTACTCCAAATTTCAATGGATAAAATTAGAGTGACAAAATTATTAAAGAATATCTATATCGAGTTACAGTATGAAATATTCTTTTCAGACAAAGTTTCAATGAACAAGATGAAAGCTGAAGAAAGTTCAGCATAACAATATTTAAAACTAGTCAAAACCTAGTGTACTGAATTCTTTCCTTTGGCTTACTGTTATTGTATGTCTAACTGTGGCTCAATGTCTCTATACAATACTCTGAGCATGAAAACAAAGACGATGCTTAAAGTAGCATACAGCCTCGTTGTACGTGTTAGAAAAGTACCGAAGAAAATACTTTAGAAGGGGCATTAACTGTGTTTTTCCCAAAACACTTGCAAACTGATTAACTCAACCTGACTATTTGTATATGAATACAACACTGTACATGACTTTTTTTACAAAATATATAGGAATATGAGATTGTTTATGCCAGTGTATAGCTCATATTTGTTGTTGTACATCACCAACAAGTAGTAAAACAAATTGCAATAATATCTTGTTTTGGTCAACACATCTAACGCCCCTTTTAGATAGTGCAGTAGGTGACTACTATTCTAGTTCTGTTTCGTGAAATAACACAATATGATGCATTATCAAGAACATAAATCGTTTACGGGTGTTTAAGGTTCATGTAGGATCTTTATTTCAATATCAGTAAGAGTATACATTCATGATGGCTGCATTTTGTCGACATTATATTTCAAACATTAAAAGAAAACTACACATTCAAGTGTTACCCACTAAGAATCAATAAACAGCTCGTGATCGTATAGATTTTATTGAACACCAAGTATAACATCAATTACACATACAGGCAATAGTAGCTTGTGTCAAATTGGCGCTCTCTCTCTCTCTCTCTCTCTCTCTCTCTCTCTCTCTCTCTCTCTCTCTCTCTCTCTCTCTCTCTCTCTCTCTCTCTCTCTCTCTCTCTCTCTCTCTCTCTTTCTCTGGCCTTAAAACCCTGGTGCTTATATACGACTGTCAATTCCGAACAACGTAGAACACCATGATTCTAGAAGCTTCTCCCACTCTGTAACCGAAAAAGTACCAGAGAAATACGGGTGCCATACCCATCAAAATCTGTCAAAGTTTCACCTTTTGTAACCTTTTGACACCATCTTAAATAGTGCAGTTTTAGTACGTAATATTATTTAACATTACAATCGAAAATGCCGAAATTTGTTTACCAAGGATGACTATGACAGACAATGACCTATGTAACCTTGTTGCAGAAACATTATCCAAAAATCAATTTCTACATGCATATTTAAACCCTTATTATTAAATTTGATTAAAATGTGTTGGTAACATGTTTGTCTGAAACATTTATTTCATTATAAAATTTAATCCTCTGCCCGCATGTCTCACATGCAATGTATGTAATGCATGCTATATTTTATATCAGGGCACAACAATGTTATTATCTGTTTATATTTATTTACAAGTTAATATTTAGATAAAAGTATTTTCCTCCCGAACCTCATAGTGTTACACAAGTCACTATAACATAACGGTTGCGTTGACTAAACTTCAGTTTTGTATCATCAAATCAGAATGAGTGTAATGAAACGTCGACAAGGTTGCTGGTCAAAATTTCTTTTTTGTAGAACTTGGCAAACGTCAAATCCCGGATCCCCACATTCCGTGTGTCCGTCTCTCTTGTTTATATTTCCATGCTCCATTATAGTAAAAATCCAGGTAGATGAAATGTTTGATTACTTTCTCTTGTCAGAACATTTACATAAAAAGTTAACAGGTATACAAACTATCTAAATGTCCCTTGATAAGAGGGCCAGTATTGTATTGGCAGCAATAAAGTGATACAAGAACATACACTAGTGATAACAATACACATGTCTGTATTCTTTCTGGGAAGAAAAAAGGTCTTGTACGTGTTTAATGATGCATGCACATATATTTTATGTGTTACACGTTGATTTTGGTATTGTTCGAAATGCTTTCCTGAAAAAAAAAGAAATAGAATAAATCTAGAAAAATTATTTCAATTGTACTGACGTTTTTGCTTTTGGATGTATGATAATTGTATTATATCATATGAGTTATCACAATGTTTTAAGATGGCCATCTCGACGCTTGAGATAAACCTTAATGACATATAGTTGTTCTGGTTGATGTTGACAAAATGATACGGTCAAGGATTGGTTATCACAAGCTATGTCTACCGGATAACAATCTTGTGCCTCGTAAAGTAAGCAATGTAAAGTTGTTGCTATGACAATACTGTAACCAATATAGCTTTCAGTCACAAATACTTCTTTCCTATGTATTTACAAAATTAATTTTATCTGCGGATAAATCAAGATTATTAAGATACAGTATATGAAGATTTTACACGTTAGTTATAACAATATGTCACGATAGTTAGTTATTTGCACTTTATGCGCTAAATCTCGTGACTTGATGAAATGCTGTCTCACTTGAAGAAGACTGCCATCAACATAAATGATTTAAGAAACAAACACCTAACGTGTTCGCATCTTCTCGCCGCCTTTGATTTAACATACCTTCAGAATATCAAGTACAAAAACTGTTACATTTAATAATATAAAAATCCGAGTAATAGTACAGCAAACACTTAATAAATTTAGAAGTTGGACAATGTCACATACGTGACAAAGTGCGTGCGTGTGTGTGTGATTGTGGATGTGAGTCCGCATATGTGTGTATGTTTGATATAAGTGTCATCAAATGAAATTGTTGCAGCATGATTGGTAATGAATCAGCGAATACATTAGCTAGATTAATTCCAGATAATGTGAGATCAAATTGGTACGTTAGTCGAGTATCTAATGTGAAATTTCTTAATATGTATTTTTAATACCAAAGATGACTGTCATTACTAATTATGGTAAATTATCTTGACCTATGAGATAGAAGTTTGTGGAGAGATCTATCTTATGTAAACCAAAAGTTTTGCCGTTGGTGAAAATAGGCTGCCATATATTAGACAGGTTTTTAATATTGAAACATTTTATATTGCAAATGGTCCTCAAAGAAAACTTAAACTTATAGAAAAAATACATACTTATTAATGAAATACTTTACATTAATAGATAGAAAGCATTAGAAAGTAATACTTGGAATAAGCAAGACGACAATATGAAATGTATATCAATTAACTTCGATCAAATTGTACACATTGATTCAATAAAATGCACGTGTACGATGTATAAACAAATTGCATTCCTGCGCCAAGTTACCTCCAGAAGATGTTCTCAATCTACCTTTTGCATTTACACGGTGATTTAAAATGAAAGAAATAGTTACATATTTAACCATTTGTAGTCTGTAACAGCTATTCTTTGTAATGTAATCTAATTGACCTTTAAAAGTATATGTTAACGCCAATTATTTTCGACCGGTATTCAGTAAAAGACTGCAGTTTATTATCATTGATTTTGCTAAATTGAGGGTACACCTGCGAACATTCTTAAATGTTATTGGGCAATAATTGCTAGCAAGTATCTTAGAAGCTGCCAACATTTTCACTGCCAGATAAAACACAAATGTCTCATTAAAATTATATGTTCTGTATAGAAGATATTTTTCTGGAAGCATTTATAAAAATTTGATAAATAGAAAAGGTATTTAGTGTTTTGTGTCATGGTATAATGTAATAATCGACTTCAAGATTCATTATCAATAGAAAACTCAGTTTCACCTATATAGTCGCGGTCAATGTGAACAACAAAGGGAAAAAATAACTTCTGCCAATGTACTTGAAAAAAGTCAGGTTCGCCCCCCCCCAAAAAAAACCGATAAATTAGTCACGCACGAAAAGATAATTCTGAAAATGTATGTGATGGGGAGGGAGGTGAATAACTTTGCATCTTAAAATTAAATTCGTATTTACTTTCCGAAAGTGAATTACTAAATGCCTTTTCAGTTATATAAATTACATTGGGATAATTATCATCTAAATTTCAGCAGAATAAACACATTGAAGTATATTATTTTGACCCAATTGAAACCTTGTGAAGCATTTATTAATCTTTTAGAAAATTTATGACAAAGGAAACAAATAACATTTTGACGATTATTACAAAATTAGATGCGGAAAATTATTTAATGTTTGATAAGAACAAAACGATTATCCACATTTTAAAAGAACAACTCTTGGATTGTTGACAAGTATTTCTTGAGTTTATCTTCAAGCGAATTAAACGTTATGGGGAGTCTGATGAATGACTGACTGAGTATATATATATTATAAACATAATACCAAAGTTATAATGCTCAAGAAGATATCGAATTTGTCATATAAAGAGAACACACATAAATGTTAGATGTGAAATATAAGGATAGTTCAAACTTTCACAAACTTGAATATATGCACCAAGTGGTAAAATGTAACGTGATATATCCGTTAGATTTCGGTAACCTAAAACAGATATAGCACGTAATGGTAAAGATAATGTGAAATATCAAGATGGCGTTAAGTGTCAGTTATGACTGAATGGATAAGTATATATTATAAACGTAATACCAAAGATATAATGCTCAAGACGATATCGTTTCTGTCAATTAGACTTCATCAGTTGAGCTCCAATTTAAAAGTTCTGTGTATTTTCTAAAGAGAAAGTGGTATTATACAAGGCCAAACAATATCTCTAAAAGTATAGTCGAAATCCGTATAAGAGTAACCATTGTAAAAATGACTATCTTAGCTTTAGAAAAGTTTTTTAATTTAAATGGTGTTATCAGTGCAAAATATTACTTTAGTATAAGATGAACAGCTGGTACCGAAATTCCAGGTACTAGGTTTATGTAACAGTGTAAAGGTAACGTGATATATCAGGATGACGTTAAGTTTCATTAACCTGAAAAGATACAGCACATATAATAGGAAACGTGATATATCAGAGTGATGTTAAGTTTCACTAATCTAAATAGATACAGCACGTGTTATAGGTAATGTGATATATCAGAGTGATGTTAAGTGTCACTAATCTGAATAGATACAGCATGTGTTATAGGTAACGTGATATATCAGAGTGATGTTAAGTGTCACTAATCTGAATAGATACAGCACGTGTTATAGGTAACGTGATATATCAGAGTGATGTTAAGTGTCACTAATCTAAATAGATACAGCACGTGTTATAGGTAACGTAATATATCAGAGTGATGTTAAGTGTCACTAATCTAAATAGATACAGCACGTGTTATAGGTAACGTAATATATCAGAGTGATGTTAAGTGTCACTAATCTGAATATATACAGCATGTGTTATAGGTAACGTGATATATCAGAGTGATGTTAAGTGTCACTAATCTGAATAGATACAGCACGTGTTATAGGTAACGTGATATATCAGAGTGATGTTAAGTGTCACTAATCTGAATAGATACAGCACGTGTTATAGGTAACGTGATATATTAGAGTGATGTTAAGTGTCACTAATCTGAATAGATACAGCACGTGTTATAGGTAACGTGATATATTAGAGTGATGTTAAGTGTCACTAATCTGAATAGATACAGCACGTGTTATAGGTAACGTAATATATCAGAGTGATGTTAAGTGTCACTAATCTAAATAGATACAGCACGTGTTATAGGTAACGTAATATATCAGAGTGATGTTAAGTGTCACTAATCTGAATAGATACAGCATGTGTTATAGGTAACGTAATATATCAGAGTGATGTTAAGTGTCACTAATCTAAATAGATACAGCACGTGTTATAGGTATCAGAGTGATGTTAAGTGTCACTAATCTAAATAGATACAGCACGTGTTATAGGTAACGTAATATATCAGAGTGATGTTAAGTGTCACTAATCTGAATATATACAGCATGTGTTATAGGTAACGTGATATATCAGAGTGATGTTAAGTGTCACTAATCTGAATAGATACAGCACGTGTTATAGGTAACGTGATATATCAGAGTGATGTTAAGTGTCACTAATCTGAATAGATACAGCACGTGTTATAGGTAACGTGATATATCAGAGTGATGTTAAGTGTCACTAATCTGAATAGATACAGCACGTGTTATAGGTAACGTGATATATCAGAGTGATGTTAAGTGTCACTAATCTGAATAGATACAGCACGTGTTATAGGTTACGTGATATATCAGTATGACGTTAAGTATCACTAACTTGAAAGAATACAGCATATATTATAGGTGGCATGATATAACAGAATGACGTTATGTGCAACTAAGCTGAATAGATACAGTACATGTTATAGGTAATGTGATATATCAGAATGACTTTAAGTGTCACTAACCTTGATAGATACATCACATGTTCAAGGTATTTCAGCATGAAATTCTGTAGACTACAAATCTGCGTAGTAAATATTTTTGGGTCCCAAAAAAATCTAGGAGTTGTTAGAATTATTTTTCTTGGGTCCAGTACATGTTTTATGCTATATTCACCAAATTTATAAAATTAAAACAATATTCATCAACGTATAACCTAAAATAGATTAAGCGCGCTAAATTGTTCTAACTACATTGTATAAAGTTTGTACAATTACAATACCTTAACAAATAAATTTTCTTCTTTTCATCGATGCATCCTAAAAACCTAGAATAGATTCGTTGTTCAAATTGCTATGTAATGACATATCTCTTTACAGTATCAAACTGTGTGATTTAAACAATTATATGGCCTGACAATTGCTCAGTGATATACAATGTTCAAATAAGCCAATCTTAAATCATTATACCACGCATGTCTTATTTATATTGTTTTAAAATACGTAACATCAGCAGTTGCCAAAGATAAAATCGTGTGGGAGTGTTCGACAAGGAATGTGCTTTTGTTTGTTTGATTATTATTTTTATACATCCCGACAATAATTATTTTACTTATATGGAGATTACATAAAGTTTACGTGAAATCTACACATTTTGGCTTGTGTGGCGCCTCTGCAGTGATTGTTCCTGTACGTGCCACGCCTTTTACGACACGGACATCATGGAACCCAATGTCACATCAAGATATTACAGACCTCTATGTCCATTAGTCAATATTTTTGTAGATTGTTGTATGGACGTCTTCGCTGTTAGCACTTTGGTATATTTCCTCTATACTTGTGCTGTTCTTTACATTGTAACATAAGTGATGCTTTATTCTATAGATTTTACATGAGTTTTGAATTAAACAGCGTGTTTTTATCGGATGAATTTCAAATACAACTGTAAAACGTAAAATCTGAACTGGCATTTAATGCAAGCCCGACTTTATAAATTTCACAATTGAATATGTAAATAGCATTCCTTGGTTTTATCAAATTTACCTTACGTCCCCCTTTGGTTTCCGTAAAGCATAAACTAAAAGCATTTTGATTATTGGTAAGAGAGGAACAAGCAATTAGTATTGCATATAACAAGTTTTACGCATTAGTTTCTTAGCAATTAATTCCAGAGTCTGCATTCATATTCAGTTCAGCAAAGGTGCACAAACACTCTTACAGAACTGCTGAATATAAACTCGGTCTAGGGGATCGCATTTATTTTTGTAATTAAGGAAGCAAAATGAAAATGCATTTTCATTGACGATAAAATATTTCCGTCCATAAGTTTTGTATCATAAAGTACTGTTGAATGCACTTACCAAATAATACAGCTAAAGGATTTGAGAGTCTAATAAATTAACTGTATGGCAATTATACTTAAAAAGTAATCAGAAATGGGAAAGTAATCCCAGAGTATATATCATTTTGAGGAGTAAAATATCAAATCTTGTATAACTAGAAGAAATTATATTCAGGTTTGCAATTGAAAAGAAAAACCCAAAACATATTACTAAAAACACAGCTAACTTCTGAGAGAATATACATATTTTTGTATACTTGTTACTTCCTATGGCGAATCGCTGTTTATACCTAGATTTGGAAAGCATCGGTAAACAACAAATAAAACTGGACACACAGACAACAAGATATCATATTATGTAGTTAGGAATTTAACTTACTTATCTAATTTGTATTTGGACTCACGGCGGGTGTGATAAGTCGACAAGGGATGCTTACTCCTCCATGGCATCTGATAATACCTCTGGATTTTCAGAGGTCCGTGTTTATACAAAGTTCACGATTATCCATTATTTTCACGTATATATGAATAATTACTTAAGATGAACACTTCATCGACATGAAATAATATAGGCAATTTTCCTCATGATTTAATGCAGTTTAGAAACAGAACTGACTTAAGAGTCCAAGACGTTTTAGCTTTTTTAACCCTGTGCATTTTAAAGGTTTTGAAACAATGCAGTTAAAGAGATTTTTATCTAACAGAAATATTTAACAATGTTTTCATGAAATTGCAGGAAAGAGCACCTTTCAAATTGAACACCTATGGTCTGTCGTATGTTATAGGAAACCATTCGCATCGTAGGCATATGCTTTCGTGTTTCAATTTCGGATGGTCAGTTTTACGGCTCATTTTACAGGTAGTAACCGTTTGTCATTCACCACTGGGTCTGAAAGGAAAAATCATTTAATCCAACTCAATTGAAATATTTCTCAAGTTCAAGAAGTTTACTTAAATTTAGTTTATCCTTAAGTCTGCAAACTAAATCGATAATAATATCAAATTTAATATTAAATCTCAGATGTACGGTGCCGATCTGTTCATTCGGCACCTTAAAACTTAAGGGGCATTAGCTATGTTTTTTACATCCCTTTTCACTACTTAACTTGATATATAATAACAAAAAGAGATATGCACAGGCATAGACATTTTTCAATTCTATTATATTTTATAAAAATGTATATGAAGACCACACTAGACCAGACCTAATTTTTATAAAATATATAGGAATACAAGATTTTTTATGCATGTGTATGGGTCTTATTTGTTATTTGTACATCAAGTACACGTAGTAAAAGTAGAAAATATCGAAATATTTTTTCGGGTAAACACAGCTAATACCCCTTTAGTAAATGTTTGATGTTCTATGGTAACAGACCCCGTTTTTTTGTTGCATTATGATGTCAAAGTATGTATTATGATACATGCTCATATTTAAGTATCCTTATTGCACACTTTAGTACTGCAGTTGTACCTGGTAAAGTTCAATATAAGTGAAATAGGAACAATTCTCAATACATTAGAAATCGAAACTAAAGTTATTTCTATTTCAAAGTTAATGGTGTGATTTTCTGCTTATTTACTCGTAGCACTTAAGAAAAGATACTCAATTTCAAACCTCAGAAAACATTTGATTATTTCAATTAAAAACAAACTTACAAACAATAAAATACACACTTCGCCTACTGTGAGAGTGAAATAGTTTAATTGCATCGATGTACGAAAATCTTCAACCTGAATGACTTCCTCTAGCCTGTATCCATATCAATTGTGGATAGATATTTGTAGCATTTAGAATAACGAGGTGAGTGTTTTGTTTTTTAATCTATAAACTATACCTCACACCATGTAGCGATCAACACGATGGAGTGCTTGGAACACAAGAGCTATGATCAAAGCTAATGAAAATGTCAATCGAAATAGCATCGGGGAGTCGTATTTCAAAATTAGCATCGTGTTGTAACTTAATAATATACTCAGCTGCGTTAAAACTTTTGGACTATCAATATGCATTACAAGAATTCTTCTAGAGCATGCATACATCAGACCAAAAACAAATTCCAATCAACGGATGTCGAAACCACAGGGCTAACCAATTGACCATTGCAGCTATAATCATCAACACTGTTTCGCACGGTTTAGTGGAGCTACAGAAAAATATATCGCGTCTAAGTATATATTTTAAAATGGATGTGTGGCTAATATTAATTAGGTACAGAGATAGCTATTGCGGCAACATATACATTTAAAATGGATGCGTAACTATTATTTTGGGGAGATAATTATTACATATTTATTTTTATTCTGAATTTCCATTTGTCCAGAGATGTCCACGTGTTCTACCGTTTAAAATGAAATTACACTTTAAACCAGATAATTTATAATATTGCACTGCTATGACGTCACGAAGCTGTTTTAGCTGAATTTTATTTAGCGCCAACTTCTCTGACTGCATGGAAAAGTGAGACAAACCAGAGGGATTGATAGGACTTTCCACATCTCCTTGAATGGTTGATTGCATGCTAAATTAAAATGTAATAAAACGTTTATGGAATACAAAAACAATATCCACCTCAGTCGATATTGTTTTTGTACTCCATAAGTTCTCATATCGAACCCACAATTGTGCAATAACTGTATAATATTGCGTCAAAGATGCTCAACTATCATTAATTGGGACTATGGAGATAGATATTGCGTCAACGTACGTGTATATATTTAAAAATGGATGCGTAGTCATTATTAATTGGGGCTACATAGATAGATTTTGCGTCAATATTTTAAGATAGATGCGTAACTTTCTTTCATTGTTTGTAGTAGTGAGGAATAGATAGACATATGTTTACTACAGTCATAAATAGCTTAATTACAGTAAACCTTGGTCTCCACTGCACGATGATAACGTAGAATTATCATCAAATGTGTTATAATAAAGAACACCGACCATAAAACAGCATTTGCCAACACCGTCTAAGTCAAATTGATATTCCAGGAAATAAAATTCTTCAACAGCCATCTACAAATGAAACCTTTTGAGGATATAAACCTTTTGTTTACTGCAATAAAAAGACACGAAATAGTGTCATTTCAGTGTAAAACGAGGGCCTATGTATCATTAGTATTCCGGAGTTCCAGCAGGAAGGAAATAAATATTTTACATTCCGATTTTGCTTTGATAAAGGAAAAATCGCCATCGTAATATAGTGAAATAAAAAGTCGTCTTCACAAACAATTGATTTTGTACATCAAGTTGGAGAGAAATGGTCATGTCCACATTGATTTCCGATTTTTCAATAAAAACTGAATCTAATAAAATATTAATTTCTTTTACAAGATATATGACCACAAAAATTCAAAGACTGAATTCTCTTGAAACAATTGTGATACAGCGGTTTATTATTTTCGACGTCCATACACTTGCAAATAAATAAGATATACCGGTACAAAAAGTCGCCAGGTATTTATAGGGTGTTGTAGAGGTAATTACATTTCCTCCTGAATTTCAGATTGTATTTTATCGTTCTATGATTTAATGTAGTATTAATTCTTATTCTTTTAACTAATAAAGATGACACAGAACGAAAAAGGTTAGAAATGAAACAAGTAGAAGGACAAAGACGAACAAGTTCCTTTTTGTGTGTTTGTTCTAACGCTTTACGTGGTTTTGGTTTCTGTTTTGTTTTCAAGTTTTAACATGTTTGAAACTACTTACGATCGGTTTGAAGTTATCCAATAGATGGCAAGTTTGCATTCTCAAAATGACTGATATATAAGAGCCTGTGTAAAGCAAGTTAAATGTATATTTTGTCCTTATCTTAGCTGTATTAAAGCGTCGTTTTAAAAAACAAAGAGTGTCACAGCAGGTTATTCATCTGTCTCATTACTGATGCGTCTTTGTCGTCATCTTTTGGTGATTTGGTCTGCATGCAACCTACTGAAACCGCCCCAGGAGGTAGTTTGGTAAGTTTCTCGAACTGGTTTCCTGTTAAATAGGATAGTCGTAACTACTTCCAAACCAGTTTCATTAAAGGTTTACCTAACTATATATAAACCAGAACCATTTTATAGACGATAAATTCACCTTTCGAGCGAGTGTATTGACAGAAAATTGGTTTCAGTTTTGGTTTCTGGTTTTAAAATGTTTGATACTAGTTTCCCTTGCAGTAAATTATGGCATGTGACTCACATTAACTGGAGAAAAACTAGGTTTAACTGAGAAAAACTAGGTTTAACTGCGCCAAAATCACAAAAATGATTTTAACATTGTTTTTCTCGAGAAAAACTAGGTTTAACTCATTAATGTGATTTTTGCGTGACATAGTAAATGGCATGTTTCCATTTCAAAATAACCGACATATTAGAAATTGTTGTGTACTCCTGCTTAAACCTGATTAAGTGTATATATATATATATATATATATATATATATATATATATATATATATATATATATATATATATATATATATATATATATATATATATATATATCAGCAATTTATTCACCTGTATCATAGCAAGGATTGAATTTAACGTCTTTTACCAAGTGGCCAAATTGCCAAGGTACAGAAATCTACTAGCCCAACCAAACTCTACTGGCGTACAAATATCTATTTTAGATGAAAAATAACAAACTATAACGTGACGACAAGACAGAATATTTTCAGTTTCTATCAAAGATGAGAAATTATTTTGTAAGAGCTACATTGATGTAACAATTATTGAAAAAGAACACTGACACGCATGAGATTTCTACTGATCTGTCTTTAATTCAATGGCCACGGGCCGGCGGACCAGTACTAATTTCCAGCCCTGTATAACTATTATGTCTGAAACCTCATCTCTGCATGCGTTGGACTGCATGTAAACCATTGAAACTACCACAAAGGTAGTTTGGTCGGTTTCCCGAACTGACTTGAAACTGTTAGTTTTTTTTTTTTTAAAAGTTTAGTGCAATAAATTAAAGGTTTGCTGAACTATTTTTAAACCAGAACCAGTTTATATATGACAATTGCATCCGAATTATAATTCACAATCATTTCCAATGTCGGCGTAAGTAAACCTTGAAGATGAAACGTTATACATTTATTACGATGTGTATGGTGCCCGGGGAGGAGGTTAGGAGTGTATATTTTTCGGTAAGTTAATACGAATGTTATAACAATGAGTCATATAAGCATTCTGGGCGTTGGGATGTTCATACGATTTGAGGCAATTAACAGAAAGTACTGAAATTGGCAAATATAATTTAGCTCAATTAATCTTTAATATGTCAAGCTTATCAAAATTGTATTTTGGGGGTAAAATACTGTTAGACTGACAACTTTGACCATCGGTAAATGGAAGTTTATTTTCTCTACAAAGAGTGGTGTCCTACCAATATGGGGTTTTGTAGACCCATCGTTTCTAAAATTACCATGTTTCAGGAACATTTAAGTCATTATAACACTCTGACCATTTGAAGATTTAGTTGTAAATATTATCAACATAATATCACACTCAACGTTTTGTAAATGAGCCACCCCCACCCCAACACAAAAGCATGCCAAAAACGATCGTTTCTGTCTGTACGACTTCAGTTTTTTAATTTTAATTTAAGATAGATGTAAAGTTCCAAATGAGTTTACTAAATGAAACAAACTATTCCCCCAGACAAGCAAATAAATAAGAAAATAAGAAAAGTTATATTCTGGAAAATAAAAGTTACGTTTGAATGATTTTAGATACCACATATTAAAGGTATTTCTGCCAATGTTAAAATAAAAAGGCTTTATCTATAACCTTTTTCTCATTCAACTAAATATTTTCGCACATAAAGTGAGACATATAAAACATTCATTCAAAGTGCCTTTTTTCATTTTAATAAGTGCTTAATCTTTTGAATGTCAAAAGTAAAAATGATGAAGTACTAATTAATAATAAAAACTCAAGTCCATTAGAACATGACGAATTAGATGTGCAAATGGTCTCAACATGAAGAACAATTGCAAAACCCAAACCAGATAGGACAAAGTGTCCGGAAGGAGTCGGCGTCCTCTGCTGGCATGCCACACCCGATGCAAATGTTCCATGTTATGTATTATCTGTATTAAAAGACAAAAATCACAGACACTAAATCGTACGTATATTATAGCTCATTACGCAATATACACATTGTAAAATGGTAAATATCGAACATAGACAAAAAAGTCGATTTTCTAGGATTGGTTATTGTTAAAAGTATTTACATTTAGGCCATGCAATCCCAAGCCTTTGAGAGTTTTCATTTTGTTTGTTTGGGTAATTATTATGATACATTCCCTGATAATTCCCTATTCTCAAACGAAACACGGAAATCTGGGTGTCCATTTTAAGTTTGGCATTCTGATTCCTGAGGGGGTCATTGCTGATATTCTGGAGTAAGTGATGATTGATTGTCAGCTAAGCGATGTCGAATGGAAAGTGTGGAAATGAGGAAATAGCACACGCAGTATTGACATGAATTCAAAGGTGAAACTTTCCGTCGTCTTCGGGTCTGGTGACATCAGCTTAATGCAGAAAGGTTATATTGGGCACAATCTCTGAAGAATCAAATGGAAATAAAATACCGGGGCGTTCTGGAAGTCTTGATTATTCTTCACTTCCTTTGTAGAACAATTTTATAGTGCTGGTATGGCACGCCAAATTCACATTAACAAGTTAAGCCTACTATGTGTCCAAGCAAACCCGGAAAGTGTTTTTTTTTTAAGTTTAGGGTTTTCGGACCCCTGTCTTTCATGTCTCATCAATCGTAAGTCACCATAGATATCGGATTAAAAAATACTGGCGAAATGAATGGACTCCTTCGTTGAATTGCGCACTAGAACGTTATTTGTAAACACCCGGTTTCATTTCCAAGAAAGACAATGAATGAAAATGATCGATTTGCGATTATTTAAGATTTACTGTATGTAGTTTATGACTCTGGTTATATTTAATGGTTGTATGGATAATGTTCCCACACGACGACAATTTTACGAAATATTAAAAAAAAACACACTTTTCAAAGTTGCTGGGACAAACGGTAGGATTATCTTGTAACACACTTTAACTGAAAAACTAGGTTTAAATGTGAAAAAATAAGTTCAATTGCGCCAAAATAAGAAAAAAGGGTAACACCTAGATTTTCTCGATAAAAACCTAGTTATGATAGAAACTAGGACTGGTTAAAAACTACATTTTACTCGGAACCCACATTTACTGGAGAAAAACTAGGTTTGACTGATAAAAACTAGGTTAAACTCATTGATATCATTTCGGCAGGTATATGCTTGTGTTTCGTTATATTTTGTTATCCATAATGAATAACACCGAACAAGTCCCTTGGATCATGAGACAATCTTATATTCAATTCAAAATTTATTATTGCAGTGCTGAATATTTCCAAGGGAATCACAGATACCAAAGCTTTAACTAAAATGAGGTTAAGGAGAACAAGTGCACATCTAGTGAACAATAGACAAACACGGATTTCCTGAAGACCGAAATGTAGTATCAGGTGTCATAAAAAAGTTAGCATTCCCTTTCGACTGGTCATACCAATCACAAGTTCATTGTCAAATTCAAGTAAAAACATTAGGATTAAGTTATTGGTAACTAACATTTATATTTGTTGTTGTTGTATTGTTGTTTAACATCCCAAGAATCTTTCACTCTAATGGAGATGAATGGCTTCAAATTTTGGCCGATACTCGTCACTTACGGCCATTGAGAAGTGAGGGTTCTTTAACATGCCGACACCTACTGTGACACGGGACCTAGGATTTTATTGTCTCATCCGAAGGACAGGAAAAGCCAATTTATATTTGTAAACAGATATTTCATTCTAAATAAAATTTAATTTACTTTTTCATCTTTTATATATTACTGTATATTGCTTGTACGTTAATTCGGTGGATGCTTACTCCTCCGTGGCACCTGGTCCCACCTCTTGATTTTAAGAGGTTCGTGTTTACCCATTTTTACCAGATTTGTACCTATATCCTTGACATCTTAATGATTCATACTTTGGTATCTGCGACTTTTTAGATTTTTTATATAAACAATTATTAGTTATTTTTTTCCTGAAAAGTTTATATAAAAATAAATATATCTTTACGGATATAACTTTTAGTTCGACTTCAATCTCTGTATATTATTTCACGCGGCAATCGTATAGCATTTACTCGTTTGTTTGTTTATTGTTGTTTAACGTCCAACTCAAGAATATTTCACTCTTAGGGAGACGTCACCAAATTCCGGTGAAGGGCTTCAAATTTTGGCCTATGCTCGGCACCTACAGCCATTTAACAGTGAGGGTTCTTTAACATACCTATGACACGGGACCTCGATTTTTACTGTCTCATCCGAAGGACAGGAACCTAATCTGCCGCTGGGTGGACTCGAACTCACGATCAAGAGTTGAGCGCTCTACCGACTGAGCCAGACAATTACTCGTAATTGATACTTGCATAACATTCCATCTTCACGGTGAAATGAATATCCAATAATACAACACTATCGTTAAGACTTCCTGGTATTTGTGCTGAGAGAGAGAGAGAGAGAGAGAGAGAGAGAGAGAGAGAGAGAGAGAGAGAGAGAGAGAGAGAGAGAGAGAGAGAGAGAGAGAGAGAGAGAGAGATTAAGATTATACTCTCATAAACATTATAACTGAATTCATGGAGACATCCCTGATTACCATTTCGCTTAGGTTTTATTGCATAATTTGTCGGTGAAACTGGACAAGGTGGCTACTGAATAGTATAAATACAACAATCACTTTTATCATACTTTGAGGAGCCGATAAACTGACGTTTTGTGCTGTTCAGACACAGAGATCTGTAAATTTAAGAGGATCAAACAAAGAACAGTAAATCATTGGATTATAACACTGGTGATAGAGAAATGCGCGTTTTTCACACCTACCTTACAAATATGAAATAAAATGTATGAATAATACATGCGAACAATCTGCCATGGTCGTACTAATGGATATAAGGTCTTGTTTCAAAACAATATACTTATTTTCACATCCACGTTGTAAAATTCTAGATGTCAATGTTTTTCGTGTACTTAAGATATAAAAGTTTTCTCAGAATCATTGAAATTTATTTGCGTAATAGTACCCATAATTCATTTATTTATCATGATTTGAAATAGATATTTCACAATGTTATTGAATAACAGTGTTGTAGTTTGAAACATATGCGTAATGGAGAACTGACATGAAATGACTTTGGTCATATTTCCCATTTGATTTTCTACAATTTTCTAGAGTTAAGATTTTCATCAACACGCTCAAATTCCATTAAAATGCTTTATTTATAACTTCTTTTCCTATCCAACTAAAATTCTCCCACATTAAGGAAGACATATAAAACATTTCATTCATGGTGACTTTTTTAAATGAATAAGGCATGCTAACAGGGGACGCTGACTCCTTCCGGACACCTGGTCCCATGTCGTTTGGGATTCGCAATTGTTCTTCATATTGAGAACCTTGATATATCAGATTTGCCTGTCCTCCCATATTCACAGTTATCCTTATAACTAGTGCAAAATAACCAGCCTGTCATCCAGAGGGGGTGGATGACAAGCTACACGCGTTATGACGTCATAATACAATTTATGACGTAGAAGTTTTGTGGCTTCCAGAATGCATTATATATTTATGTCAGACTTGACTCAGATGCGTAAATCTACATAGACATATAATAAATGGGAGAAAAATAATCAAACCCTACCTTGAGTGTCTGACAACGGAATCTCAATCTTCGAGATAAGATTTTTAAATGACAAACCTTCCGCAAGCCTGGGGTTTGTCATTTAAGAATCTTATCCTCGGATTGAGATTCCTTTGTCATACCCTCAAGGTAGGGGTAGATTCTTTTTTCTAATATCCTTTGGTATTTCTTAATTACACGCATTATTATCGTTGAGTGTCTATCATATGAAATGTAGAAGATGTAAATGTTTATTATAATTGTATATGTCCATAATATTGATCGATAATCAACTAAAAAGTTTATCATTATATCTAATTGATATGTTTTATTCGTTTTATTATACAATGATAAGAAGTTAACATTTTACTTAATTATAACACGATCACGCACGTGACATATATCAATACGCGCACTTATTTGAAAATTACCAAGACAAATCATTATATCACATGATGAATATAATAAAAGGGAGCGTTTTATTATACGTAAACTATTCAAAATTTACTTCTCTGTTTAAGTTATTGTAACTAAGCAGAATATGTCAAAGTGGGTACGTCATTATAATGTCATTTTAACTTTATTGATTAAAAATCACATATAGGCTATTGGTTAGATATTAATTCTGAAAAAAGGTTACTACAATTAAACTTACTTTCATCACCGATAAATTATGACAAAAAAGTATAATGAAGGATTAAACCCAAGCCCCCCACATTTTATGTCCTACTAAATCATTTTACAATTACAACTGAATATTTCCTACACTGTATGGAGAAAATTGACATTAATGTAATGATAAACAGAGTTTTAACCGAGGTCAACATATCGACTTTGTTATATGGTATGTATAATGTATAATGAGTGACTTTCTTTTGCCAAAACAAATTCCATGTGTTAATTGTTTCTTCTTACTACCATTTACATGACACATATTTCTCAGTAGTACTCGTATACATACTAAATCAATAAGTAAAGGTTATTGAATGGAAATGTTGAAATAGGAAAATGGATTGAGCTTGCGGGATTTTACATTCAGTAACCTTTTTATTATATATCCTTATCAGCGAAACAATAATCATCGATCGTCTTGAGCATTATAACTTTGGTATTATGTTTATAATATTTATAACCATTAGGTCGTTGGCCCTGCAGGTGGACCGTTTGAGTCCCCGAGAGTATACATAAGCCAGTACCTGGTATTTCGGTACCAGCTGATAATCGTATACTTAAGTAATATTTTGCACTGATAACACCATTTAAATTCAAAAATTTTCAAAAGCTAAGATAGTCATCTTTTTACAGTTGTTACTTTTGGACGGATTTGGCTATGAATTTAGATTTATTTTTTAGGGTTTGTATTATACCACTTTTCCTTTAGAAAACCTATTTTGTAAAATTGGAGCTCAACTGATGAAATCTAATTGACAGAAACGATGTACTCGAGCATTTAATAACTTTGGTATTACGTTTATAATATTTTGAAATATTTTATTCAATTGATAACAAATCACAATAACATAAAATATTTGCGTATCGGTTCACCGTTATATCGCATATGAATATAACATAAAATAGTCCAGGGACCTCAAAACCGGTCCCAGACATATATGGCAGTACACTACACGTCTTAATCTGATGTTAGGTGTATGGAAAACGCAAGTAGGATATAAAATGATTGATAATAATATGATCCACTGTACGTCATGAATTCGATTTTCTGTATTTTATTACGCAGAGTAGCCTGCCCCCTCAATGTAAGTACGTGACGATAATGAAATTTTCACTTTGTTGGCTAATAATTACTTGTATTACAAAGAGATGTGATAACGGAGTATCAGACTTAATTGCTCAATGCTTTCCGAGATAGTTAGTCTCTCTTGTGTCTATATATGCCTCACCAAGATAGAAACCCTCACGCTGTCTGTCATTTGAATTATGCCAAACCAACACAATACAGAACCCATCACCTCTTGGTACTGTCATGTAATATATGCCCAACCATCACAAAACCCCTCATTTTTGTCTGTTATGTAATACATAAGCAACTAACATCAAGGCAGAAGCCTTACCTCTGTCTGTCATGTAATACATGCCCAACTAACATCAAGACAGAACCCTCACCTCTGTCTTTCATGTAATATATGCCCAATTAACATCAAGACAGAACCCTCATCCCTGTCTGTCATGTAATACATGTTCAACTAAAACCAAGACAGAACCCTCACCACTGTGTGTCATTTAATATATTCCAAATTAACACCAAGACAATACCCTCACCTCTGTCTCTCATGTGATACAAGACAGAACCCTCACGTCTGTCTCTCATCTAATACATGCCCGATTAACACCAAGACAGAACCCTCACGTCTGTCTCTCATGTGATACAAGACAGAACCCTCACGTCTGTCTCTCATCTAATACATACCCAACTAATACGAAGACAGAATCCTCACCTCTGTCTCTCATCTAATACATGCCCAATTATCACCAAGACAGAATTTTCACCCCTGTCTTTCATGTGATATAAGACAGAAACCTCACCTCGGTCTCTCATGTGATACAAGACAGAACCTTAACGTTTGCCTCTCATCTAATACATACCCAACTAATACCAAGACAGAACCCCCACGTTTGTCTCTCATCTAATATATGCCCATACATACACCACTTCTTTCTGCTATGTAATACATGCCCAACTGACACTCAGACGGAACCCCTCACCTTTGTCTGTCATGTAATATATGCCCTACTGACATCAATACAGAACCAGTTGCCTCTTTCTATCATGTAATACACGCCAAACTATCGGAACCCCTCACCTCTTTCCATCATGTAATATATACCCGAAACACCAATACAGATCCCCTCGCAATTGTATGTTAGACAAGAATAACATGTGCCCACTCATTATCTAGACAGATTGTCATGAATCATTGTTTGATAATATGTCTGATTATTATAGATAAAGATCTTTTTCTTCCATAAAATATATCATTACAGTTTAATTCAATGCCAAGTAAAATTTTCTTCCATACAATATGTTATTACAGTTTAATTCAATACCAAGTCAGATTAATTCGACTGTTTGTTCTACTATATATACTCCCATTACTACCAAGACATATCTCCTCGACTGTTGGTTCTATGATATATGCCCAATGGTTACCAAAGCAGATCACCTCGAATATGTTTAATGATATACTATTATTACGGAGACATATCCTATCTACTGTGTCTGTTGTACGACATAAACCGTATCACTACCAAGACAAAGTCCTTTGCGTACATTTACCAAATTATCACAATGTCTCTATCTGGTCTGTAATATATGTACATTTATAACCTCGTTTCTGTCTGTTCTGCGATATGTATGGTAAAGTCATTTGTGTATAACGTAGCACTCCATCCATCAAAATGTCGATCCATAATTGGAATTAGCATGAACATGAGGTTAATATACAATTATAAACAGCTTTCAATTAAGAATATATTGAAGGTTCACAAAGAGCTCCATTTTTGTGACAAGCTCCAGATTTACGCTAATTATAAAATGTATTGCCATAAAATCCTGTATAAAAGCTTTGAAATATTTTTTAAAAAAGTCAATAACACTGAGCTCTATCTATTAAACTAGATTTTTTTTACGATATGATATCTGAAAAGAAAAAGAAACACATGTCTGTACGTCCTACCCTCTTGTATACATGGGGATATAAACATCATTACCATTTCTCAACATATCTAAGTAATTCAACAAACTGGTATATCTTTTTTCTAATCTTGAATCTCGATTCCTGCAAGCTCTGTAACTGTTGAATATTAAATAAAGAAAATATTAGACAAACATGTAATACAAAAACACTTAATGGCCACGCTTAATGGAAACACCAATTTAAATCCAAACGATGAATAATAAAAACTAGTTTATGTTTCTCGTCTTTGCTAATTAAAAGGGGTCAAACGACTGAAATGTTATGCAATAGTCCTACAAACATGCTTTTATGTTTTGATTCTATTTTGGCATTATTCGATTTGATTATGGTGTTACTGCTATAGTGTGTCAACATTTTTAGCGCGAACATGCCGACACCTACTATGACACGTAACCTCGGTTTTTACTGTCTCGCCCGAAGGCCAAAAAAAAAAAGAAAAAGCCAGTCGCCTACGCCGAGGCTCGAACCCGCGACCCTCCGGTTGCGAATCTAGCATTCTGCCGCGGGTATTAAACGTCTTAATAGTATAAAGATAACAACTTAATTATATATTAGCAAAATACCCAAATAAATGCCAAAGACGATCGTTTCTGTTAATATAACCACATCGGTTGATTTTTATATGTTGACATATTTTCTACTTTTACTACTTGTACTTAAAATACAGTAACAATTATACACATGCATAAAGAATGTTAAATTCCTATATATTTTGTGAAAATAAGGTTAGGTCCAGTGTGGTATTCATATACAAATAGTAAGAATTAAAGAAAAAAAAACAGTACCGTCTATATGAAATATCACTTATTCATTAAGTAAGCTCACGTTTTCTAAGATGGTATTTAAACGTTTGATAAACAAATAAATATTGTCCAAAGGATGGATGTTTTCGTCGCTAGTTATTATCACCAGTTCGAAGTGATAATTCGTACGTAAATCTAATATAACTCTCCTGCCAAGAATGTTCATCATCCTGAAGGTAACACTCCTCCTTAATATATATATATATATATACATATATATATATATATATATATATATATATATATATATATATATATATATATATTGTGTGTGTGTGTGTGTGTGTGTGTGTGTGTGTGTGTGTGTGAGAGAGAGAGAGAGAGTATGTAATATATGCACGCTGAGATGTTTTTTTTTTGTTTAGGTGAGGGGAGTGTTGTTAAGGAAAACTGATAACACAGTGTTTATTAGTTACTAAAGGTCATTTTATCGTAAACAACGTGTATGTTTTCAAACATATTAGTTTCAGGTGTGAATTTTGCCTTCTTCAGATTTCCAAGCTCAAAGAAAATGATATTGCTAACGTGTTACAAGCCTTTGTTAATAATTCCTTATCTATTTTTTTTTAAATTAAATTTTTTAAATGTTCCTTAGTTTATATATTGCATTATGACTTCATCGGGTGTTGACAAATTTTAAAATGTTTATAAACATTTTGGTTAAAGCTGAACTAGGATCATAAAAAGCTGTTGAAATTTTAATAAAAAAATTGTGCTTGAGATGAAGTGGGAATGTTTCAAAACATTTTGTTTTCAACACCATTTTTTAATAAAAGTTCAAAAGCTTTTTATGATCCTAGTTCAGCTTTATTTTTTTCTAAAATTATTACCAAATATTGCTTTATCCTGGAATTAGAAGCGTTATTGCTTGATCCTGTAATTAAAGGGGTTCGGTTTGTTTGTGTGAATGTTGCTTTACAGTCAATATTTTTGTCTATTAATAGTGGCTTAATTTTTTTTCAGTCATATAGTGGCGACCCCGGATATAGACAATAGTTGTAGTGTCGTTCTGTATGCAGTGTTACACTTCAAAAGTAGTACTACACAACTGCTTATTGCGACAGTGGTATAACTAGGATGTTGTCTGACTGTAGACTCGCGGCCGGGAAACTTACTACTCCATGGCACCTGATACCATCCCTGGATTTTTAGAGGTTCTTGTTTGTCCAATGTCCACCATGTTTGTATGTTGTTTCCTGAACCTCCTTATAATTAATACATTGGCATTGTGGTTTTATATACATTTGTATTTAGCATTTCAAACAGCTTTAAAGATTTAAAGACAAGCTGTATTTCTCAAAACAACATAAAATCATTTATAGATTAATCAACATAAAAATTGAACAAAACATATACTTTTAGCATAACTCATATATTTCTGATACTGTATATAAATATTTAAATGGGGCATTAGCTGTATTTTTTCAATTATTTTTCCTATTTTTTCCTATTTACTTCTTAAATTGATCAACATAAACAAAAATGAAATACACACAAGCATAAAAATTCAGTAATTCCTATATATTTTATGAAAATGACTTGAAAAACCCAGATTTAGCACTAAATTGGCTATCGGAAAACTTATTTTGTCCAACACCACTCTGATTCTACACATAAATACACTGAAGTGGATATGAAAAACATGGTGGAATTTCTAATAGACAATATATTTGTAATGTTCGGAGACGGGGTCTTTCAACAAACTGTCGGCATTCCTATGGGGATTAATTGAGCCCCTTTATTGGCCGACCTGTTTATTTATTCATACGAAGCAGACTTCATTCAGAAACTGCTGAATCAAAAGAAGAAAAAGTTAGCGGTGTCCTTTAATTTGACATTTAGATATATCGACGATGTTTTGTCAATTAATAATGACAATTTTCATACATATGGCAATGCGATATATCCCAGCGAACTAGAAATTAAAGATACAACAGAATAAAGCACATAAGCTTCATATTTAGATATTTTACTTAATATAGACACAGACGGGAAATTAGCAACTAAGCTATACGACAAACACGACGATTTCTGCTTTCCCATCGTAAATTTTCCACATTTAAGTAGTAATATCCCTCAGTCACCCGCATATGGAGTTTATATTTCACAAATGATCCGATATGTCAGGGTGTGTACAACATATGAAGATTTCATATACAGAGGTAAACTACTCACTGACAAATTATTGACACAGGGATATCGAAAACCGCGTTTAATGTCAACGTTCCGCAAATTTTACGGTCGGTATAATAGACTTGTTTGCGATTACTCTGTTTCGCTGGGTGAAATGTTGAGTTGCCTTTTCGTTGGCTGTTGTTGAGACGTCTGTACCAATTGTGACGGGGATTCACTCCTCACGTATTTCATTGGACTTGACTGTGGACTCACGGCGGGTGTGACCGGTCGACAGGGGATGCTTACTCCTCCATGGCACCTGATCCCACCTCTTGGTTTCCAGAGGTCCGCGTTTGTTCATTTTTACCGGATTTGTATCGATTTATACTATGGTATCTGAGATTTTTTTTGTATTTCAATTGAAATTGATTTACTCAACCTTACTATTTGTGTAACAATACTATACTGGACCTTACCTGACATATTTACAAAAAAATATATGAATTTTAGATTATTTCTGACAGTATATAGCTCTCATTTCTTATTGTACATCAAGTACAAGTAGTAAAAGTAGAAATAAACGGAAATAAAGTTTTGGCAAAGACAGGTAATGCCCCTTTAATTCAAAGATAAAAGTATATTTGTAGTTTTTGAAAACAGTAAGTATTTTAGCAAATCGTTGCATTTCCATGGACACCTATTGTGCCCAAATATTATAATATTACATTCATAACGTGATCCTCTCCGCGTACTTTGTCAGATGTCAATATCAGAACAGATTCAAATGCTAAAATAAATAGATAAAATAAAGCAATTTAGAAGAGTGCACAATGATAATAATAAAGGGAAAATGAATCGTTTTCTTCTGACTTTTCTGTATAGGACAAATATCAGTAAGAAGCACAATGTTTAGACTACTAAAATAATATTACTCGACATGTTGAAAGTATCTAAAATATATTACTTATCGAAAATGAAAACAAAAGTAAATGTTTTGTCTCGATCATATCTCGTCTGTGTATAAATAGGATAAACCACGGTATGATACGATGTTGTATGTAAATATTTATATATCAATTTATCGAGTAAGAGCATGCATACATTATACGGTATTTCACGTTGTTTTAGTTGTTTGGATGTTTAAACAAACATGTATTAAACATGCTAAACAATAATAGTGCATACTGAGATAGCGAAGCCTTCTCTGAGAGAGAGAGAGAGAGAGAGAGAGAGAGAGAGAGAGAGAGAGAGAGAGAGAGAGAGAGAGAGAGAGAGAGAGAGAGAGAGAGAGAGAGAGAGAGAGAGAGAGAGAGAGAGAGAGATCAATTAGTTTACAACAAATATACACTGTTTAGTAACCGTGTATGAATATCAGTTCAGTTGCATGCTTTAAGTACAATGTCCCTTTCATCTGTCCCTTTCATCTGACATAAACTAAGTTTTGGGACAACACTATACATCTGAGTAATTAGACGGCTAATTGGGTATCAAAGTTTAGTTTAATCTTTTGAGTTTACGCTGATTGTCTACTATGATAATTTGAAACTAGATTGGATTTAAATTCAAATGAAATTTAGAATAAGACTTACGTATTATAATGCAACATATTATAAATAGGTATTGCCTGATTAAGGATGACTAATTTGATAAGTTGGAAATTTATCTGGACAACAGCCTTATACATTCCCAATGTTAATTATTTCCAAGTGCATTTGAATTTACTTGTGTTCTTATATTGATATAAAAAAGGGCATATGGTGATATCTATCTTTACCACATGAATTTGAAGGTGTTACACATCACGTCCAATCACGTTGAGTTTATATTTCTTTACAGTCGTTGTGATTTGATAACATTTTAGAACCATGCCATATTTTACTGGGTGCATACACTAAACTCCAATGATTCATGTTCTAATATTACAAATATGATAAACATAATACATGAACCAAAGTGTCTGAAAAAATATAAAAAGAGAAAAAAGAGAGAAAAAGAACCAGAAAAATATTCAAGATGATTGCTTCTGTCAATAAGACCTCATCCGTTGAGCTCGAATTTAAAAAAAAAATGTTCGAACAAAAAGTGGTATCATACAAGGCCAAAATTGCCTTAATATATTCCTAATTACAAGTAACTTTTTGCTTTCATGTTCACAATTATGTAGTAATGTACATTTGATACATAAAAACTGATGCTTAGCCAAAAATTAATAAAATATAAAAACCTCAGATACCAAAATTAAAAGGCATATTTCTATTTCTTTTCAAGTAAAAATATTTCAGTAAACAGCAAGATAATCTTTAAAAGCAATTTGATTGGACTTTGCACAGTGTAAATCATGCGACGGGTGTGGCAAGTTGACAAGGAACGCTAGCTGACTGCTTCTGGACACCTGGTCCCATTCCGTTTTGGATTCGAAACTGCTCTTCATGTTGAGGCCATTTTTATATCCATTTTGTTGTATTCTAATGGACTTGGAGTGTCGATTATTCATTGGTAATTCTTCATTTTTACTTTTCACTTAACGTCACATACAACATATTACATAATTTTCTCAATCAATTCTAGGAGAGGTTCCTAATTTTATTGGATATTACGCCCTTGGCAACACGTTATCTTCCCTTTGATTCGATAATTTACAGTTTTTTAAACTGATTTATTGGAACTAGACAAGGTATGATTCTTTAGCGTTTAAGTACTGTCTGCATGTGATTTTTACATTAAGAAACGGACAAAGTGTATAAATTTTGTTCAGTTGGACATCAATTTAGACTTAAGTTTAAAATTACTGTCGTTATTGTGTAAGTTTTCTATAATCATGATTTATTTAAATCACTTTCGTATTAAGGAATGAATAATTTATGTATCTTCTACTGTTAACAGTTTGTATCACATAACATCCATTTATTTTCACTTTTTGAAGTATTTGTATTTAGAAGCACCTTCTAAATTTTCCAGAGTGAAAGAAATATAATTACTCGGTTTGAATTGCGAATACCAATTTACAACAAAATAGATTTATTGACCGTGTTTGATATATGACACTAATATGCAATAAAACTTATTTATGGTACCTAACTATGCTTAGTGGGCGAAAGATTGCAGAATATATCCAATTTCTCTCAAATGCACAGTACTGTGGCTATGCAGGTGTGCAGCTTTGATTGACATTCTCAAAATTATTCACTTAATATTTCAACGACGAGAGAATACCAAAAATTCCCACAATACCAATTATTATTAGCTCAATTGCTGTGAATACGTACCCATGTTCCAATAAACAGCTAGAAGAGAAGAAGTGTGTCCCTAAGTTACATTACAATACGTAGTCACGGGCGTCGTCTACTTTTATTTTGGGTATCAAAAAGAATCTTAAGAAGCACAAAAAGCTGGTCGTAATATATAAAAATTTCAGATACCAAAGTATTAATCAATAGAATGTCCAGGACATAGATACAAATCCGGTAAAAATGGACAAACACGGACCTCTGGAAACCAAGAGGTGGGATCAGGTGCCAAGGAGGAGTAAACATCCCCTGTCGACCGGTCACACCCGCCGCGAGTCAGTCAAGTCCAATGAAACAAGTGAGGAGTGTATCCTCGTCACAATTGGTACAGACGTCTCAACAACCGCCAACGAAAAGGCAACTCAACATTTCACTTAGTGAAACAGAGTAGTCGCAAACAAGACTATTATACCGACCGTAAAATTTGCGGAACGTTGACATTAAATGCAGTTTTCGATATCCCTGTATCAATAATTTGTCAGTGAGTAGTTTACCTCTGTATATGAAATCTTCATATGTTGTGCACGCCCTGGCATCGAAGTTTTGTGTTTAAAATACCATTTACCTGTAAATTTCCCCCGTTTTTTCGACCTTCCCCGCCCAAAAGTGTATAACAAAAAATATCCCTAAATCACTTTAATATCATGGATGGCATATGTATCCATGCTTCAATCATTCTCTTTCATTATAAAAATTTCTCCTTCAGCTAAGGACAAAATTGGCGAACATTAAACGAGAACGAAAACTTCCAGGGGAACAGAAGAGGAGTATTCTAGCGATCATTTGCAGAGGATATGGAATGAAATTTTTCACCACGACAGTAAAAATTCCAAGTTTCAGTTTATACCTAAATATCCGTTTATGTCTACTAAATACTCCTCATAAATGACACCGTAAACGTTTTTCCTGTATAAATCCTTTTTTTATAAATAGAATGTCGAAAAATCATACATACTTAATGTATTACAGTTAATCGTCTTGAGCATTATAACTTTGGTATTATGTTTATAATATTTAATCTTGATTATTTCATCGACAGTTTGTAGTTTGTATACATAAAGCGTTGCGATAAGATTTTATTCCAATTAAAATCTAGGTCACATATTGTATTTGTAACCGATATATACGGTTTAACATTTGTTGAATCGACATATTTGCGTTTTTATTATTTCATTACCAGGTAGGGCGATATGATTACGACAGACATAAAACAACAGATGAACACAGCATATTTTATGTTTCCTGCTGAAGTTGTACAGAACCATAAGTTTTGCATTTTTTTCTTCAGAATTAACACTTCTTGTGATACAAGGCAAGATTATCTACAATTTTGATGTTACAGAAGAAATTTGGAAATCGTAATCAGTGATTTTAAATATTGTAAGGTTTATTGTCTATTTGTACGTACAATTTTGAGAGAAGGATGAAAATCTTATCTTTTCAAACAGTTTCGAAATGGGAAACTATGAGAGCTAATTTCAAATGATAGGTAAAGTTAGTTTCTTTAAGATAAGGTAGTTTTGAAATGAATCTATGAATGTCTAACGCGTTTATGAAACAATTAACTGATAACTATATCATGAATTCAATATAGCTCCTTCACTCAATCTTTATGCTATTCACTTATCAATGTGTTTTCTTCATGCTGTTTACCGGGATTCTGTTTTAGTGTTATACAAGGGTCGGGTGATTTCTTATCCATGAGCTGGAAAATCATAAGTGTAATTGTGGGAGAGGTTATTGTGTAAAAGCACAGAGAGATTGTGTTATTGATCAACTTGCACTGTTGTTGAAATTACGTACACCGATTCCTAATTTTACATGTGATCGTATAAACAAATGAGGAAGTTTTTTTTACAAAATGTTCATTTCACTCTCAATCTTAAACCAAATAAATCGATAAACGTTTACATTTGATATTTACACCATATCATCTGGATAACTATAAGGTCTCATTCATTGTGGATAGAAAAAAAGAGAAACATTGTCTTCTATTAGAATGCACGGTACAACATTCTTAAAATGTCTTCCGGTTGCTTGTGGTTGGCTAGTGGTAGAGGGTTCGGCTCACATGTTGGAGGTACCGGGTTCAAATCTAGGTACCCTATTTATACCAAAGCATATAGATTTTGTAAAATCTCAACGTTTCTGTTCACGTCCGTGTAATAAGAATCGAGTTTTTTGTTTTTGACACAGTGTGGGATGACACGTAGAAATGACATACATGTATGAGGTAACAATTATAAATACGTATCTCGTAACAAATATTGACTGGCAATGACCAAAATCTTTGTTTAATATGATTTATTTGATGAAGATAAAACCTTAGATTTCTCTAAGAAACCACAGACAGGATGGATGTAACATGAGTGTCTAAATCTGTTGACAGACGTTGCTTTACAACAGTACTGTAAAACAATAAATAAAGATACTTATCCATAAATGAATATAACATCTATTGATGTAAAATTAAGAATAACAATTTTATTCACTTTTTAAAGCCTACTGTGCAGATGGGTTCTAGAGTACAAAATAAGCCTGATACAGTGTGAAGGCGTTAAATAGTAATGATAATCCCTTTTCTGTCTTGTTTAAGCATCTCATTGTGACGTGACAGAAATTACTCAAATTTGAACAGCTCATTCAAAAGTATAAACCAATTCAAATGTCTTGCTATTTGCTATTTGTAGAGATTTATATGCATCATAACTCATCACTGTTGTATATATTACAATGCTAAAATAATGCATTGAAAATAGTTATCAGATTAAATATTCAGTATTTAAAAATAATCAATCCGAAAAGAATGAAGATACCTGTCGAGAAGTAGACCATGTTGCAGTAAACCATACAGTATCTCGAGTTTTATCCCCATTTACCCCAAATCATCCAGTCCAGTTTTCCATCAGAATATATATTTTTATTTATGAAATATGTATTCTATTTCTTTCACAAACTATTTTTCTTTTGCCATATTCATTCTTTTCAAAAATCTTGGTTCAACGCATATTGGGTTTCAAATTCTATACATAGCATATAATTAATTTAGATCTAATCTGAACTGTACGGAAGAATTGTTGGAATGGAAAAAGCAATACAACTTTGTTTTTTTAATGATAACAGTTAATAGCCTGATCGTTTAATCTGCGTCTTGGTTCGGAGTTTGTTTGGTGGGTGATTTTTCGTTTGTTTGTTTAGTCCAAATTAACAATCTGTGCCTGGAAGCAATATGAATTGACATCATGGTAAAAGGTTTTAGACCGGATTCGCGCGATCAAGATTATAACTTTTATTATGAACAACGTCCAAAGCTGTTCATGGATAACTTCTCTTTTTTCACTACCCGTCCCATAATCTTTGTTTTGGCGACCATTCATTTTGTACGTCTCCGAGGATGCAATGATTTCTATTGTGATAGTCTTTGTGGTTTGGCCTAATTGTGGGTATTCATTAAGCGAATCCTCCATGGCACTTGATCACACCTCTGAATTTCCAGAGGTTCGTGTTTGTCCAATGTTCAAAAGATTTGTATATGTATCCTGGATATCTTGAAAATTTATACTTTGGTGATCTAAAGTGTGTTTCATCCCACATTCAGCAACATGTGTTCAGTTAAATATGGTTGCCGTCAGTATTAAAATCTCTCTCTCTCTCTCTCTCTCTCTCTCTCTCTCTCTCTCTCTCTCTCTCTCTCTCTCTCTCTCTCTCTCTCTCTCTCTCTCTCTCTCTCTCTCTCTCTCTCCAGTACAGTCCTATTTTTCACAATTGTTTTATTGGCTTTCAACTCCCCGTGTCTCTCACGTTCACAGAGATGCGTTGAGACAAGTATGAAATATTGAGATGCTGCGGTACTTTGAAAAGTAAAGCTCATTGTATTAAATGTGTTAGAGGTCTTATTCTAAAATCTTTGACTGTAATAAAAAACACATTTAACAGAAACGTTCTGTCGCACACAATAACAAGGTAATGTTTTTTTTTTGTACTGCAGTCTTTGTTCATAACAAATATCTACAAAAGCCTTTCTAGTGATCAAATATCTAACCTACTAAACTGCCAGTACAGTATGTGAAAAACATATTATTCCATGATACCTGATCCCACCTCTGGATTTACATATGTCCATGTTTCCAATTTCACACGATTTGTATATTGCCGTATGAACCTTCTTTCGATTAAAACTATATTAATGATGATAACAGTAACACAGAATGTAATCGAGAACTTCTTTTGTGTGTATCAGACGATTAAATATTGCACAGTGTAATAGATCATGTTTCCTTATACTTATATAAGCGCAAAAAATTAGAATGACAAGAGAATATGTCAGGAGATTTCTAAAGAAATGTAAAATTTAAAAACAGTAATTATCCCTCACTCTATGACTATCAACAAATATAACCAGTAACTTGCAAAAACAAATATGCTCCATCACTAAAGATTTTTTAACAAATACATTAAGAGTAAAGATGCTCACTCACATAAATTTTACAAGGCTCAAATACACGAGCAATTATGATTTGAGAATAAAACCAGTACATAATTCGTTTTCACCAGACGAGTACATAAATCCAATTTTACCATTACTTAAATCCTATTTTACCACTATGTAAATCCTATTTTACCACCATATAAATCCTATTTTACCAGGAAATAAACCCGATTTGACCACTACGTAAATCCTATTTTACCACTACTTAATAAGATTTTACCAGTACATAAATCCGATTTTACCATTAAGTATATCCGATTTTATCACTACATAAATCCTATTTTACCAGTACATAAGTTCGATTTTACCAAATTGGTACATAAATCCGATTTTACCAGAATGGTACATAAATCCGATTTTACCCTTACGTATATCCGATTTTATCACTACCACTATGTAAATCCTATTTTATCACCATATAAATCCTATTTTACCAGGAAATAAACCCGATTTGACCACTACGTAAATCCTATTTTTCCACTACTTCAATCCGATTTTACCAAGATATAAACCCGATTTTATTGCTACATATATCCGATTTTACCACTACGTAAACCAATTATACCAATACGTAAGTCAGATTTTACCAGTACATAAATCTGATTTTACCATTACGTTTATCCGATTTTACCACTACGTAAATCCGTCTTTACCACTCAGTCTGTGTATATCCTATTTTGCCACTACATAAATCCTATTTTACCAGGACATACACCCGATTTTACCACTACGTTTATCCGATTTTACCAGTACATAAATCCAATTTTACCACTACGTATATCCGGTTTTACCACTACGTATATCCGGTTTTACCACTACTTAAATCCGATTTTACCACTACATAAATTCGATTTTACAACTGCGTAAATTCAATTTTACCACTACGTTAATCCGATATTACCGCTACGTAAATCCGATTTTACCAATACATAAATCCTATTTTAGCACTATGTAAATCTGAATCGCTGTTCATTACGCTTATTTAAGCCTGGGATAGGAGTGTGAGGATTTAATGATAACGCATGTTCTTAAAACGGGTGTATGCCACGGCATTCGCTGGATAATTTTTGTCAATTTTCTTTTTTCCAGAACTTTAAACTTTTATCTACCTATTTAACCAAGTGACCACGATATATGTTTGTAAGAGCAAATAAGAGTAAATGACAAGTACCTGAGAGTGAAAATAGTCTCTCTCTCTCTCTCTCTCTCTCTCTCTCTCTCTCTCTCTCTCTCTCTCTCTCTCTCTCTCTCTCTCTCTCTATCTCTCTCTCTCTCATATATATATTTTTGGAAGAGATTGCGTATGTTTCAAATACAAAGATAAAACGCACAGTTAAAAAGAGCTTGTAATGTTTAAGTGTCTGTCATTCACCAACACTTGTAAGCTACTCCACATCGTCATATCCTCAACAGCAATATAAATAAGTGGTAGAATCTGAAAACAAATAGCACTCTTCTTCCTTTTATGTTGATAAAAATATATAAAAATTACAAACATTTCAGCAAAAAGGTAATAGAAAATATAATTGTTTCGTGACCTCATAGAGTAATACATCGCACAAATAATGAAGAATCCATTTAAACATACGGAATGTTAAATAACATGTGTTTAGTGGGCATTTTATACATTGATATATTCACAAATGTTGAATTCGAGAGCACACACAAGTTATACAAAGTTACACAAATATTTACATAATATGGGTCCCAAAAAGGACAAAAACCAGCCACACGTTAAAAATCTTCTTCCACCAATATCCTGATGTCTTTCAAATTACGTATGCATGATTGTTATGTCATTATATACACAGCTGACGAATGAAAACAAAATCTGTGAGTGGTGGTATAGGTCATATATGGAAATGCTAGTTTCAGTGGGAAGGTGAACCAGAGTATCCAGAAACAAACGACGACCTGTAGTAATTCCAAACAATTTTCTCACATTAGATAGACAGAAATCTTATGAAAATTGTCCGTGCAGTATTCAATTTCAGATCTAGGAGATGAGATGTTGTGATCATCAATCGAATATTTTAACCACTGACCCATCACGTGATTCCATATGTTGAAACAGGTGGTATCTGTATGTCAAAAACTCCCATAATTCATATTTCCCTCGTTGTGCACTTTTCTAAAAATTGACCCTGAACAGCCTTATTTTCTCTACAGGTATTGGTAAATTTTCTACAGGTGTCCGAATATGATTTCTAAGTAGAAAAATTACCCCTGGGATTTTTTATTCGGGTCATTTCTACATTACAAAGGACTACGGGCATTGAGCCATAGCAGTAGCTCACATGGACCGTCGGGCCAGGTGAACTAATTAACTCAGATAAATCGGGTACTACAACTACAGATTAAAAACTTTGTGATTCCATTCCTCGAGAGGTTTAAATAACGGCACCTCTCATTATCGTTATTATGACCGAATTCTAAGTTATTTAAGGGTTATGTTTGGCTTGGTGTGTAAGTATTTAATTTTGAAAGATGGTGTACGGGTAAACAAAGTTTATGATGCTAAACATGTAAGAGAAGAGAAATACTTAAAAGCAAAATTGGGTTAAGTCTGATATGAGATATACATCGAAAGAGTTAGTTCCTCTCCAACTTCAATCACCAAGACAGCTTTGAAATTCCAATATACGAGCTGTTGTGATTATCAGCATCATACAATACATTTAACGAATTGGCAGATTGTTTGAAAGTCTTTGTGATTCCAGAAACTTATTTATTACTTTAACTGAGGCTTAACAGAAGCGTTTACAGAGAGCATCTTTGTAATTTCATGTCGTGCTCCCTACCGCATTTCGTTCTCGTTTAAAAGAACAACATCACCAAATGTTACAAGTAACATACCCTTCGTGAGAAAATGTTGGAGATTGTAAAACTACTTCACTGTATGCCAAAAAAAAAAAAAAAACACAATGTGACGTGAAGCTGCTTTATAGGAGGTACAGTTTGGCTACATCATCATCATCATCATCATCATCATCACCATCATCAATAATAAACCAAGCATAATTTAAACAGCAAGAAACCCCCCCCCCAAAAAAAAAAAAAAACAAAAACAAAAATACACACAAAAATAAAAATGATAATGAAAATGAATAAAAAAAAAGACGTCCGTCCGTACTGGCAAGATTTTATATTTACTTCATTCTATGCAAAATATGAACAAATAGATAAAAAGTTACTTTATACGAGATATAGTTTGGGTACAACGTCAACAGCAACATCAAATTCAACAAAAAAGTCATCATCATCATCAAACCAAACGAAAAAATCGTACAAACAGAAAAAAAACACCTACAGTAATAAAACAAATAATGAAAATGAATACAGACAAGAAAAACTTGATGCAAAGCATCAATTCGCCGCCAAAGGTATTTCAAAGGAAGAATACATGTACATGAATATAAAACGTAATTTAGAAAAACATTTATGGAATAATTCAGAATTATTTTTTTTTAAAACAAGTCCATATTCCAGTCTGTTTCGTTCATTGTTGGCCTTGCCGGCTAGAGTGGTTCGATCTTGTTTAACATGATAATTCTGACTTTATCCATTATTACACAAAACTCGTGTTAAAAGTAACATTTTATTATATGTAGACTTTAACATGTACTACATATACTACAGTTTTTATGTCGAAATAAAAGTAAAAATGGTGTGCTTCAGTAATTAAGGTCTGTTTCGGTAAATCGTCCGACCCGTTTTCACTTTGTTGTTCTCCCAATCATCAATATTTCATACGACACATTTCGTTTTCGGTGTTATATTTATTCCGTTTTGCACAAACGAAATCATTTTAAATGATAAAAAACATTTTGTTCCAAATTTCCGTCGTCCACTAAACTTATATAATAGGATATCATGCTCTTATCAAAATCAAAAGCAATCACGTAATGATTGCTCCCATCATTTCGACTAATGTCTCCCACTTATCGTTATTTCATTTCTTATGTCTATGTCTCTACAAAAAATACGAATCGCGGTATTATACCTTAATTGCATTAAAAAAATTTAGATGCTGATTATTTATGAAACAAACCAACATCACTTCATATCTGAAATTTAATAGCGTTTTTGCCTCAAATAAAATTACTACGTCATTACTTCCGAGTTCAAAGAAACTAACAGCTCCTTCCATATACTACTTCCTAACTTAATTTGAAATATATTCGCCGCCTCCTGGCGGCGAATAATAAATGTACGTCCGTACTTGTAAGATTATATTAACTTATTGAGCCATTCAAATACGTTGGTGAAGTCAACGTCTATAAGTATTTTGGTCGCTTGTAAACCTGTACATTTTCAAACTGTTTATTATCTCTGGAAATTGTGTGAAAAAATGAATGCTAAAATGAATGTTAAAGAGTATCTCTATTGATATAAGAGCCAATGTGTTGCAAATATAACATAACCCAATAGTTTCTTTTAACGACTCTATATTTATCAGTGATACATATTACTACAAATACCTTACAGTTTTAGAAAGGAGACAAAAACAAATGCTCGATTGTTTCTGTCAATAAGACTGCAGTAGTTGAGCTCGATTTTAATACAGATATATATTTCCGAACGGAAAAGTGGTTTCATACAAGGCAGAATTATAAATCCTAATGTGTTGCCAAATTACGCCAAAGAGTACTCATTGTGTTATTGAATATATCAGCCTTTGAGAAAGTTGGAATTTAAATGGTGTATCTGAGCGAAATATTACTTATCACTTGTCTTTTTAGTCCATCTTTGTCATGATTGACATTTGCTATAACAGTCGTTATACCTGATGTGGATTTAGGCTTTACTTCTTTTACGTACAATGTGTATTTTTCTATTACTTTCGTTATACAAATTGTTTATGTATTTATACATGTGCTAGACTCTCGAAATATGCATTATGTATGCTACACTGTCGTAAAACACAATGTTTATATATGTTACACTGTCGTTAAACACAATGTGTATATATGCTACACTGTCGTTAAACACAATGTGTATATATGCTACACTGTCGTTAAACACAATGTGTATATATGTTACACTGTCGTTAAACACAATGTGTATATATGTTACACTGTCGTTAAACACAATGTGTATGTATGGTACACTGTCGTTAAACACAATGTGTATATATGCTACACTGTCGTTAAACACAATGTGTATGTATGGTACACTGTCGTTAAACACAATGTGTATATATGCTACACTGTCGTTAAACACAATGTGTATGTATGTTACACTGTCGTTAAACACAATGTGTATATATGTTACACTGTCGTTAAACACAATGTGTATGTATGTTACACTGTCGTTAAACACAATGTGTATGTATGGTACACTGTCGTAAAACATATTATGTATGCTACACTGTCGTTAAATACAATATGTATGTATGTGAACTGACTGTCGTTAAATACAATATGTATGTATGTTAACTGTCGTTAAACAAAAGATGTACATATGCTACACTGTCGTTAAACAGTGTATGTATGCTACACTGTCTTTAAACACAATTTGTATGTATGTTACACTCTCGTTATATGCATTATGTATGTTACACTGTCGTTAAACACAATGTTTATATATGGTATACTGTCTTTAAACACAATTTGCAAGTATTCTACACTTTCGTTATATGCATTATGTATGCTACACTGTCGAAAAACACAACGTATGCTACACTGTCGAAAAACACAATATGTATGTATGTTACACACAATGTATGTATGTATGTATGTATGTATGTATGTATGTATGTATGTATGTATGTATGTATGTATGTATGTATGTATGTATGTATGTATGTATGTACGATACACCGTCTTTAAAGACAATGTGTATGTATGCTACGCCGTCATTAGACACAATATGTATGTATGCTACACTGTCGTTAGACACATTGTATGCTACGCCGTCATTAGACACAATATGTATATATGCTACACTGTCCTTAGACACATTGTATGCTACGCCGTCGTTAGACACAATGTGCATGTATGCTACACTGTCGATAAACACAATCTGTATGGCAATTATTGCATGTAAACAGGTCATGTAGTGTATAATTAACACATTGGATGTATAGGTACAAGTATAAGACTGGTGGTAATGTAACTGTATAGTGCAGTATGTTGGTGCTTATGTAAAATATAGGAGATAACACTTTGATTGACTAATCTTGTACTGGTTAATGTTATCACACACACACACACACACACACACACACACACACACACACACACACACACACACACTATAAATGAGATGCTACATGGGAATGAGATAAGAGAGAGATCAAGTAAGTGCAACGAAATCAAGGAAGTATATAATTCGATAACTCAAAATCCGAAGAAATAAATGAATTCTTAAAGTTATTGAATTATACACTTGTTTGAGTTCGCTGCACTTATTTGATCTCCATGATCTTATTTCCATTAAAGTATTGCATTTATAGTGTGTGTGTGTGTGTGTGTGTGTGTGTGTGTGTGTGTGTGTGTGTGTGTGTGTGTGTGTGTGTGTGTGTGTGTGTGTGTGTGTGTGTGTGTGTGTGTGTGTGTGTGTGTGTGTGTGTGTGTGTGTGTCTATATAACTAAAATAATATCATGAAATAATTTGCAACATATGTTACTTTGTACATTTTACATATATTGAAAACATTTTATTTTGTACCAGGTTGATTTTGTACCAGGTTTACGAAATAATATATCTGTTGACGTAAATGTAAAATGTTGATTACAATGATCAGGAAACTAGTTATTGTCATTCTAAAGTCTTAGACACAATGGTAGTCATAAAATACATGCTTTATAGTTTGTATTTCAGTATTACAAATGCTGCATTTAAGATCTTTTGTGATACCAAGGTTGTGTAGAAATGTATTGTTTGCTAAGATATATTGTACAATTCTACATTTGATCCACATCAGTTAAGCAAAAATTGTCGCCCAGAAATTAGTTCTACCATTTTATCGCAGCTCTCATATTTTTTTAAAAATCTATATAATTAAGATTAATATTTTATATTGATTTTGATCCCTTCTTATCTTTGTAAATTATTTCAATATATATTTGGTTTATTCGGTCCAATTTCTTTTGCGACATAATCAGTATGAAATTTAGTAAAGGAAGATTTATTCCTTTCTAATAGTTAAAGTGACATGGATATCAAATGGTTCAACAAATGTTCGATTTGAATATATATTTCCAAAACTACCAAGCTTGTTTCCTTTCGGAAACCTGCTCCTTTTCCGTTTGGGATTCGCAATTGTTCTTCATGTTGAGACCATTGCACATCTAATTCGTCGTGTTCTAATGGACTTGAGCTTCGATTATTGATTGGTACTTCTTCATTGTTACTTTGAAGTAAATATAAACTTTATCAGGATTAATCGAGCACCGAGTTTCCAACAATTGTTTGTTTGAAATTCAACAATAATGGCGTATTTGAAAAGTTTGTTTCTGAAAATTGACAAGTAATTATAAAATACTCTGTTAAATAATCAAGTGTCTTTTTTCTAGGAAACTTTAAAGTTCTGTGTAGCACAGTATCTATGTAATCATCACCAAATATATCTAATTATAGTAAGGTCTATATCATGTGCATGAAATAATAAAGTACACCATTTATTTTTGCCATTAGCATATAAAATTTTTCTTATCCAGGTCAGTTTGAAACTTTTAATATATATTTTTTATATAGATTATTCTATTGCGTAATTGATAATTGTTTGGAAGCGGTGTTTCAGTGATTGTATCAAAGTAAACCAAAATGCTACCATTTTTGAAAAAAAAAAATGTTTTCCATCTTTATACATCTTTTTTTGTTTGTTTGTTTTCTTTCTTTTTCCGAAAAGTATGAAATAAATATAGAAGGAAGCAGTTGTTCAAAAATTATTGATCGTCTATATGGACGTATATTTCTTCATTTGTAGTATTCTCTATGCTGTTCAGTTAATATGATCATACTGCATATTTTAAAGGTTTTTCATATATTCGTTATCATTTAACGAATCATCATTACATTTCAAAAAGCCATTTCTATGTTCAAAGTCTAACGTTTTTTGCTGTTTGATTTTGCATCAACTTGTTTCCTTTTTCCTGGTTCAAATTTCAGGAAGAGCCAAATTTGAAATAATCCAAGATTAGCTCTGTATGATGGGTTTATGGGTTTCTAGTGGACAACGTCTTCGTTGTTTTTGCAGGAAAGGTTTTCCAACCAATAGCTGGCATTCCAATGGGTTTGTTGGCTGACATATTTCGTTTTCGCATAAAGCAGAAGTATTTGCTCTACACAGGAAATAAATTGTTAGCATCTCGATTCAATTTTACTAACAGGTACATCGACGACGTCCTGCCTATAAATAATCCAGAATTTTAGAATTAACTTGGCAAGACGTATACTTGGGATCAACTAGACGATAGAGAGCCATATATCGCCTTCTTAACTAGATTAACTCTTGTCAATTAGGAAGGACGGTCAATTTCACACCTCCCTATATGACAAACATGACGATCTCAGTTTCCATATCTTCATAAACTTCACGTTGTAGTATCCTGCTTTTTTCTGCATATGGCTTTTTTAGTCATAACTTATACGTCATGCCAGGGCATGCTCCCTTTATGGGTGTTTTATTCTGGGAGCGCAACGACTCGCCAATTAACTAATCACACAGGGATACATTGTTGAACGATTGAAATCATCCCTAAGAAGTTTTATTGTCGAAACACTGAACTTGTTAAACAATATAAATTTCTCTTACAATGTTAGATAGTATTCTGGAGCACGACAATTTACAGTGACTCCCTTTCAACAATCAGATCTGAAAATAACTAATGACATTTTCACCGAGCTTGACCTTTTCACCAAGATATTTCCGTATAACCTTTACGACGGATATGACATGCTAACAGGGGACGCTGATTTCTTTCGGACACCTGGTCCTGTCAAACTTTGAGATCGTTTTTTAAATCGAATTTATATCCATTTTATATCCGATTATCCATTGGTACTTCATTTTTACTTTGAAATAACCGGTATCAGATTCATGAGATCAGCCATGTTACCGACTCCTGTTGTCGTCTGAAAATATTACATTTGGCCACAAAAGACCATGATAAGATGTCATGAAAACATAATTATTTTTATACTTTGCTCGGATATATGTCCCAATCGTATCATTCCTGTAAATGCGTCCCGTCTTGGCACCTATCCTGTTTAACCTGTCTTTTCCATAGGCTGCGGGTTTCGTTTTTGCAGCACAAGTTTGAGTTTGTTATAACCTGTGATTTATCAGATCAGATCTTGGTGTGCGAGTTGCAAGTCCACGGAAACTGAACACCGATATTTTAACGAATTTAATAAGTCAGAAAACAAGAAAACATGTACATATATCCCTCGTTGACTCTTTCCAGACAACTGTTTCCATCCTGTTTCGGATTCGCAATTGTTCTTCATGTTGAGACGGTTCTTATATCCAGTTTGTCGTATTCTAACGGACTTGGAGTTTCCAATATCCATTGCAACTCCTTCATTTTTTTTGACTTTGCTAAGTGAAAATTGAGTGAAAGAGAAATAGATCATGATTCTTAAAGAGCGACTGTTAACATGTCTATGCGAAATAATCATACACACATGAATTGCTAAAAAGTAAATGCGGAAATGATTTTCTTCTTTTAAGCTGATAATGATGTAATCCTTTCAATCTTTATTTCTAGAGGCACAAACAAGCACCTGCTTTTCAAAAATCTTATTTCTACCCATTTTATTGCAGCTTCTAGCTTTATTGATTCAGGATAGGAACAGTTGCATTTATGATGCTTGCTTACAAATGACACTTACAAGTATGCTGTAGTGTTATCTCCTGAGGCATTTAATTAGTCATTATACAAAGTGTAATTATTTATTTTAGCAATTTATCATGTTCAAATCTCTGACAATCACTTGTTATTGCTTTAAAATGGTATCGGAATAAATAACTCTTTCCTTAAATCATTCCTGAACCCGAGTAAGCGGATATTCTGTGATCAAAGTCTGCGATGACACGATCCAAAAGGTTGAATACTAGTAAACAAGTACGTATACTGGATATTATACACAATGATAATGAAATCACAAAATATGAAAATGTTATTTGATTAGAATAAAACACCTAATTTCAAAGTATTTCACTTTACAAATTTTATAAGAAAAAAACTGTAGAGAAGTAATGAGAAAGAAAAGAAAGACTATTAAATGCAATGTAATCTTCCACTATTATATATATAGTCTCCCGTTAATTTCTTTAATAATAAACAGATGACGTCGTACTTAACTGCGCATTATTCCATGAACAATAATCATATGACGTCATTATTAACTCTGTGAAATGTAACGTCACCTATATTGCTACTTGACTATTCCAAGTGTAACTATGTAATGTTAAACTCCTTGATGATAATAATGAAACCGGTTGAGTTTATTTCGGTGTTGTGATTTATATATATATATATATATATATATATATATATATATATATATATATATATATATATATATATATATATATATATATTCTATGTTATCTTTGAAACTGACCTAGAATATTGTTATGCGTGATTCAATATAACTCAATCCCATATGTTGTTATTATTATGTGTATGTATATATGTGTGTGTGATTACGGTTACTAATTAACGGAAGTCGAGAATATAGACTGGTCACAGAACAATGTGGTTTCTAAGCATCATACACATTTGGTACATGTTTTGTCTCACAGAAGCGATATGTTATACTTTGTTGAAATACGATCCAGACCCTGAATATTCTATCAATTATGTAGAGGTATGTAGACATATAATGGCCAGGCTATCGACGTAGTAATATGAGGAAAACTCAATAAATTACAAAACAGGCGAAGTGCCAAATAGTATTTAAAAGGCACATTGTGCTCTTAACAAAATGTTTTATTTCATTTTTCAATATACTAAGTAATTTGTTAAATTAAAATTTATTAGAATATAAAACAATCAAATTATATTTAGTATACAGTATAAAAAATCTCGGATACTAAAGTATGAATCAATAGAATGTCCAGGACATAGATACAAATGAGGTAAAAATGGACAAACACGGACCTCTGGAAACCAAGAGGTGGGATAGATGCCACGAATGAGTAAACATCCCCTGTCGACCGGTCACACCCACCGTGAGCCCACAGTCAAGTCCAATGAAATACGTGAGGAGTGTATCCTCGTCACATTGGTACAGACGTCTCAACAACCGCCAACGAAAAGACAACTCAACATTTCACTTAGTGAAACAGAGTAGTCGCAAACAAGACTATAATACCGACCGTAAAATTTGCGAAACGTTGACATTAAACGCGGTTTTTGATATCCCTGTGTCAATAATTTGTCAGTGAGTAGTTTACCTCTGTAAATGAAATCTTCATATGTTGTACACGCCCTGGCATATCGGATCATTTGTGAAATATAAACTCCATATGCGGGTGACTGAGAGATATTACTACTTAAATGTGGAACATTTACGATGGGAAAGCCGAAATCGTCGCGTTTGTCGTATAGCTTAGTTGCTAATTTCCCTTCTGTCTTTATATCAAGTAAAATGTCTAAGTATGAAGCGTGTGTGCTTGATTCTGTTGTATCTTTAATTTCTGGTTCGCTGGGATATACCGCATTGCCATATATATGAAAATTGTCATTATTAACTGACAAAACGTCGTCGATATAACTAAATGTCAAATTAAAGGACACCGCTAACATTCTCTTCTTTTGATTCAGCAGTTTCTGAATGAAGTCTGCTTCGTATGTATAAATAAACAGGTCGGCCAATAAAGGGGCTCAATTGGTTCCCATAGGAATGCCGACATTTTGTTGAAAGACCACGTCTCCGAACATTACAAATATATTGTCTATTTGAAATTCCAGGATGTTTTTTATAACCACTCCAGTGTATTTTGTGTAGAATCAGAGTGTTGATGAAATAAGTATCCTGATAGCCAATCACTATATGGAATAGTTGTGTAAAGAGTGGAGAAGTCATAAGTTTTGATACTGTGAATTCGAGAAAAATTGTGTGCCATCAAATTTTCTAAAAACTGTTTAGAATTTTTAAGTATCCACATCTGATTTACACATCTTCTGGAAAAGCAACTGTACAGTATTGTTGAAGTTTCTCCTTAACGGCTGTCAATATCATGGTAAGGAGTAAAGATAAAGGTGCTGGATCATGCTATGCATCTTTGCTTTTATGGGGTTTTATGAAGTTTAGGTATCCAATATAAATGTGGTAGCTCGAAATCGGTATCCGTTGAAGGTATATCAAATGAGCGTAATACGGACACGTGATTTTGAAGGATCTCGTTCTTTTAAAGTGAGCTATGTGTGTATGTAGGATTTTCAAAATTCGTAATACTCAGATATACATCGTGTCAGTTACCACAAATACATATTTAGCTAGTCAAAGTTAGTTTTAATATCACAATGAACAAATTTGAACTTTGGAAATGATAATAGGAAAGGGAAACAAGAATCGGATATAAAACGTTGTGATAAAAAAATCTTGGAAGCAGAAATTGTTGATTACTTTCCAGAAAAGTATCAAACATTCAGCTTCGTATTGATAACCTCAAGTCATATAAAGACCTAAATACTTGCGAAAGAAATTACGACCATAAATAAACAACTAGGTCGTAATCCCCTAGGGCAGAGCAATCAGTCAGTCAACGGGGAAAACTTCATGCTTAATTACTTCAAGATGACAATTTGGAAAATTTTGGAAAAGTTGAATAATGATAATAATAATAATAATAATAATAATAATAATAATAATAATAATAATAGTAATAATAATAATAATAATAAAAATAATAATAATAATAATAATAATAATAATAATAATAATAATAATAATTATTATTATTATTATTATTATTATTATTATTATTATATCATTAATTTCCATAAAAAAGTGTAGTCGAGTAACTACACATATAGATCATTATAAATATACCGATTTTGTAAAATTGATTAATATGTATCATTAAATTGTTTTAACGATAAGATCATCACATCTAGTTACTAGATTTCGATGTCAAATAAATAGTAAACATATGTATTGTTATCTGAATTATACGGCAGCGTATTAGGGCCACCTTTTTTATTTCTCGTTTTGCCAACTTAAAAGTTGGCTTTTCCAAAAATTTTCTTGGAATTTCTAACTCTGTTTTCGTTTTGCCAACTTTAAAGTTGGCTTCTCCATCTTTTTTCTTGGAATTTCCTTGTTTTTATCGTTTCCCAACGTTAGAGTCGGCTTTTACAAAAGTTTGAATTCGAAGAAAAAAGTTGGAAAAGCCAACATTAAAGTTGGCAAAACGTGAAAAAGTGGGAAATTCTAGGAAAAATCTTGGAAAAGCCAATTTAAAAGTTTGAATTTCTGTGAAAAAAAGTTGGAAAAGCCAACTTTAAAGCTGAAAAAACGAGAGTAAAGTTGGAAAAGCCAAGAAAATTAAGATGGCCCAAGTAAAGATTTTCTGATATACTACGTTCCTCTTACACCTTGACAGATTTGGCCTGTATGATGTGACTTCGCGGCGTGGATTCCCATTGGCTGCAACTACCGTTGAATGAGCCAATTATAAAAGGGTCTGACAATCGATCACGTATCGAGTACAGGACAGAGTGGAAAGTACGTAAACACAAAATAATGGCGACGTGCAAGTTATGTCACTGGTCTTTTCATTGGCTGATGTCAGGGGTAAGTGTCGGGTCAGTTTAAGTGAAAGTTTAGATCGGCGCTAGATGTTGCCACAAGTTTACACCAAATATGAAATGTAATCTTAGTGTGAGGTGAAAGAACGACTTGGATCATAAAACCTTGACTTGAGAAGATGAATTGCTGCCGGCTCATATGACTTTTTAGGGATTCAGTTTAAACTTAATCTACAAAAGTGCCCCTACTACAATAGATATAGGAGCTAATACCCTATTTTAAAAATGTGTTCTGAAAAGACACCATGAATACATGTCACATCACTATTATCAATTTAAGGACTTTATCCAGTAGGATCAGTGATCGCATTGGCAAGTCTCGAAATAACATTAAGTAGTTTTAGATTTCTTTACAGTACACCAACCTTTTAGATGTGTGGTCTCTAATTTTCTATCAATTTCACCACAAAGGAAACATTTACAACAATACTTAATTTTTAATGTTCTACGTTTCTTAAATTTATAAACACTCCGGTGTACAGGAAGACACTATTAAAACGTAGCACATATTTTTAAATGATCAATTATTTTGCTAAACCTCTGCGTACCAACGTTACGTTCCAACTGAGGTCATGTGAAAATTTTGTATTTTCTGAAAAAGGAGTATCATTGAAATGATTCACTGATGCCGGTCACTTCAAAGTGATCAATTTTCAAACTCGTTTAACAATTTATAATATGTTTGCTTTGAGGTCTTACATGTTAACACTGAATATGCTATATTTCAGTTGAACTATTTGCACTAATTCTTAGTCCTAATTATCATTGAACTAACCAATCAGCGATGCGTTGCCATGGTAGTTAGGACTAAAAGATAGGATTTAAGACTTAAGACCTTTAGGATCTTGATACATAACCTGTTAGTCTACGATTGGCGCGTGGGAACCACAAATATACTTTGTTGAATAAGTACCTGTCCATTTTGAAAAGTATTAAAATAACATTTGTGTCAACTTTTCGATATGTCGTATGAAGCATATTTTGAAACTAATATGGTTATAATATGTATCACGAGCAAACATTGATTTACGATGTAAAATTATATCGTAGCGCAGTGATTAACGTACTCATTTCTCACCAATGGGAATCGGATTCGATCATTTGATTGGACATGGGAGTATGTGAGGTGGTATGGTAGTTGGGGGTTTCCTACCACAGCAAGGACTCCCGTACGCCAATATCAAAGCCAACGATAGATATTAATATAAGTTGACATAACTTTTAATTAAATCGTGTTAACGTGCAAACTTAGTATCGCACATTGGAAAATGGACTTTGATTTGCGCTGTCAGCCATCCTTACATCTTCTAATAGCTTACCCTCTATCAGTCGGTAATCAACCAGTTACTAATTACCTATGTATTAAATAAACGAACCACAGTGACAATTCCATAATTTGAATTAAAAACGGATATCTTTTTTTGTTTTGTTTTTTTTAAATGGGGATCGAGAAACATGCACAATTATTCATTACAATTGTGTATTGATGATATGCAGCCGTGGGAACGAAGTATGTACCATACTAAATAAACAGTTGACACAAGCACAATATAATTAAAGCTATTACCATATGACAACTAAATACGTTACGCACCATAATTCGGATTAGGTAATGTAATTAGATCTGTGTTTGTTAACTGCCCAAGACCAAAATACCCCTTTCAGCTTTCCACTTCAAGCTTCACTATAGTATATTGCAGAAGTCTTATAACCATAGTATGCTTGGTTTTAATTTCACTAGGTTCCATAAATGTCAGGGTTTTATTTTTAAATAAGTATTGATAAATGACAATATGGAACGATAGTAATATAGTGAGGTTTATTTTATTTTTAGTGTAACTTGATTACTTTCATTTCAGCTACATGTATTTAAAAGATTGTTTTGAAATAATTTTTATTGTAGTTTTATTCCCATGCATATATAGTTATTCTGTCGAAATAACAACCCATATCAATACTTTCAGCACTTTGATTTTTTCGATAATACTGGGTTTGTTTGAAGAAAAATTAAAGAACTACCAATGGATATAAAACAGCCTTAACCTGAAGAACAAATGCGAATTAGTGAAATAACAACAATTTATACATTTCTATTACATAAAATATAACTATGATATTAAGCTAAAGAAAATAATACAAGCTATGTGACTCAGTCCAGTATTGTTCTGTCAATAATGTACAAGGTTTGTTATTGCCAACTATCAATCTGCTGTTACGTCGCACAAGTAACTCGGTATCCATGTATTGTAGTCCTATTTTGTCTGGCACTATATATGTTTTCGTAATATCTTTGTTTCTAAAGATTTTGTTTTACCACTGTGTAGTTTTTTTTATTAATATTTAACTGGAGAAATATGATACTGTTTTGATGAATTATTAAAAATTTTCCTCATTTTCCAATCGATTCTAAATATGTCAGATAGAAAAAAGATAATGAAATGAATATCGCTGTTAAGTTTTATTCAGTAATTAATAATGATTTTAAGTGTACATAAAAATTAAAGGAATATCATTGTCACTTAATTTAAACTACCAAAACATGTACTTCACTTGCTCCGAAGATGAAAGCAAACATTATTAGGTTATTTCTAGTTGTTAGACGTACAAATCAATATCGGCCTTGATGTCCTAATTATGCCACCAATATCTAGCGTCAGTCATCTGCCACTACGTCAACTAGACGGTCAATATTGCTCTTCGATCTGTTCCTGTTCCCAATCACAATGTAATACAACACAGATATTCTTATCTGTTTTCTGTTTGTCTAATTACCATGACATTAGCATTAGTTGGTGCATTTTAATATAAACTGATAGAAACTTAACGCCTTACATCACACACACACACACACACACACACACACACACACACACACACACACACACACACACACACACGCGCGCGCGCGCGCGCACACACACACACACACACACACACACACACACACGGCAGTGTAATTATCATGGACATAGTAATATATGGTAGTAACACTAGTTAAGTTTAAGAGTCCAGAGTCGTAAACAAATACGCACACATACACGCACACACACAAACATACACACAAGCACATGCGCGCGCGTTTTATACTTGATTATTTGATATAGGATATGTCCATACAATATTCCTATGACTAATCTATGTTTATTATATATAGAAGTATTGTATAAACCTATCCTATATCATTTGTGCATTTAATATCTGTATTCTATGAATATTTCAGTACATGTGTACTTTGAAATCTATGTCAAATTCACCATTGCCTTTGATACTGGCAGTATCTGGACACAACGCATTTCGACCAGAAAATAAAGTCAAGTTTGATGTTTATTTTATACAATGTCTTGCAATTGACCTATCGCCAAATCTCTGACATGTGGCTGTTCATGTGCTTTTTCGACGTCATTGGATTGTGACGTCGTAATTGAAAAGTTTGCCAAAAGATGCATTTGGCGATATGTCAATTCAGATGTAAGCACACAATTCAGCGAGTCAGTTTTGTGACCCCCTCGGATTTAATGGACTTACATCTAATGACAGCATATATAATAGTCTTCATATCATACTCCAAGAAAGATATTCATAAAGATTACCAATTCATTTAGTGTTACGGTTCTGAATCCCGGCGTGACAATCCCTGACCAAAGGTAATCATGTGCTATATCGCTAAATGACCTGATGACGAATTTGCCTCACCAAAGACTTACTTGTAATTAGTCTTAATTAATTTATGTGCTTTGATCTTTCTAGTCATTATGCCTCTGTAGAATAATACAAAAAATAGTCTAAATAATCACAACATCAACTGTGAACCGATCTGTTTCAAATTAAAATTTTTAGACAAAATAATATATTTATGAAGGTCATATTACACTGCACTTAATATATAAAGACGTGCAGAAGCCGACTGTATATAGATAGGTCTCTAAAGCCAAACACGCTCTTTATAGTTGACAAATGACGGTGCATTGATTCTTATATTTATCTTTCATATAATAATTAAACAGACAGATATTCAAATCTTATATGTAACCGATGCAACTGTAAGTCTAGTGGCTTTGTTTTGACTCTGCTTTGACTTTATTTACAGCCACGAATCACATCATCTTCATATCACTACAATTATTTTGGTTAAAAGAACTTATTGTATATATCATACAAGGGGTGCTTAATTCTCTATAACACCTTATCCCACATCTGGGTTTTCAGAGGTCGGTGTTTATGCAATGTTATCTATCTTTGTATATTGTTTCCAACACATTCTGGATATCAATGCGTTGACATCAGTGTTTTATACCATGGCGCCACTAACTCAGTGTTCTACCAACTTATGGGTTATACATATTCTTACATAAAGGGAACAAGTCATTTTCAAATATTGGGAATGGGGCTAATTGGTGTACCAAGTGATAACCGATAACGTTTGTGCGGTACTTGTATCTCCAATGGTAACATTACCGCGGGATATCGTCTGCTAGCGTCATACATCACTGAAAGAAACAATATTCCCGCCGTTATCACGTGGTACATGAATTAGTCCCATTCCCGAGGAAGTTGTATTTAGTTGACAGTATACTTTTTTACCATGGATATTTGTAGTTTTCTCAATGCTTTAAATTTTCCTTTGAAGTTTTATAAACCCTGTTATTACTGAATATTGGCCGTCTATATCTGACAAGGCGGTGGTTAACGACGTCATTTTGACTGGTTTAAGGTGTGTTGTGCTTGGTTAATGAGTACTTTTGAAATATCCATAATATTATCAAAAGTTTTCACAAACCAAGTTTTGACACGAAGTGTGTCAGAGGTGGGGTAAAAAGTAATACAAGTAACGTGTCTACTTTGAAATTGATACTGTGTCATTGTCGGTCAGGACAAACATATTACACTTGTTCATGTGTTTCTTTTATAAACATCCATACAGAACTTCTATAATAAATATTACAAATACCAAAGTATTAATCTTCAAGATGTTTAGGAGACAATATACAATTCTGGTGAACATTGGACAAACACTGACCTATGGAAATCCAAATGTGGGATCAGGTGCCATGAGAGAGTAAGCATTCCCTGTTGTTCATTACAGTATTTAACAGAAAATTATCTATTTTATACAGTCTCTAAAATGTCGCCCAAACTCTGAAGACGTTAAAATGTGTACACATTAAACATCATTTCAAAATGCAATTTTGTATGCGACATGGTTTTTGAGGAATGGTGATAATATTTCACACTTGCCATTCATTCAATAAAACCATAATTACCGACGAAATACTCCCTTAAAATTCCCAAGCAAAATGGACGCCTTATATATTTGCCATCGTCATGTTTTAATCCGTAGTATAATTTTACAGAACACGTGTGAACTTGTAATTAAATTTATTTATTCACATTTGTTAGAATATACCTAACATTGCTTTTTTATATAAGCTGCATTATTATGATTGTATGAGAGAGAGAGAGAGAGAGAGAGAGAGAGAGAGAGAGAGAGAGAGAGAGAGAGAGAGAGAGAGAGAGAGAGAGAGAGAGAGAGAGAGAGAGAGAGAGAGAGAGAGAGAGAGAGAGAGAGAGAGAGAGAGAGAGAGAGAGAGAGAGAGAGAGAGAGATTGATTTGCCGCGGCGCCTCCTTGCCTGGATAAATTATCAAAATGGAATGAATTTTACCAACCATTGGATTGTGGTTGAGTTAACATTCACCGATATGTTGGTTATATACATTTTTCATAATTTCATAATTCCTTTTAAACATTTGTGAAGAGAAAAATGTAAAAATGCAAAAGAGGAGAAATCCCAATGTCTTAAGATAAAAAAAGTCTTAGATACCAAGGTGTAAATCATTAGGATGTCCAGGATATATGTACAAATCTGGTGAAAAATGAACAAACACGGACCTCTTGAAATCAAGAGATGGGATCAGGTGCCATGGAGGAGTAAGCATCTTTTGTCGACCGCTCACACCTGTGGTGAGTCCACAGTGAAATTAAAATGAAATAATTGAGGAACGAATCCTCGTCATAATTTGTACAGACGTCTCAACAACCACCATTAAACACCTCTGCAGATGAAATGTTTATATGTTGAACACTCGCTGACATATAGGATCATTTATGAAATATAAACTCCATATGCGGGTGATTGTGGGATATTACTCCTGAAAGGTTTGAAAATTAACGATTGAAAAGTCGAAATCGTCGCGTTTGTCGTATAGCTTAGTTGTTAATTTCCCGTCTGTGTCTATATAAAGTAAAATGTCTAAGTATGAAGCGTTTGCACTTGATTCTGTTGTACCTTTAATTTCTAGATCGCTGGGATATATCGCATTGACATATGTATGAAATTTGTCATTATTAATTGACAAAACGTCGTCGATATATCTAAATGTAAAATCAAAGGACACCGCTAACTTTTTCTTCTTTTGATTTAACAGTTTCTGAAAGACGTCTGCTTCATATGGATGAAGGAACAGGTCGGCCAATAAAGGTTCATAGGAATGCCGACAGTTTGTTGAAAGACCACGTCCCCGAACATAAATATATTGTCTATGAGAAATTCCAGCATCTTTTTTTATATCAACTTCAGTGTATTTATGTGTGAGATCAAAGTGGTGTTTGACAAAATAAGTATCATGATAACCAATAACTATTTATCTAAATTGTCGGGTACCACTTTTAATAAAAATACAGTTGTCTATGTTGCTATAAAGTCTCTTCTTAAGGTTTTACGTGGAATTGTTGTGTGAAGAGTAGAGAAGTCGTATGTTTTGTTACTGTGAATATGAGAAAAATCGTGTGCCTCCATATCTATTAAAAGTTGTTTAGAATTTTTAAGAATCCACATCTGATTTACACCGCTTCTGGAATAAGCAACTGTAGTAGAGTACTGCGGAAGGTATTTTATTTACAGAATTCAAATGCAGTATTGATATAGATGTGCAGATAAATTAATGGCACAATGAAGCACAATTTAGATTTCTTCACCCAAGTTTTGTTTATTGCATTTTATTGACACTTTTACAAACGATTGTGCACAATCTATAAAGGTACCGAGTTATTTATAGAGAAACTAGATGACTATTTAGCATGTTATACGGACTGAAAAGTGTCCTGCGATTACGTCAACAATTCCTTAATCATGTAAAATTCAATTTTCCTCTTGAATTATCTTATAATACATCCATCCATTACTGCATGCCCCGTCCAGATAAGTTTTAACAAAACGCAAACAGGAAAGATAATTTTATTAATGTAGATTGGAGAAATTTGATACAAAACTTTGCAGATGATATATCCAGCAGTGGAGTTCTGTAAACTATCAATGGAAATATTGTAAAATGTACTGAAATGATTCTCTTATTGGCATAACTTATAGGGTTTACATTTTGCTGACCACGGTATGCAGTCAATTATGTACTTATACCAATAGAAAAACAAAGTGGGACCTTGGGATACATTTTACAAAATTTCTTGAAATATTCCTTTGAAACTGACATTCTCAAGTGACCAGTAACGAGCAAAAGAAAAAGAAGGAACCAAAATCAACACTTGATAATAAGAATAATAAAAATACAATTAAATACATTACATTTACATCGAATTAACAAGTCATAAGGAATGTAGTTTTCGGACAAGCCACGTAAAATGCATAAACAAAACATAATATCTATTTCAGCCGAGTCCATTGGAATCACTATAAATGTTATATTCTAATTGTTCATCGTGCATAACATTTACATCACCATATGCATAGCAATAGCCTTATAGTTTATAATGTATTTATATGCTAACAGTATTTCTCTGTACAATGCTTATATGGAATCTCTAGATAAAAGAATAAATAATCAAAATCTAACTTCATGTATATATACTATACACAATGCTAACAGTAACACACACACATCCAAATACACACACCCACAAACAAACAAACACACACACACACACACACACACACACACACACACACACACACACACACACATGACCATCAATCCATCGATTCATACATGCATACATTTTGAATAGCCATCATGTGTTGGACATTTTAAAATCCTCTCTTACGCATGCATAACTTCATCTGAGAATAAACGCTTTTGAAAAAAAACCAAAACAAATATAACAAATGCTGTATTCACTTATTAATATTTGATCACATGTTTAACTAGCCTTTGAGGGTATCATTTATATATGATCGTATGCAATTTTGTTTCAGCCCACAGTCACTTGGATTTGCATTGTCCCCTATTTAACAACAATAACATATTTTCTGAGTTTATATATATAAATGTATAAACTGCCACGGTACTTTGGAGTTTAAATGCAATGACCCAATAATATCGATATCTCTGGTATCATGGATGCAGTATATAATATTCACTATTATAATGAGGTATAAAAATGATGTTTTACTAAAGCGTGTAAGCATTTTGGGTTTTGTAATTTTAAATCATAAATTGTCATGTGAATGCATTTTATTAACTGAATTTTGTTTACTTGATTTTCATAGATATAATGTTATTTAAAATACTTAAAATGTTAATTTGGACATGTGAAGATGGTATATATTCCATCTACTGCTTCCACAAGATGTATATAATGATGACGTCACAATATAAATCGGATGACGTTAGTATTGTGCGATTTGTTCAAAAGAAATAAAATGTGTAGGCCATATGAAACGCTTTTATACATTGTTGTTTGATTCATCATTTAAAATTTTAGAAAATGTTATAAAAAGGGCAATCGTACAAATTTGAAATTTACAGAGTCTTTGTTTGACTCAATGTAGGATAGACACAGTAATTCCATTTGAGACTCGAGTTTCGGTCTCGTCTATATGGAAATTACTGATGGTGCTTATCCTATATTAGTTCAAAGGTATAATATATATATATATATATATATATATATATATATATATATATATATATATATATATATATATATATATATATATATATATATATATATATCTGTGTGTGTGTGTGTGTGTGTGTGTGTATGTGTTTACATACTCTATCTTCATCGGGTTGGTAAATTAATTCGAATCAGGGTTATGATACACGTTTAGGACATATCAAAACTGAGACGACTGAGTAAAAAGCCGGCTCAAGACATGAATGGTGATGAATACCGGATTGTTTACCTTCGTCTGATTATTGAGTACATAGTTGTAATATGATTAGCATTGGAGGAGAGAATAGGATATCAATTATTGTGTATTCAGTAACAATGAGTGGTTGGGAATTATAAGATTCATCTACACTGCATTGTCATTATGACGCGTGTGTCGTTGTGTATATTTTCCAGGTGGGTGTAAACGTACAAATATCGGCCATTTGCCCGCATTTTCATCTTGACGAGGGTGTTACAAAGAGAAGTAATAAATTTACTCAAACAATGGTAGCTCATAACATAAATTGTTTGTAGAGGTGATGTGTATGATAGAGGTAAAGAGAGTTCGATAATTGGAAACAGGGAGATGGCGTGATAAAAAACCCATGGTAAAATCATACAGCAGCGTTCCAGTAATTCGACATTGTCTATGGGCATTAACTCTACAAGTTTTGTTTTGTTACTAATGAAATCAACAACTTGTGAAAAAAATATAACAATATGTCTTTGCAATAATTTGAATATATTGAAATGTCAACAGTTGTAAAAATCCAAGTAAATGAGTATCATTGTAGTCATAATGGATTTCTTATGATTTGAAGGTAAACAAATATACATGGCAAAATAATGACATACACAAACAAGTTGGCATATGTATTCATTTTCCTTGTACATTCTGTTTCTGTAGTTGTTTACCATATCTAGCCGTCATGAAAAGCTATGCTTATATCATGTTATGTCAAAGGTTGAATGATTAAAACGACTTTATAATACCATAGATACAAAACAAAAACAAATAACTTAACACAAAGGTACTAAACACACAATCCATGTTGAAAAACTTGAATCAACGAAGAAACCGAATTCATGCTCATCGTTTAAAATGAATTTAGCTGTTAATATTAATGTGCGGACACATAACTGTAATGGTGATGTAATGTTCCGACATGAAAAAAGATCCACAGGCAAAATATCAATTGCAAAAAATATAATGACTGGATGATAAGAATATTAGTTCTGTCGGGACGACATTAAAAGTAGTACGTCGTGTCGCATATATCTATTAATCGTTCGTCGTAAGTATGGCAAATTCACAAAAGCATATAGGCCTTGGCGTCACTATCACGTGCAGCTATGTATTGACTCACATAGGTTGCAAATACGAAACTCACCTTCTTCTGTTTGAATACTTTCCAAAAAGAATTTTTCGAAAGGCATTCCGGAATTCAGGACTAAATATGGTATAAATGATAGGATTTAATAAACTATTTACATATCCCAACCAAAGCACTATACTTGCAACAATTTTGGGTATTTGCGCTTTAGTAAGCGGCCCAAAAAGAGCAATAATGAAAAATGGTAACCAACAAACTATATATGCCCCTGTTATTATTCCTAGCGTCCTTGCTGCTTTCCGCTCTCGCCTCATTTCGATCTTATCTTTATTCTTTTTAGCTTTCGCAGCCTCAATGCTAGTTTTTGGAAGCATAGACAGTTTAGAATCGTCGGTATTTCCGTTTCGTGATATTTTCGAGTTATCATTTTTGTCGCTGTCATTATTAACTTCTGTAACGAAAGATGTTTCGTCTACTGTAAGTTCTGAATGTCCGTTAATTGTTGGGGTACCAAGTAAATTATTTTTTGATGCAGTGCTATTTTTCTGTTTGTTGCTGTTCTTTTTCATAAAATTTTTCTTCCTTATTCTAGCTCTGGCAACTTGGTATATTTTAGCATAAATAATAAGCATTACAATTGTTGGAACATAGAAGGCAACTCCCGTGGAAAAAATTGTGTATCCAACATTCTGACTGATAACACAGTTTCCGGTCACAACAGGATCATTATCGGAATCTTTCCAACCAAACAATGGCGCAATTGATATGCATAAACCTACAAACCAGGCTGTAGCTATCATCAACAGTATCCGGGACGCACTTCTGTTTCTAATGTAGTCTATTTTGGTAAATGCCCAATAACGGTCCACCGATATAGCGACAAGATGTAATATAGAGGCAGTGCAACACAAAACATCGAATGAAATCCACATACTACACACCTCTGCTCTCAGAAACCACACTTCACTTATTTCATCCACTATGCTAATAGGCATTACAAGCGTAGCTACCATTAGATCTGCAACTGCTAACGATAAAATTAAATAATTTGCCACATTATGCAAATTTTTCTCCAAAACCACTGCAGCTATTACAAACACATTTCCAATTATTGTTGCCAAAATCATTAATCCTAAGATGACTGATGTTACGATCAAATGTTCAATACTCTTTATTTGTGGTCCATAACTCCTGGGAGTGTTCGTATCGGTCACAATTAAAACCGATGAATTCACCGACGTGTTTAGTGCGTTCGTTGTGTCCGATGATGCAGTTGACATTTTTTCGGAGTTTGACGTAGAATAACCGAGAAATATAGTCAAATTTGTTTGACCGATCACATCCATTAGAATTTATTACACTTTGATGAATTAGAATACAAATCTTCGAAGCTCCATCAACCAAAGTTACATTTAACAATTTTGAGTCATTGATATGATATTTCAAAATAAAAGTAATCACTTACAATATCATACAACTCTTTAGGATTGCGTGCTTTGCCTTGTGAAATATGTCTTCCATTAATGTACCTCATTATGTTCAAGCGCTCCGTAAATTATTTTCAAAATAACATTTATTTACCTTTTAGACGACGTCAAAGCACTAAACGTTTTAAACTGATAACGTAAGTTTCTATTTTAGTATGACTTTAATTATCAACGTCAACTTTAGCTCGTTTGTTACGTTATATCTTTTGTATGAAGGTATATGGCATCGTTTCATCAAACAAAATGCGAAACAGTGAACACTTTCTTACAATATTTCATTATCATATACATGTCGATTATCAGCGGTTTATACATCTTTCGATTCAATCATGAAATTTCATTGAAACGAAAATAGGTTTCACTTTCATATCTGATTTTGGATGATATGTTACTTACTAAAGTAGTTATATAAACAATAATTAACACTCAAACTCCATGATATTTCATTACATGTACTTGCCGCTTACATTGTTTATAGATATAGCAGACATTAGCTTGAGTATAAAGATCAACAAAATTGTTCCATTACGACTGTAGACAAGTATTTCACAAAGAACGAATATGGCACTGTTGTTGGAATGATATTTTGCAAGCCACAACTTCAAGCCCGTGAATCAAACTATTTCGCAAAAGTTTAGTTTTATTTCGTGTAGTTCACAGGTATGCAATTCAAAGGTAATGCAGCAATAAATATGATTTATAGCATAATTTAGGTAATAATATTTTATAAACACGGTCCAGGTTTACTGCCGGCTTTCACCAATTGAAGGTATTCCCTCTTGCTCTATTCATTTAATGACATTTCAGTGTACCTTGTAGAAGTACAAATAGCATCAACCTATCACGTTGTATGGTGAACATTCGCAATTGTCATCAAGCAAATTCCTTTTCCTCTTCATGCAGTACCGTTTCTCTGTGGACAAGAGTCTGCGGATAGACAGAAAATATATTATGTTTACATTTATAGTATGGTTTGTCGGTGACGTAATCACATGACCACGTGTCGACAAATCAATAACACTGAATAATACTACACTGCCATTAGTTGTTGTGTTACTAAGCTTACAACGTGAGGAGAAATATATATTAGAAACGATTTGTTCAATTGGCAAATCAGGACCGCGTACATTTAACACTCATATTTTTCAAATCATAAAAATAAATTCAATAAAGTCTTCGTTCATGATGATCCTATAACATTTTGATCTAATGTAATGAAGGTACTTGTATGAAACAAATACGAATATGTAATAAAACACATACGTATACGTTGATTAACCGTTAATAATTCTATCAATTTCTTTTTCACCTAAACACGGGTTGTTCGGATCAAAATAATCATTTGTTGGTTAGACGTTTTAAACATCAAGTATAAAAATGACTAATTATACACTTAACAACCACAATTTGACTTATTATGCACATTATAAGAATATATTTACAGTTCCCGCAGCTGACTCCCATAGACTCAGTGTTAATCTAGACGACGTTTATATAAGCTATGAATAATTGTTTATATGACGTCACACAATGTTGTAGCTTCATTCATAACACGACGTCATTCCAAGATATTTCATTCCCCCACCCCCCAAAAAATATGTACTTTACTGTTATACGTTGAACTTCACTGTTCCATTATAATGAGACTGATCAAGTATAAGGCGGAGTATTCGATTCCATTTTCGTTTGTTTCTTAATTAAAAAACTATGCTATGTAAATTTAACGAATGAACGCTTGTCAGATCACCTAGCGGGCATTATTCTACTTATCCGTCGCCCAAACGGCAACCATATTGATAATAAATACACTCTGACAAGCGTTCATTCGTTAAATGTAATTTCAAATTGCTTGTAATAATGAATTACTTTTATATTTTTACTTGAATTATTTTTTTCAAAAGATAAAAAACATAAGAGTATTTTGTCGAATATTTTGACTAACTGGATTTTACAGATTTAAAATTACCCGTATAAATTCCTTTACTTGTGAAAAACAAGGTCATTCGAAGATAATGAGAGTTTACAACGTGATATGGTTCATCTTTTCACATTTGAATCTTATATCCATCGTTCAAGAGGAGCTCAGGTCAAATGTTATGATTTTATTGTCTGATTACTCGAATACATGTATCAATCAAATGCCTTGTGTAAAATGAGCTCACATTAATGAGTTAAACCTACAATTTCTCAGGGGTATTGGTTCGACTAAAGCTCCAAATTTTTACTTAACTATATTATTCAAACTGCCTAAGAATAATTAACGTTAAAAGATAACAATCTCAGGATCGGTTGATAAATTTTAAAAAAACGGTATTACTTATATGAATGATAACGTTAGTATTGAAATAATAAAAATAACAGCTACTGGCTGTTGTTATCACCGTTTCTGAAACAAAGTTAAATTGAAAAAATGCGCTATATATATATATATATATATATATATATATATATATATATATATATATATATATATATATATATATATATATATATATATATATATATAAACCTCACTGCTCAATGGACGTAACTATCGAGCATAGACCAAATTTGATGCCCAGAGGCAAAAGGAAAGATTACATCCTGATTCCAAACTTAAATGTAGTTGTGGACGATTTCAGTATTCTATAGTAGCGTATAGAGCGTTTGACTCAAAGCGGAAGGTTCCATTTCGATTCCCGTTGCCGGGTCATTCCAGACTTTAAAAAGAACATTTCAAAGCTTTCATCTCAAGGTTTATTCACTACAAGATACGAATATTCTTAAGAATATGTGTAGTTTTTGCATATCTTTTGAAATAAGTTATCCCAGAGAATTTTAAGTGTGAAAAATGGTGTTTTACTAAGTTTGATTTTTAAGTATATCAAAAAATTGATGAATGAAGACAATCATATATCTACATATCACAGATGTTCATTTAGCAAGATGGGAGATTGATATTGATAGTAATACATGCGACAGCCACAGAAAGCAATTCACATTTATATTGCAAATATTGATAAGAATTCTAAATCACTGAAATAGACAAGTACTAGTGTATCCTTCTGATCTTACACTTTACTTTTAAAGGAAATATCCATTGATTTACAAACAGAACTTCATGTCAAATATGATTCTCTCATCTGGTGATTACAATGATAAGAATGTCGTCTGTGTTTTCTTAATCAATAGGAATATGAATACTGATATGTAAAAATCAACAACAGAAAACAGACATTTCTCTGTCTTTGTCTCTGTCTCTGTCTGTCTCTCTGTCTCTGTCTCTGTCTGTCTGTCTCTGTCTCTCTCTCTCTCTCTCTCTCTCTCTCTCTCTCTCTCTCTCTCTCTCTCTCTCTCTCTCTCTTTCTCTCTCTGTATGTATGCACCTACGTATGTCTGCACGCAGGTATGTATGTTTAAACGGATCGATGGATGGATGAATGGACGGATGGACAGACGGGCGGGCAGGTGTGTGTGTGTGTGTGTGTGTGTGTGTGTGTGTGTGTGTGTGTGTGTGTGTGTGTGTGTGTGTGTGTGTGTGTGTGTGTGTGTGTGTGTGGTAAAAATATAGCTGGCTCATTTCTACGAAACATGATTATAAACAAGCTCCACTATGTTAAATAAAATGTTTGTATAGACAGAAAATTAAGTTTCTAAATGAAATTCTTTTTCACTGAAATATTTGATATTACACTAATAAACAATAAACCTAGAGTGTAAGAGTAATTTGTATCAGAAAATATACAACGTTAAAGTATTGTTTGATGTATATGTGTTAGAATATTTTAAAATTAAAAACCAAGAACAAAACATATTTAGTATATTTGTCCATATACGGCCACAACTGAAATCATGAAAACAATCCTACCTTTTTATACGTGATTACAATCCCAAATATCAACATGATTATGTCCACATTTTGCAAGAAATAGACAACCGATTACCTTAATACTCAGATATTACGTAAATAACACAAAACAACAATCATATACGTGTGTGATCCACCACGGCGTTTTGTAATTAATAAACACTTGGAAGATTTTATGCAACCACGCGCGGATGAATATTTTTCTTGTAAATTAGCGGAATACAAAACCCACAAAACTTGAAGTAAATGAATCAATGATTGTATTGCCTCACATATGTAAAAGAGATAATGAATACTAAACTATATGTATCAATGTTCAATTATTACAATGTTGTAGTGTTCTGTCGTCACCCGCGCTGATCGTGAGCGATATTTACAGATGTGTACAAACAACAGCAGCAACTTTCCAGTAACCGCGGCATCTATATAGTTATTGGAGAATGAATAATTGAATGAATCAACGTGAGTTCGCACAGACTGTAGACGCAAAAACATCACAGACTACTAACAGAGAACAAGATATTATGATAGGCTTATAGATTTACGACTAACTTCAACTTACTAACAAACTAAATACGTAATAAAAAATTATCTATACTTCTGAACTAAATTCCCGCTCATATATTAAATAATTAATTTTTTGTATATGTATATGTTTTGTATATATATATATATATATATATATATATATATATATATATATATATATATATATATATATATATATATATATATATATATATATGAATCTAGTACGACTTGGAATGTAAATATACGAATAAACAATAAACATGAATAGTAATTGCGCCTGAAAGTATGGCATGGATATAACCACACCACATTTAAGTATTATAGTTATACCAGTTTTAAGTTTTCCTGAATATGATAATAATAGTACAATATATATTTCGAATACTGATTTAATCTAAAATGTTTTATCAAGTATATTAACGTACAGTTTAAAAACTAGATAACCATACCTTAACGAAACGAGCATTGGTAAGTGGACATTTTATCCTACGACAGGTAACAATATCACAATGACGATATGATATATAGACTATACAGAATACTTCCGGACATGCCTATTGATGTAGATATCTTTATATTACTTTTACAATATACAGGTAAAATGTACAAGTATTATATTAACACCTATGTAAAATCTATTTAATTGTGTGAAATGTAGTCTTGAAAACAAGTATGACGATTAATATGAACTCCAGTGGAAGAGCTGTAGTTAATATTCCGCCAGTTAAAGATGGCTATAGTAAAGAAAAGTAAACATTTTTTTCGTCAGATGTTAATATTATGAAACCTGGTGTGGTACGGGTTTTTGAGTTTTTAAATAATAACTACGCTGATATTTACATCATTAGGTTTGTGCACATACACCACACACAAGCACACAGACACACATATAACATGTACTCACGCACACGCACATATAAAAACACACACAGGAACATGTAACAGTAACAGTGATGTAGGGGTGGCTAAAACCTTATCTAAAGAAAACGGTGACAATGGGAAAAGGATAATATCTCGCTGTACAAACATATTACTATTATAAATGCATGATTTTGCAGTAACATTTAGGTCAAAATTAACGTAGATCATTCGACGCTACGCGAAACACTACCTCGAAGAAAATGAAACTATGGAATTATTATTACTACACTTGGAAAAAAAAGACTTTGAAATTTTTACTTTTAAATGAAGGAAAATTTAGTATACAATGTCGTGATGTGATTAAACTACTGCAGATATGTTGACCTTTTTGACCCATGTTTAAAATGAGCGGAGGCAACTGTAATGCTTATACATTCTTGACCAGTCCTTTCTAAGATATCAAGTTATCCTGCTGTGACAGGAATTGACCTAATTACACTAAACTGACCTTTTAAATTTATTATGCAACATAGCTATACTGCTTACTCCAAGATCTATGTATAATTCATATCCTACTCCAGACTTAAAACTATCAATTTTGAAATATATGTAAAATCACCGACAATTTTATAATACAATGACAAACATTTTGACATGTCTAGTACTGTACACTATTCTACTGATATGTTTTAAAAACATTTTTGAAACATATTTATTGTTTTGTAATAGAAATGTTTTTGCACAATAGCTTATAGAAAGATTTTGGAAACGCCATTAACAGTCAATGTTTTCTAGCAAACTAAAATGTTTTTTTAAAAACATTTCAAAAACATTTTCATTATTTCGTCGTATAAATGTTTTTTCATAATATCCTATAGAATTATTTTGAAAACGTCATTAAAACGTTACAAAAAGTACTTGTAAACAGTCAATTTTTCTATCAAACTAAAATGTTTTATAACATTTAAAAACTTTTCACTAACATTCAAAAACGTTTCTTAAAGTTTTTAAAATGTTTTAATGAAAATGTTACCACAGATTCATTTTGAAACCTTTAAAAAATGATTCGAAAATGCTATCTACTACTACTGATACTGCTACTATAATTATTTCCACCACCTTCGTAGCTACTAGCATTATGGCAACTAATAAAGGAACAAATTATACCTACAATGATAATAATAATAATAATAATAATAATAATAATAATAATAATAATAAAAAAAAAATAAAATAATAATAATAATAATAATAATAATAATAATAATAATAATAATATAATAATAATAATAATAATAATAATAATAATAATAATAATAATAAAAATAATAATAATAATAATAATAATAATAATAATAATAATAATAAAAATAATAATAATAATAATAAATGATAGTAATAATAATAATAATGATGATGATGATGATGATGATGATGATGATGATGATGATGTCCTTATTGTACTCGCTTTATAATTTCATTTTCTGTGTCTTAAAATTGACCACAAGGTATTTGGTGATTTTAATAATGTGTGAAGCCTAATTATGAAAGGTCATTTGGGTCACAAACGGCCGGATGAACTTGCGTGATGACCACTTTCACGTTAAAAATCACTTTTTAATCGTAACTTTTAACGCGATAAATAATACTTTTTGGATGCAAGTAGTAAAATTTAACGTGAAAGACGTTTTTGCAAATGTGACCAAATGACAGTGTGTTTCGATGATCTCGGAAATGCCATTTCATGAACTGCAAAACATATTTCATTCACCGATATTTACCAAATGAACCAATATTATGGGAGTAAAGATATGTATTCAGAATGTTAAAAAAATATGAATTTTTTGTTGTGATGAAAATGCCTCACGATATCGGGCGCCATTTCATTACTAATTAAACGAAACGAGACCTCTTATTGATTAATTTCATCACGTAAGTTCATATCGTAATTTTCCACATCTTACGCGTTAAAAATCTTTTTTGCATGAAAAAACCAAGACTAACGCGTTAGAATATCCTCTGTCATGTTAAAAGTCACTACTTGCATGCAAATAGTAAGTTTCGACGCGTTAAAAGTAACATTTAACATGAAAGTGGTCATCACGTAAGTTCATCGTGTTTCTGACCCATACGACCTTCCATGCCTGATATACGTAAATTAAAGTAATTGAAATAAGATACTTTTGAATGTCAATTATACCTGTCAGTAATATTGTAAAATATATAACATACCTATTTTGGTTGATCGACTTTCCAGAACATGCTAATACAGTACAAAAAGTATTGATCTTTCGTGACAATCGACGGAACATTTTTGTGATAGTTCAAGAAAATGTCAAACTGACATTTCATTTCATTATATCCAGTTCCTTAGGTCAAATAAACGATAAAGAAAGGATAAAGTTTTCCTGTAATTTCTGCTCATACATGTGAATTGAAAAGCTAGTGAAGCTAGCAAAACTAAAGCTTATTTTAACAGCTTGCAATTAACAATCTGTAACGGATGCAATAAAGCTTATGGCTAGTTTTATGCACGGGAAATATGCGACATTATTACCGTTATCAATGAGATTTGGAAGGTAGTCTAATTTTCGATTTCGTCACATCATCTCCATTTTGATTTCCCTTTGAAAATATGAAGTGTGGTAATTTTGACAACATAACTGGACATAGACCGACCAACAATGCTATAAAACTGATAATAATCAAGGGGTAAACGAACAGGTGGCTTTAACAATTATATTAATCACTCTCTACATGATAGGAAGAAAATCTTCAGTAGTTTTTACAATATATTGATGGGCACAGTCAGAACATTTCATTAAACTAATAAATTATATATATATATATATTGTGTGTGTCTGTGTGTGTTATGCGTTTGAAACAGTGATTTGAACCCTTATCAACAGAAAGAAATTCAATCATTTCGCTATCAAAGGGCAATATTTCGTTATTGAAATTTCGTGTTAAAGTAAAAATGAGAAAAGGTTTTGATGTCAAATCTACTGTTTATCTATCAATATCGGTCTTTATTGCGCTATCCAAAATGGGATAGACTCAGGTCATCTATCTTTATTACTTTATACAAAATGTTTTATCAATGGTGAAATTTCATATACGTAACTATCTCTGGGGCATGTTGTTTACAGATGCACCATACACACTAAGTCAAATTATGATTCATTATTAAAAGGCGGACACATGTTTACAACTGCTCTATTTCTTATGCACGTTTAAAGAGCATTTACCTCAAATTTTTATGATCAATAACTTGTTTTTGTTGTAGAACAAACCAACTCCATACTGTTCATTATTGCATGCAGATTGTAAATATTTCCCCCGAGTTATGATAGTTTACTCAGTCCAAATTTTCTCTGTGTACAATATAAAAATGTTTTTTTTCTGTACGCGAGTATCTCAATCTTTTGTTGAAGACTTGATATTTGTACAGATATATAGCATATGCTGATGAATCTTATGAAAAGAAAGAGTGCGTCTGTTAAAATATAATTATTACTCAATCTATGTTATGTTACAGATAATTGATTGTTTTCAATTTTGTAACCATCCGTAGCCGATATACAGCAATTTTTCCAACATTATCCATAACGAGATGGATATATACATTTCATTCAAAGTATAAAACATTCAAACGACTACGAATTATACAACATTATTACACACTAAGGAACCAATGAGTGGTTTGCTGATAGTAGCGATAATGGTGATTACGGCATATGATCGCCGTATTTAAGAGGTTTTTGCCGTAGAAAATATATTAATTGGATAAAGCACATTAGTTCCTGAAACTAAATCCATTTCTATGAAATTCTGTAAATGCAAAATAAAGTATAAACATTTTGTATGACATAAATGTTTTATCGTCTTAGACTATTGCATTGATGATTCGAAATCAATTATGATATCATTATATTCATATTTTGGAACGGTTACTTTACAATTTCCCGCTAGATGTATTTATTGTTGTTTAAACGCTTTAAAGTGAGAATGATGAAAGACTTCTCAGTTGAAAGTTGTATAGTGTCAGTAGCTGGCAAGGTGTATTTATTTCTGTATAATGTCAAGCTGTGATTTACCAGCTCCAACATTAGTTTATAGATAGGCAAGATTTTATGGACTTAATACAGACTTACAGAAATAGGCAACATGCTGGCATATAACAGCTTGTAACAATTCCGAACACGTATGTATGGCACTTACAGAAACAAAGAACAAATATCATATATTCTTCCAAACCACATGATACTCTTTCAACTCAAATGGTATTTTACCCCTCTAACAAATATAATGCATAATTCTGTGTTCCTGTGTGTCATGCACTGGATTCAACGAAAGCAAAGGGGTGTCGTCAAATCATGTTTTTTGTATTATAGAATAATCTGTACCGGTCAAATAGAAAGAAAGTTATAGTGTGTTGTGAAAAAGAAGTATTCAAATTACAAAGGCAAGATACCTAGAATAACATTGTTAAAGATCTTTAAAAAGCATGAATATCCTTGATGTTGTTGGTGCTGCTTTTATTGCTGCTGGTGATGATGATAACGGTGATGATAATGATGATAATGGTGATGATGATGGTAATGATGATGATGATGATGATGGTAATGGTGATGATGATGATGACGACGACGACGACAATGATGATGATGATGATGATGACGACGACGACGGCGACGATGATGATGATAATGGTGATGATGGTTATGATGATGATGATCAGTTACTATAACAGCGTCTATGTTTATTCTTGTATCTGCATCATTTTGTCCCTCAAAGTCACAGGACCGCATTTAACGTGAAAGGGTCTATTATGAATGTCTGATTCCATATTGTTATGTTCATGCCCTCTGTTGGGGTGTTTGAACATTACATGAGCTTTTTTATTCTATATAATATTTGTAAAAATACGGTACGCAATTATGTGAAAAGTTTATAGACCATATGCTTAGACTTTCTGTTCTAAATTATAAGCCGCTACATAAACTGGTACTTTCATCTGTATAATGACTTAAATATGGTCTATAATAAACAGCTGATGAGGTGATTAAACTTGTTGTGAGTTTAGAATTGGTTCTATAATCCGACGGGAACATCCTTAGTTATGATACGAAACTTCTCTAATAAATAACATTGGTGGTTATACTTTACACTTTTATGTGTCTGTTTAGTATAATTTAATTGTTCTGTTTTCCATGCAAATAAGATTTATTGTCTGTTCATGTGGTTCATTTCCTATGGTTATCGAAATGCAATATATTTATCAATATTTACATTTCCCGCAACAGTCTCCCAAAGACTCAGTGTTAAACTAGATGGCGTTCCTATCGGCTATAAATGAAGTTCTTCATATGACGTTACACTATGATCTAACTTTATACATAACGTAACGTCACACCAAGATATATTTCATTCAAAATCTCTATACTTTAATGTTCTACCTTGAACTTCGCTGTTCCATTATAATGAGACCGATCACGTATAAGGCGGGATGTTCGATTTAATCATATTTTTTTTCAATTTGAAAACTATGATATGTAAATATAACATCGGTCAAAGTGCATTTATTGTCAAAATGAGTGCCGTTTGGGTGACAGATAAATGTTCATAGTGCCCTAACGGACGCCATTCTATTTATTTGTCACTTAAACGGCATCCATATTGAAAATAAATGCACTCTGATAAGCGTTCTATTGTTAAATATAACTCAATATTAAAACAGATATGAAGGGTTAAATTCCATATTTATCGTATCCGCTCGTTAACGATTAGGATCTAGTTAAAAATATACCGTTTAGTTGAATCATTATAATTTTAATCTTATTGTGTCGTCGTTGTTATCATTGATACTATTTCTGTTGTATGCGTTTTGTAACAAATAAAATCGTAAATTTTAACGATAATATAATTGGTTTTAGATAATGACGTTTGACTGAAAATAAATGGCACTAAGAAAGACATCTGTTTGATACTGAATCAACTAGCATTTCCAAAAGGTCATCTGAAGTTGAATATTAATATGCAAACAACACAGTCCTTTGGTGCTGAGTTACGGTTCAGTTTACTTCTAAATCAGCGTTAAATTGCCAAACTAAACAAGGATAATTGATGCATAATTTTAGATGAAAATTTACTTAGATAGTGAATCAAAGCATTAAAAGTATCAAATCATTTTACATTCAGAATAATAGAAAAAATTGTTATCAAAATGTCTCTTGTTATAAAAATTAGGTAGAATGTAACTGATTCCTATTTAGATATATCTCATCAAATCACTAATGCAATCTAATTTAGAAAAATGAGGTCAACTCAAAGAGGGCATTTGAGTAAAATGAAGTTTGTTATTCTATTAAAAGAAATATTCGTAATTTGTACTTCTTATTCTGTTCAGGTTACCTTCATCAAGATGATACAGTTTTTAAATAGATCTAAAAGTCAATTATAGATTCATTACGTTGTTTGAATTAGAAATGTTGTATTTATATAACCAAACTTAAACACACGCAATAATAGTTAACTGAATATCAATGTTATTTATTTTACAACTTTTATTGCTTAGTGTAGGTGGTAACCAGATTACCCAGTGAAAGCCTACAAGTTCCAACTGACATATTTCCTGTCCAATCCTATGATCGACCGGGCGTCACATTATAATGTTAAGAAATGAGTGTACAAATCATTGTGTTTCTCATACACCAAAGTGAACATCGATCTCATTCTATTTGTACACCGTGTTATCAACTTCCGGTTAAATTTTTAAATAAATGTGTGTTTATTTTATATAACCATTTCCTCAAATATAAAAGTAACCAAGAGGTGCGTTTAGCTTTATTTAATTTTAATTTGTTTCAGCTAAAGCAGTAAGATCCATTGGTAGAAAAACCTAAATTGTTATACATCATATCTAAAAAAAGAGCAGTTCTTATCATCAGTATCTAAAACTTTATAGTCCAAATGTGTAGCATTAGTCCTTTATTAAGACCAAAACAATTTTAACACGTAAAACACATGAACATGGCTATAGAGTCTTACAATCTTTAAACAAGATATAACTACCATGTTGGACATATCCTCGGGAAATTCAATGGGAGAGATAAGGTGCTCAGGAGAACTATGATCCTCCGGAAATTCAACAGATGAGATAAGGCGGACTGCAGAAATTCATTTGGTGAGAAAAGGTGATAAGGAGGACTATGTACCCCACTGATCCTACGGAAATTCAATGTGTGAGATAAGCTAGATGCTCAGGAGAACTATGTACCCGATTGATTCTCCGGAAATTCAATAGGTGTGATAAGGTGATAAAGGGGATTAAATACTCCCCTGTTTTACTATAAGTTCTCAGTCCAGGTTTGAACATTAGATTTAACCTATATTCAAAAAGTATTGACGATTTTACGACAACTATCGAAAATGAAATGTTTCTTTTAGTGAAGCGCCATATAAAGAAAAGACTATATCAGAATCGCAATCTTTCAACCCACAAAAATGATCTCATACTGAATTGTACAATGTTTTCTGGGGAAAAACCAGGTTTGACTAATTTTTGTAACTTTTGTTCAGTTGAAGCTAGTTATTTCCAGTTATGAACCCAACAAATATGTTAAACATTAGATATAGCTCGTTAATTTATCTTGGTTTTCTATATACACAGATAAAGATATTTAATAAATTACATCGACTCTATTGAATTTCTTACTTTCTCAGAAATATGTGAATTTGCTGCAATAATATTTGTGTTTGAATTTTATGTTTGTATTACATTTTGTATGAGAAAGATAGAGAGAAAAGAGAGATACAGACAGGCAGACAAAGAGAAAAAACCTTACCTATCATCTGACAGTAATATAACCGGAGCCATTGCATATTCGCTATTTTGTCCATATGAACGTCAACCTTCGGTCGAATAAATCAATAGTTTTGCAATTTCGAATACGATCAAATTGTAATTACTTTTGATGAGTTTATTATGTTATCCACACTTAACTCCCATGAGAAACAATTGTTTCCCTTGATGAATATTGGAAAGTTTCTAGAATATAGTTCACAAAATCCCAAACGTTTAATCTGTTTGCCTTTTGTGCTATTGGAACGATTCATTGGAACATTGTATTAAATGTACATAAATTTAATAATGACCATTTCATGAACGTAACAGATTGAGGGATCGTTATAGTTTTCTTCGGATGTCGGACAAGATACTGTTTACAGTGTAAAATATTACATGAACTTTATATACATAATATATATATATATATATATATATATATATATATATATATATATATATATATATATATATATATATACATATATATATATATATATATCGACAAAATAGGTAAACGTGATAACGCGGATTTATACTAAGATAACATTACACATGAATTACGTGACGAAATACGAGATGGTATTTGAATTCTATGAGCAAAGATTGTTTCTCTTGAAGTCTGAAAATGGAAAGCAAGAGATATTGGAAAATAAGATACAGTGACACTTATGATATCAGTTTGGTACTAGCTTATATAAGCATGTATTGCTCTATGTGTTAATGAAACAAGATTCCAAAAGGTCGCACTTAACCAGCAAATATAAATTACAACAACATAACATAAAAAACAAAAATTACAAAATGTTGTAAAAATGTCTTTAAATTAGGAAGCAATTAATATATACATATATATATATATATATATATATATATATATATATATATATATATATATATATATATATATATATATGAAAAATATATCAATGATAAATTACCCCACTTTTTAACGTGAAACAATGAAAACCTTGCACTCTTAGTTAACACGTACCAAAGAAGATTGCTCTCAAAGTGACCTATAAAGCGTCATAAGTATAATGATTTTATAAGTATGAAATTTTCCGCCGTTAAAAGTATCCAGAATACGGTAAATTTATCATGAACTAAGATATCGATATTTATTATAATGCAATAACTTACATATGTCGCGTTTCTATGTCTTCCGTTATGTTTATACTGTACATTTGCCTTATTTACCAGATCAAAAACCACATAATGTCGAAAACGGACATTAACCTCCAAATGTATCATTAATCGTATGTTGAAAGTATCATGCAATGTTCTCTATTGTTATCAATCAAACACTCAAGTAAAACCAATTATAATACAGAAGAGTCATTGAGAACATTGTGTGATTATGTGTAAACACAAAAATACAATGACGTACTCAAGTACAGCCTCATAAACACACACACACACACACACACACACACACACACACACACACACACACACACACACACACACACACACACACACACACACACACACACACACACACACATACACCCTTTGGAACGTAAACTGATTCTGTATGGAGTTCCCAAGTTAACTTGCGAAGTATAGGCTGTTAATTTTCTCGCACCGCCATCCACCATTGAAAAACGCTAGTCACCTTACACTAGTAGTGTTTAAATACATCGAAACAAAAACAAGCATTTAACATAAACACTTTGATAATTGTTTATTGGCAATAATTAACAAGTAACAAGTTACCAGATAACGTATTCCGATAACATATAAAGATATCTATCTATCTATGTTATATTAGTTGTGTTGTATGTTATACACGACAAATATAACCTTTATTGTGTTTTGATGTTTGGTTCTACTTCCACAAACATTACCGGCCGAATGGTTCTGACAAAACTAAATAGACATCTTCCATTTCTGGTCAATGATCCATTCATATAATCAAATAAGTCAATTTATAAAGATTTTATATCACAATCAAACATTAAAATGCTATTCCTCATATCTATAAAACCGACAATTTTCATTATCATTACATATATTGACTGCGTTTACTATTCAATCGTAAAATTACACGATGCATCTTCATTGTAGCACAGTCACATCTCATCGCAAAAATGATTGGTTCCTTTCTCATCCACGTTTAACGGTATAGATGAACCTCATCAGCCATGCGTATACACACACTCTTTCTCTTGTAAATACGGATTATGGTTCTAAAGACTTTGTATCTTTGTAGATGTTTTCGTGTAAGTGAGTATAAATACATTACGCCAATATGGCACAATGTCACCTTTTGTGTCTTAAAGACATTGTTAACCAATCATAAGCTTTTTGGCATCATCAAACAATATTGTTTATATGTTGCTTTGTGATATAATGTGATATAATGTATATGTGTATGACATTATTTGTTGTCTGTAAAAAGATGGTGTGTTGTTGATGTTAACGAATATAGACTAGATGAACGCGGATTAGCATTCCCTGATAGCCTATGCAAAACAGCAGTTACACAATGTACATATTCTATTGCCACTCTTATCAATTGTTCACGAACGGAAAAGATCAACACCACAACTTATCACAAATTTGTCAATAATATCTTATCATACAATCTTTGTAAACAGTTTTGTCTGTCGATTTTTGTTTACAGTTTACATGAAAATAATGAATATGTTGTTGTAACGTAACAAAACCTTACTGTGTGTTCTTAAGTAATATATGCATATCCGTAGCATTATGTCTATGTTCTTCATCCGTTAGGGGTTGATTTAGTAGTGATACAAACGCATTTATCTAATTCTGTTGGTAAATATGTAATATATATATATATATATATATATATATATATATATATATATATATATATATATATATATATATATATATAGTATAAGGTACTACTGAACTTGATACAACAAAGATATCAAAGTAAGGCATCGTAAAAAAGGTCCCTCTGGAAAATTCATAATAAAGGATGTAACACGAAGTTACAATCGACAAAGATGGCAAAACAAGTGCTATCGAACAAAATACATATCCAAGATACGTATTTTGACGAACAAGAACATTTCATTGACGGTAAAAATAGACAAAAATGTCAAATTGTCGTTTACTAGATTACCGTGTATAAAAAAGATTATAAAAAATGTTTGAACGTTGAGTTAGAGCTATCAAATATCATCATAATTAGATATACAACATTTGAAGGTGACAAGGGTTTTTCCCATTTTCATTTATTTATCCTTATAACTAGTGCAAAATGATCAGCCTGTTATGCCTGTCATCCACAGGTACACGCGTTAAGACATCAGAATATAATTTATGAAGTAGAACTTCTTTGGCTTTCAGAATGAAGACATAACTCAAATATGCACAAATCTATATAGACATGTAGATCATGCGTAAATCTAGACATGATAAGACATGTATTTAAAATTTGGGAGAAAAATAATCAACCCCTATCTTGAGGGTATCTTGAATGACAAGCATGAGGTTTACCGAGGGTTTTTCATTCAAGAATATTATCCCGAAAGATTGAGATGCATTTGTCATACCCTATGTAGGGGTAGATTCTATTGATCCAACTATCTCAGAAAACCAGTCTTAAGTATCTTAAGAATCGCATGTAGCAGTCTCATTGTCTGCTACATTTGATCGCTGAAAGCAACTCAATACCCTGATCGTACGTATCGCAGGCTGGAACCTTTTATTCTTTAATTGTCATATCGATGAAAGTAAGTTGAGATACTCGCAGGCTTAATTCTCAGGTTTACAATCGAGCTAAGCTATACACAATTTTAACCTCCATATTTATGTAACTCCATAAATAAAAAAGAAATCCGGTAATAGAATAGTTACACAATAGCAAAGAGATCCACTGAAGTGCTGTATCCAACGACTGATCTACTGCATTTTATCTAGCTGTGGTAAGATTTTTCATCAACAGAAATCTACCTTCTAAAATGATATAATTTATAAAAAATCGTATCGTTAACTTTTGACCTTGTTTATTACAACGTGGGAAGGTAAAACATAACTCTACAGACATTGGTCTTCATCTTCCATCAGTAAATTTTGGTTGAAGAAGATGATGATAATGATAACGTTTGTTCTGTTTTTGATGATGATGATGATGATGATGATGACGACGACGACGATGACGACGATGACAATGTTGACAATGATAACGACGACGATGATGATGATGACGATGATAGCGATAATGATTGTTTTGATGACGACAATATGACGACGACGATGATGATGATGACGATGACGACATCGACGATTTGGACTTGACGACAATAAAAAAGACAGAAACGGAAAAAGTGAAGAGAACTGAGAAGGAAATAGAAGACAAAATAATTAATAATTATAATGGTTACGAGAATAACCTATTAATTAGCATAAAGTCTCCTTGTGCAGAAAACCGTGAAACCACAACATTATCATTCGACGTAAGATGTAGAAGTAAATTAACAATAATCGAATATGTAAATAGCCTGAGCGCTATTAATTATGAGATTTCAATTTAAGACCATAAATGTATCTTCCTATAACATTGTTCTTTATTGACGCAGACGATAACTTGATTTAGACATGTTTGATCTTTAGAGGGGAACCTTATGTTTTAAATCATAAATAGAAAATTATTCAGGTAACATCAGATAGAGCTGTTTTTACTGAATATCGAGTCCGACGCATATCATGATGACATAGTTTCCCTATAAGACAATATTGAATGTAATTGACATTTTTAAAAAATCGGTTTTTCGTGTTTGTAATGATTATTGATTTTCGTGACATGACGATATACTTGTTATCTAGGCAACATGGAGAGTAACTCAAAGTCCAATACAATTTCAAGTATTTTCATAAAACTATCGACGATAATATTTTTTTCCAGGGAAAAACAGTTTTGCAAAAGGAACCAAGACAGAATGAAATGCTTTTAATTCAGCATAAATATTTAACTTACATTATCAAAACAGTAAAAGAATGTTATGTAGAGCACCAGTACATGAGGATAGAGAAGAGCAGATAAACATAAAGCTGGGATAAAATAAATTCGAAGCCCATTACATTAACAGAGTTTCCAGTCATGCTTGAAATAGTTTACCTTCCTTTTAATTAATGCATTTAAAATTCATTAGAGAATCTCTAATGTAGTTTTATGAAGTTCTGCTATGTTACGTGCATAGATGTATAGATGTATAGATAATTATGCCTTTACCAGCTTCATGATTATAGCTATACCATTATGTATTGAATGATTAAGTATCTTTTTATAACTATTGCATACATTTAGATGTATCCTGACGAAATGATCTTATCAATGTATATTATATATGCTTATCTATTAGATAAACAGGATAAATTGACATCGAGCAATGTTTGTGAATTAAACTTATATGTATACTTCAGAATCAGTGATGCATGAATAATGAAATCTGTTACGAAATCATTGTGATAAAAGAAATTTCCTCTAGTTCTGATAGGAATTGGCGATTTATTTGAAATGGCGAATAGATAAATGGTATATCGACCTGATTGCATAACAAAGGAGTAAATTGAGATGAACACACATACAATGATGTTTAATACAGGAGAGGGATTTAGATAGGAATGATTTACTTAGAAATATTATTGGATAAACTCGAATTACATTCAAAAATGTCAAAGAGAATCCCTGTTATGTAATGTATATTCATTGTCCTACCTCATTGACCGAGAAAAAAACTTCCGCAACCAAACGATAAGAGTAAAACGCTTTGAATCATGGCGTTTCTAACGCCAAGTCGGGCTTGATTTGGTGCTCGTTCTATTCTGAGTTAAAGTTTAGAATTTACCAGAAAATATTTGCAAAGGTGGTGAAATCGGGATTAATATCGGGGTCACCAATCTTCCATTGAAATTACTCGCCGTATTATATTATAGAAGTTTGATGTTAATTCAGACAAATGATATTTTATCATGTAATTACAAGATGATCAATAACAACTGCATTGAGGATTAATTAAATTAAAATTAAATTAAAAAAAATAGTTTTTATGTAAACCTAACGCTGTATAATTTCCGTAATAAGCTGCTGACAAAAAATGCTGTTGATAAAAAAATATTCACATTCGCTTGTATTGGTGGATTTATCTATCGTTAGCGCGACACTCATACACTTTATTTTGCATTTCAGAAAATAAGTACAGAATCTTTTTCATCAATATGACCGATTATTTAAGATTTATCAATGAGTTTCCATCAGAGGTCGGAAAGATCAAAAGTAATTTACATTTGTGAAGATTCAATCAGTCTTTCGTAGTCCCAATAGATCTAACTATGATTTGATTGTTACAATAAGTTAAATTATATTGGTATCAGGTAACATTTACCAGGCATATTGAGATTATCTGTATTGCGCTGTATTTTTCCTTTCTCGTTCTATACATCATCTGTTTAATAAACAAAACCAACTATGGATCGTGTTAATCTTGACAACTTCATTAATTTTTTTTTAAAAAATATGTACTTTCATAAAAAAATAACAAACGTGTGAAATCACTCGAAATATTTCAATAATTTTCTTAAAGTAGGTAGCTGGGATGTTACAACGGTGACCACTCTGATCAACAGTATTGACAATCATTCATGTTTTTGACATTGTATATGAATAAGGAAAGAATAAAACACCTCTAATTGCATTCTCTATTAGAAAAACATGTACATTATCAATAGCAAAATTCAAATATGTTAACCGTTTTGAAGTCCAGAAAACTTTACCCGAATATTGGACGGGACATACAAAGATAGCTGGACAACACCAAAGGTGGAAGCAGGTGCCACAGCAGATTGAGCATTAACTGTCTGTCCAACGGTCATCCCCCCTGAGACCACAGACAATTGAAATTAAAATAACCTATGGATAAATATTTATTAAATCGGTGTCGACGACCCAACAGCAAAATCAACCATCAAACATTTTAGTTAGCGAGTTAGTGCAAACATAGAGTCATTATATAGACAGTAAATTATTTGCACTTTTTGACTTTAAGCAAGATATCGTATATATCCTTGTGACAACAATCACTGATTAGGTTTATCTGTAATGGATTGAATTTCACGTTGACACGCTCTATCATAACTATCAAATCCTTTGGATTACATTTTAAATATTTTAGTCTTGGTTTATCTGCCTTTCATAAAGCATAACATCAAAATAACACTGACTAGAGTAATCGTTCCTAATTGTCACAATACATAAGAGATTATCCAGAGAGGTATAAAAGGTTTTTCCCGTGCAGCTTGTCATAACCGAAAAGTGAGTAGAATAATCCGTATGATAATCAAAAGGTTACCCTGCCCCGCCATCTTATGTGGATCGGACAATACACTCCATATCTAAGAGTCAGACATGTGCGTCTCTATTTAAGTAAATACTGTGTGGGATGTGTCGTGTCTGCAAAGGTGTGATTGTGTATGTAGTTGCGTGTGTGTTTGACCTAATGATACATCACTAAATAGGATATACATTTGTCCATTGTATATTCTGCAATAATCTATACGGTATTTCCCTTGCCGGCCGTAAAGGCATGAATTGTAATAGGCTTCTAATTGCATGAATAATTTAAATAATTCCAAGTATAGAATGATTCTGATAACTATATGTTTGATAAAACAAAATAAGAAGTTAATGTGTGCTTCTTGATAGGAATGGAGATGTAAATCATTCAGTGACTTAAAATACAAGTTAAAGGTTTCAAGATAATAATTCAAATATGCTTATTCGTATATCGTTTCAAGATTATTTTTCTTTCTCTTCAATCATACTTTTATCTATTAATTAGTCTTGCTTGATTATATGGTACAGGTAGAACCTCGGACGGCTAATGACGTCAAGTTACATTTAATGCGGATGAAGCTAAAGAAACCAAGGTCTGTTTCCATGGCAAGCGTATTACGTTGATGAACCGTTGCTGAATTTGCATAAATCATTCGTACAGGTCATATGAACCGTTGCTGAATTTGCATATATCATTCGCACAGGTCAAAGCTTGTGGCATGTCATCAATAGCTTACGACCTATCCATATAAATGAAAACACTTTGGCGTGTCATTATATGGCACAAACTGTATAAAAGGAATATCAATAAATAGCTTCGGCCTTTATGATTTCTGAAAATGTTGATGAAACAATTACTAATCTTCAGGAAAAAAAGTTATACATTTTGTGTTTTCTATATATTTGATTGATACCAAACATTTATCGATAAATTTCAAATATTGCTAAAAGCAATGACCTTTCATAAACACATTGGCAACTATCACAATGTACTTCACAATTAGGTGTTATTGCTTCTGGAACATTTGAATGTAATATTTCGCATGGTTCCATATACTTGTACAGATAATGATTCCATAAAAGTGATTTCGTATAAAGATTAACGAGTATATGAAATTAATCATGCGTGCTATCAAATTTTCTTGCTTTGTGATACATCTTGTGATGTTTGTATATCTTATGTAGAAGATTAGATTTGCTTGTAGAAAATTAGTTCCAGCACTACAGTTTTTATGAATGGGGAGTAATTACAGCTGAATTGACGATTCTATATGCCATTAAAAAGTCCTTCAAATTAATGAGAAATGTGTTTTATCGCTCTGTTCTACTTCGTTGTAAGTAACTAATTTAGGGAATCGTTTATTGTCCATGAATCTCGTATGTGTAATAGCGGTGCATTAGTCAAAAGCGATCTGCAATTATACTTCTACATCCGTAGCTTTTATAAAACGTCAATTTCCATTATATGATTCGTCCTATAACCATTTCCAGGTACATCAGTACATGAAATCGGGATATCAGAAGTAATACTAGCTTCATAATGTACTGGGCGTCAAGCACAATATTATTTCCGTGAAATAAAGTGCTCCGTTCGGCGTGGCATATTATCAAACCAATTTGTTGTTGTGTATTTTAGATGCAAATGATCTTATTATATACCAATAGTATCACTTAGAATGTCTAAATCTGTAAATGTTATATATTGAGTTATTAAGGAGGTATTAAACAACTGACTCACAAATACAATTTTCTTAATTTTATCTATTAATACTTCATTTTGATCTCTATTGAAATGCAAAATGTAAAAATTATTTATAGAATTTTTAGAAAAACTACTTTGAATATCCACCAACAAGGCACATCTAGGATTCTCTTGAAAAGTGTAAACAGGCCAATCTAATTTCTGTTAACTGTTCCAAATATAAATATATACAGATATAAAAAAAAACTATGAATCAATACAGGAAAAGAAATATTTTCCCCAAAATTACCAAGGGAAAATATTATTGAGTGTATATTTTTCAATATCCGTATGATAAAGGTTTCGATGAGTATAGCAATTATCAAATAAAAATTCACAATTTTCTCCTAAAAATTTGTAATTTACAAAAGTATGTAAATTCAACCCCAACCCCCCAAATATCATCATAATCCTTAAGGTATTAGTATATATCAGTATGAATATGAAAAGAATTTATCCACAAAAATATAGAATATGCTCCCCAAACCTCAAGTTCACTTATGTGAAACGTTATTTACGTCGGGCTCGGTATTTTCTGGCACGACTATAATTTGAAAAAATATAAGTAAATACTGATTATGAATCAATTGATTAAATGTTAAAATTAGTCTTATGACATTCTAAATGAAAACAATTTCTTTTAAAGTGTTATTATTGTAGATAGGGGCGTCTTTACGATGATTACACAGGTCATTCCGGTATATAAGTGTCATTATTGTAATTTCCCTTCGTCAAATGCCCGACACGGGACTTTAAGGCAAACTTTTCCATCATGGCGTCACAGTAATATAACCCGTCAAATATTTCTGTACTTATGACGTCACAATCTAATGACGTCAGAAAGCAGTTTTTCCGGTAGTGTTTAATTCCTCCTTAAATAGATGCGGAATATCTTAACTTTTTAAATGTAAAACATTTTTCATCTTCATTTGTTAAAATTTTCGAACACTGTAAAGTACTGAAAGTAATAGATTCTAACCAAGGAATAATGGAAAAATTTAATGAATTAGCAAAGCAATAGACATTATAGGACTATATATTGCATATCACGCAGATAACCTATGTTACGACTTTTCATTCCTCATGTTTTACAGATAAAAGAAGAAAGCAATTTACGGTCTGTTGTTCCAAAATGAGAACTTGGTGCAGTACGAGTCACTGTGGACTCTGTGGACTCTGTGGACTCTGTGTCGGCCAATGTTTTGAACTTTTCCATCCAAAATATAACTACAATTTCATAGAAGAACAAAGCTATAATATAAAATTATATTGAATAGAAAGATATTTATCAGTGCCAAAGTCACCAAATGCACTCCGTACTCAAGCTCAACTTGCTTTTTTATGAATTTAAGGTAAAACACATACAATTTATGCTGCAACTGGAAATATTCAGATATCGATTGCAAATAACTGTAAATAATTAGGATTACATCTAGTGCTCATTTGAAGAAAACTTCAGAAAAATTAAAAATAAAATGAGTCTCCTATTTGCTCAAATTTTGAGTACCGTACATTTTGATATTCAACCCATTAAATATATTAATGTTTCCTATTTAACTAAATCCAGAGGTGTTACAAGCGCCTTGAGTACTGAGTAAAATGGTAAATTCAGCCACTGAAATCTTAAAACGTAAGCCATTCTTATTGTTATATGTTCTGCTACGTAATCAAGGCATACGTGACGTCATGAATGTTTCACTAGTGGCAGCAAGATTGTTAAGAAAATATTGCCTACATCATATTCTTCAATCATCCCACAACATTTTTTTCAGTTTCAGTTCACCTGTTGCATTATATTTTGAATTTTCTTTGTTCGGCAATTGTTTTGAAGTTGTCTTACAGCGGAAACGAAGTATATATGTTGTTATACAAAGGATTGTCATTAGACACTGACATTAAGAGAGATCAACCACCTTGTAAAAATGAAGAGATCCATACTATCATGATTGTGGGTCTAATGGAAAGTTACTTTTTAGATATCGAACTGAAGGCATATGCTGTTATAGAATAGAAGCTTCTGTTAACCTGTTTCGTCCATCTCTTGCTACAATGCATACTATCATAACACTTGATATAAGCTTTGAAATATATGGCACACTTCATATATTTGATACAGATTATAAAGTAACATAAACTAGTCGAATACAGTAACACATAAGTAACTTGTATTTATCAAATATTTTTGTGTTTTCCTCAAATAATTGATATGACATCTTTTATAATAACTATCTGTTGTTTACAGTGATGTTTCAATGTGGTATTAACAGTAAAATCATGCTGTTTACCTTTATTTGACAACGTGACATTGATAACATACTATCTTACAGTTTGATGTAACAACATGTTATTAACAATAATTTTACGATTTCACATTAATAACAGCATGTTACTTATAGTATAGTATTGTTTGACATTTATTACAACATTGTTATTTACAAGTATGTTACAGTTTGAAGTTTATAACAATATGCTATTTATAGTAACCTGAAACCAAAATCTAACCGACCAGTAATGTTTACCTCTCCTTTCGCAAAGTAAAACGCAAATAATGTAGACTGTTATTGTATTTATATACATGTATTATTCATCGCGCTTATACATTCACATTGTTAGAGCTGACCTTGCGGCCGATCTTATTTTGAATATTATTGTAATATTGCTTCATTTTATCTTGAAATCGCTTCAGTTTTTTGTATTACGTTTATACTTTCTCTATCATAGAAAGTGCCCAATCAAAAAAATCAAAAAGGAAAAAAAATAACATGGAACATGTTATGTCTGAGATTAAGGAGGAACGGCTCAACAAAACATTAAATTTCAGACGTAAGTTATTGGAATAGATCGCATAGGTACATATACTTACAATTGGGCGCTACAGAAAATGTCAAAAGTGTACGTTGTAGTTTTATTCTGTTGGCCCCTACCAGTATGGTAGAAGTCACCTCAAATATTAATAGAGATATCACCTAATAATCAATCTAGTTTTCCCTTAAACATATTTGTTGATTAGTCTTCTATGAATTATTGACATGCTACTGCCCACAGCATGCCATAGTATTCAAATCTTATTTTCGAAACCTTGTCTACCTGTATGTCTGTTTGATCTGTTGTTTTTCTCAACTCTTTTATGTAATTTTTGCGTGCCATGTCAGTTACACCTTGTGTATCTCCATATAGACCTATTTATTATCATCAAATCCGTATTAACTGGAGAAAAGTATGTTTAACTGAGAACTAGGTTTATTTGCTCCAAAATAACAGCAATGTGTGTTAATGTGATTTTGACACTATTCAACCTTGATACCTTTCATACATATGTCAATGCAATATACCCTAACAAACAATTAATCAAATACACAATAGAATCACGCACACGGGATTCCTACTTTGAACACGCTACGGGCTCACTCCTCTATGACTGATTCCATCTCTCGATTTCCGGAGGTCCGTGTTTGTCCTATGTGCATAATATTTGTATATTGTCTACTGAATATCCTGAAGATTGATACTTTGATATCTGTAATTTTATAAATTATTTAAAATGTGATGTCAAAATCACATCTATGGGTTAAACCTGATTTTTCTCCAAGTAAAAACTGTTTTTGTTGAAACTCGCATTAAGTGGAGAAAAGTGTTTTAACTGAGATATCTTGGTTTTAAATTCAAAAAGAAGCTTGTGTTTAACTCATTTAAGTGATAATTGCTTGTAAAATGAATACTCTATCATCGTTACGATAATAAAGAAAACAGGTAACCGAAATAAGCAAACTATTGTATTAAACATTTGAAATTCACTTTGAATTCATATACCAGTACGCATTAGACCTAATGTGGACAAGTCGTTAGAGCATCGCAATTCAAACCACGGAGCCTCTCATCTCTGGCCGTCGCTGGTTCGAGTCCCGCTGGAACCTAAGCTGATTTGATATAAGTCTTGCAGGTTGATTTGCCAAAGCCCAGTGGTCTCTTCCCGGATACATTGTAACATAATTATCTCCTTTACTATTAAAATCAGCCGCAACTTTACGATTTAAAATTGTTGAGTTAGGCGTGAAACACAATTAAAAATTAAAACAAAATAAACATTACATATTAGGTAATGATGACTGAATCATAAACGAACTACTGCACCTCAATAACATGTGCAACTTTGAAGAAAATTATTTAACAATTCACATTTCTATCTTGTTCGGGGAGCAACAGCGGACGACAATCTTTCGATTCATGAGTTGCACACAATATTTCTAAATATAGAAGAATCAGATTGAATCCGATACCAGGAAAACACTAGACGGACAAATGTTATTACATATACTTCAACTATATTATCATCTTTGAATGTTCCTACTCGCCCAATCAATAGTTTATTCAAAATATTTGCATGCAGATAAACAGGAAAATTAGTGACATGAATTAGATTGACAAAATTTAAGGACAATATAAAAACAAATTGAGCTTTGGATAAACCATATCAAATAATTTAGATGGATGATTACATTGTATTGGTATTGATCCATGTCTTAGCGTTTCCCGTTGGATGTTATCACCGTAACATCATTACGAGTTGATGGTACATCAACTCTGTTATGTCAGCGTACAGACTCTCCAATCACAAAATCAAAGCGCATTTCAGTAGTAGGCTAACTGCACATCGCAATGACAGGAAATTACAAATATATATCAATGTCATAAAATAATTCAATATCAAGATTTCAATTTTCAAAACACAATTTAACATGACTGTATATATTTGAGTTTGGAATTTAAGAATGAAATATGAATTCTCCTAAAAATATAGTGTTGAAAAAAGATTCTATACAAAGCTTATATAATTTTCTTTGTCGCTATTGGGCTACTTTAACTTCCTGCTTTTCAATTAGTTTTAACTGCAATTGTGTTATCATTTTTACATTCCCTGTGTTGGTGTTATATGCAAATTAGTTAAGCGATTGCGCTGTGTATTCTCCGAAAAAGATTTGATATAAATTATTCTTACACTCATTGCTGTGCTTTGCAATCGTAGACAGAGGAACATCCAATATTTATGTATAAATATCAACCTCTTGGGTCCGTAGTGCGCTGTGTCATCATTTAGTGACACTGTCATAAATACGTGATAAAAATATGTGAAGATTTCGAATCTTTCCTTTACCCTGCTTTGACTTTGAATTCTTTACATGGGTGACTAGAAGCTGAGTCGTGGCACGTGACTTCAATTAAAAAAGAATCGTGACAGTCTTTCAAATGGAAAAATTGGGGGGAAATCGTCACATACACAAACACACATATGTGTGCGTTTTGACACTCATCTTACGAATACATTATATGATAATCACGACACAGATACAGATACGGCGGTTAATTAAGGATACGGCATATAGGAAATTAAGATCAATGTAACCCAGTGAAAGAAGTATAATAGAATCATAAGTTTAATGACAATGTTGGTATTATTTACATGTACATGCATTATATAAATATAAAAATCACATATACCAATATAAAACATCTCAGAAACCAAAGTATAAGTTTTTAGGACGTACAGGAAAAAGGTACTAATCCATCAAAAATGGACAAACACGGACCTCTGGAAACCAAGAAGTGAGATCAGGTATTTATCTTGAGAATGTCCAGGAGACATCTGGTGAACATTGGACAAACCTATAAATACGTATATTGAAATTGATTCAATTTTAAGAAACATGTGCTCAGAGTAAATTTGTTAAAGGCTTATAAAATATACTGTCCTATGACATATGTTCAATTTTTTTTATGCAATTTATAACAGATTTTAAATCAATAATTATGTAAATAATGTAACTACCTGTCCTATGACATATGTTCAATTTATTTTTGTAAATTACAATATGCATCATGACTATACCCTCAATTCAACTACTTTTCATTTTGTTTTCGGGTAAAATTGTTAGAAAATCTATTTTTGTTTGAGCATTATAACTTTGGTATTATGGTATTATAAAATACAAAGATACTGGGATAAAATATGAAGTAAAATAAATTAACGTTCATACTTTTACAAAGACTTCATCTTTCTATATATTTGTCATATTTAAATTATTCTTGTCAATTTTACGATTGTTTTATAGAAATATAAAAATAACAGATATCCTCAGATCAATCACAAAATACTATTCTTCCGGATGTCCAGAAGACAAATATACAAATCTGGTGAACATTGGACACATATGGACCTCATGAAATCTAGAGGTGGGATCAGGTGTCCGGGTAACCGGGGTTTCTCCTCCACCAATAAACACTGGACGCCATCATATGACTGAAAGATTGTTGAGTATGGCGTAAAACAAAAAAATCAAAATCAAATCAAATCAGGTGTCATGAAGGAGTAAGCATCCACTATTGACCGGTCACACCTGCAGCGTTTCCACAGTAGAATCCAAATGAAATAATGAAATGCTCGCTTTTTGACAAAAATGAATCTGAAAACAGATGTAAACCAAGGAACCCTACTCCTTTTCCATTTGTATGACGTATTCTACAAGTTGCATACAACATCACTGCAGCATATAAGATTTTCTAGACGGTATACCTGAATATGATTTGATATAAAAAAGGATTTCCTACAAAAGTTGATAAAATGCTAGATGTTATGTTTAAATTATTACACCTATTTATTTCCATCCAGATACAGAAAAAATAGCAGCATAGGGCGTGCACAACATATGAAGATTTCATATACAGAGGTAAACTACTCACTGACAAATTATTGACACAGGGATATCGAAAACCACGTTTAATGTCAACGTTCCGCAAATTTTATGGTCGTTATAATAGTCTTGTTTGCGACTACTCTGTTTCACTAAGTGAAATGTTGAGTTGCCTTTTCGTTGGCGGTTGTTAAGACGTCTGTACCAATTGTGACGAGGATACACTCCTCACGTGTTTCATTGGACTTGACTATGGACTCACGGCGGGTGTGACCGGTCGACAGGGGATGCTTACTCCTCCATGGCACCTGATCCCACCTCTTGGTCCGTGTTTGTCCATTTTTACCGGATTTGTGTCTATGTCCTGGACATCCTATTGATTTATACTTTAGTATCTGAGATTTTTATATATTTAAATGTTTGAATAACCATACTTGATATGTAAATGAATTTTCTCAGATCTGGTAAAGAATGTTGATTTACATATTAGAATTAAATGTGCAAATGGCCATACCAGAGTAGTTAATTTGTTCAGGCGTAGAACAGAACGGTGATAACAAACTATATCAATCTTTTCACAATCAATAATAACACTTTTACTACTGTAAAGACGGTTCATCTACGAGCGATATATGTACAGTGTGGATTATATTCTATAGAGCTTTCATCATCTTGATGAGATTCATGCCCTAATCAGTGCAGACTAGATATGAACTTAATGGATCCCAATAGCAAGGTTAATACCTGAGAGTTCTTACAGAAAATATCTGTCGCGATCTAATATTATAGGTCGAATGAGTCTGTACGCTTTGATTTTTTAGCTCGTAAAATCACGATTAAACAGAAAATAAGTCAGTTGGACAGAAATTTGTACAATGTATTCCGCCTTTTTGTTGTATTATATTTATCAAGCGTTTTACATATTATTTTCCACGTTTTTAAAAATTGGGTAAAGGAAAACAAATGAACAACATTGTGTATTTATATTTTTCTTCGAAATCTGATTATATCTTACTTTTAAGATACGCACTAAACAATTTCATATAACTACGATGCATTTGTTCAACGAGTCAAGTATATCTATTACGTAATTTCTCCAGACTCGAAACGTCACTTTTACGAAATCGTTCGTAATCAATTAATCTAATAATAATAATAATAATAATAATAATAATAATAATAATAATAATAATAATAATAATAATAATAATGATGATAACGACTACATCATCTTAATATCGTTAAGTAATGATATTTAATAATGATAATAATAATAAGATTTTAAAGATTTTTGATTTGTTTGCACTGTATCTATCACATATGGACCCTAACTATGGTGCGTACACCATATATTACTGAATAATTGTGATCGCATGTAGTCTTTACAGGGCATCATGCTGACATGTATAACAAGAGGAAAATCATTACTGAATTCCGGACTAATTCATTACTCGTTTATTGTAAGAAAACAGCTAGACACATACGTTGCAAATTCAGCAATTCCTGTGTTATGGTTCAAATCTGATTAAGAAAATATTCACTTGAAGCAGAGTATGTTAATCTTTCACAGGTGTTGCTGGCGATATGAAAATAATTCGATCCAGTGGATATTGATATTTGGCTTTATTTATATACATATGGTAACATGTTGATGTATCTTTCTTTTCAAGGTTTAAAACACTTTTTCGGACACTTATTGCAACAAATGCACAGAAACATAAACGTGACCGCTTGGTTTCATATCAACACTGATTATTGGTATTCAATTTTTCCGGTAATACATTTAATTATCGATACCCAGAAACTAAAATCTTTAATTTAGTATTCGTGAAATTGGTAATTTTCATGCAAATTTTATGAGACTACCAAGTATTCCAGTCCCTAAATTCATTACAAATTTATGTATGAAATTTTAATGTGCAACAATGGTATCGGGTAATACACAGGCAACTCTATCAGATATGTAAATCATATGACGTTTTACGTGAAACTCTATATATGCATTGAACCACTTGTTTTGTTGCCAAAGTTTGCTCTTAAAATATAACACACACACAACCAGAGAGAGAGAGAGAGAGAGAGAGAGAGAGAGAGAGAGAGAGAGAGAGAGAGAGAGAGAGAGAGAGAGAGAGAGAGAGAGAGAGAGAGAGAGAGAGAGAGAGAGAGAGAGAGAGAGAGAGAGAGATTTAGAGACCTGAGATTGCCTGCCTACCTACCTTTCTACATACTATACCTACATACATACATACATACATACATACATACATACATACATACATACATACATACATACATACATACATACATACATACATACATACATACATGCATGCATGCATATATATATATATATATATATATATATATATATATATGTATGTGTGTGTGTGTGTGTGTGTGTGTGTGTGTGTGTGTGTGTGTGTGTGTGTGTGTGTGTGTGTGTGTGTGTGTGTGTGTGTGTGTTTGTGTGTGTATTCCCCATAATAAGTTTGCTTGAAATTTCGGATAATCTGAAATTATTCCCAAGTCCACTGAATAGTGAATTTGTTATTTTGACAGTGGATAATTAGTAGGAATAAAATACTGGTACCTGCAACGCACGTAATTGATCTATGCAAACAACTATGGCATTGGCATTATCGAACTTAGAGTTCTCAAATGAATATGTTGTTTTAAATATAGCTTTTAACATACCGAGCGACAGTGACAATTAGTCCAGTCATTATATAGTTTGAACATGAACTAATTGCAAAAGAATTCATTTTGACGGTTCTAGGCAAAATAAACATCAGTAAGTAATACAACAAAACTCGACAAGGGAAAAACATTAGACATTCTTTATGTTAACTATTTTAATTATGTCTTAGATGGCAATGATGGGGAGTAGATGTTTACCAAATACCTGACGCTGTACATAATCTTATAAAGAAATGTGAGGGCGAAAGTACCGGTATTTCTCTTTTTGCCGAACCAGATATATGAAAAAAAATCAAGTAATGTATGATTAGCATTCTAATGTTTCATAACTTAGAATCAAATTCAACTTCCATTGATACTTATGATGATAACTTAGCTTTAACGTGTATTTTTGTGATACTATCTTAAGTACGCCGTCTTTATCTATTGACGTAATAAACACCCTTTACAGATGGAAATGTACCTTTATTTAAATGTATTACCGATATGAAGATAAAATTGGATACAATGAAATTCGGTAAATTTGAAAAACAAATGTGGGCCCAAGAACTTCATTGTAAGCGAGTTCAGCTGATCATATATATTTTGTACATGTATATGTATAAAGCCATGCCAATTCATATCAAAATATAGGAAATCCAGCTTTGCATGCAAACTCTAACTTATACATTTTGCTGAGCAACAGACAACATCACCAAGTTTATAAATGTTATCGTTCAAAGACTAGACAAGGACATTCTGTATTTCCTATCAGTACATGTACGCACTACGTAAATAATGACACCGCAACAAACGTTAAACAAATATTACATTAGAATACGGATAATGATTTGAAGTACGATAGGTATTCATTATAAGCATTAACCTCGTACAGAAATGCGAACTGCTTTGATTTAATTGTTTGAGTTTCATTTTCTGCAAATAATGTCTGTGTGCATTCATTAGTGGCACCAGTCAATCGTGTAATGATAATAAAATGAAGAATAAATATCAATAAAACAAAATTAATAATACCAGAGCAGGGTTGTAAAGTAAGGTTTTATCTGCATGAAATAAAAACCATTTTAGGCGCTTGCACCTTTTGTCTACAAACCGAATCATCTGAGGATACATACTTCTAAAATGGTTGAAATATACGGGAAGCTTATCAGAGAGAATCAGTTATAGGTCATATTAAGCCTTATACTCTGTTTTTCACAGACACCGATTTGATATTTACTCAGCCAAATTCAAACAGCGGAAGGAAAACTGAACAAAATGATAAAATAACTATTAAAAATGCAATCTCTGTTTGGCTGTAAACATTTCCGAAGAATATTGTTGATAATAAAGAGGATATATAAAAGTATCATACGGTAAAAGATATTTGCATATTAAATTATCACATTTATACCTTCGTTATACAGACACAAAGACATCGATGTATACAATTCTTTTGTTTGCAAACACAATACTGACCAGTGCATTGTTTAGCCTTTTGGAATAAGCAAATCGATTTTGTTTTATTTTGCTTCAACCAACTTTGTTTTTCAATTCTGTTTTTATATCACCTCCGTTTTTATATCACGTACAAAACATGTACTAAAATGTATAAAATACAGTTAATATGATAAACAGGAAAGCGACTGTTAACTTGACTTTTCCAGCGTGTCTATACTGTGTACCTTCGTCAGATCAATACTGTTTTTCTTTCAAATCACAATACTTTAATTTTTGTATTTTCATTTTATAATAAACAGGTGTGGGTTTTACGGAGGAATCTTAATTTAAATCTAATACATACCTTAAACCAATCCTTACAGGTAAATTTTCCGTTGAATATTTAAAGTAGATCGACTCTAAAATAATACAAATGAATACAAAGTAGCCACAGATACGCTTTCTCAAAAAGTGGGTAATTAGATGAAGTGCAATTGGGCCAAACTTTAAAATTTAAAATGTGTTAGAAAGTGACCTGTGTATGTGTAAAATACCTCAACATTGGTAGAGAGCTCACCATGAATGTTTGTCTAGGTTTCAATATAATGCTTGAATTAAGCTGATAAAGCCATTGTACACATTTATGATAAAGGTAACAAGGATATGATTAAGAACCCGGTTTGATACTAGTTTATAGCATCAGTTAAAATTTCAGACACTCACCACATTGGTGCTGACGTCCCCGTGTAAATAAACATTCTTGCGGAACATAAAACAAAAAATACATAAAACAAAAAAACTTATAAACTCACCTGAAGTATTGTCAGATAAAACACAAAACCGATCATCCGGAATCTAGCCACTGTGCATCAGAATATCTATAATATCCTCCTAACAGTGACACACTGTCGAGCACCAACAGAGAACAAATGAAATCTCTTCCGAGTCCTGTATGTATATGGCGAGTAGCTGCTAGCTTATGCAATCGATATGTAGTCTACCTTTTAAATCTGCGTTTTACAATTAGCTGGCGAAATTAAATGTTTCTTCCTCACACAATATTGCTGAAGGGATACAAGGATATTGGGCTGACAACAGCAAAGAAGTATTTAAGATTTCCATCTAAATCATTTCTCTTCTGGTATGTTTAACTCTTAGACAGATTATGTTTTCATCCATTAATGAATAAGTGTCAGAAAAAACGCTAAATGACATGTATCAGTTTCCTTGTTTCTGTTTTACACCAATAAAACTGACTTCCTGTATTGTTTCTTTTAAGATACATTAATTTTATGATCAAACTTTACGTGATACTGTAATATTTATCTTAAGCGAAACGACTGTAAAATCGGTGCTGACCTACATAATGGAATATCATCAAGTAAAAGTGAAATATAAACATCATACCTATATACAAACACACAAACTGACGCCGCTAATAGCCATTTCCCTGCAAACAAAATCAAAGAAATAAAAACTGAGGCCCGCCAATAGCAGAACAGAAAAAAAAATCAAAATGGTACAAGTCCAGGCCCCTAAATTATATCTAAGTCAAGATGGCAATACTGCATCTATACCTTATGGCGACTTCAATATTTTATAATACACATGTGCAATTCAATAAAATGTCAGCAGGGGACGCTGACTCCTTCCGGACACCTGGTCCTATCCCGTTTGGGATTAGCAATTGTTCTTCATTTTGGGTTTAAGATGTGGGAAAATAATTATTTGATGGAAGATGATTAACTACACTATATAATAGTTTTATGATCTAGGACTCTCCAAAATTATAATTGATTGTTGTTGAACAAATGATGAAATGAAGACTTGTTAAACTATCTTAGTATGATTATTACAGTAAGCTTGTTCTAGACATACCCATTTTGGTCCAAAATATAATGAATTATTTTGTTATATTGACAAAATATTTTGTTATAACAATTTTTTTGTCGTTTTCATGAAATATTATGCTGAAACAATTAGATATCATGGTGTTGTATCAGGTTTTTTGTCGCGACAAGAGGATGATATGTCATAACGAGCTATCGTTTTAACGAGAATGCGAATTATTTTTCCATAGAGAAATCATATATCATTATATGAAGATATGGCATTTTGATAATTAAAAGATTTTTGGTATTATTGTTTGTTTTTTTCAATTTAAGTCGTATAGCTAAATTTAGATATCCAGTCATTGGTTTTCATGGTACCCGAATACACTGAAGAGAATCTAAAAAGATACTCGTGCGTGAATTCCTAATAGACAACATATATAATTTTGTTTATTCTATTCCTCAATTATTTCACGTGATTTTGACTGTGGGCACCTGATTCCACCTCTGAAACTATCTGGGATCTGTGTTTGATTAATGTTAATTCTAATTGTATGCTGTCTCTAGTACCGCGTGACTGTTTATATTTTGGTATATATACCCTTTATGCATTTTACCAAATATTATGTCGTTATAATAGCATTTTTTATAACAAGATATCGATTGACGTGTAATTACAAAATATAACGTCATTATAACAAAATAAAATGACGTTATAATAAGGTTCATATCGTTACAACAATATAAAATTGTGTTATAACCATTTATTATGTCGTTATAAGACCAAAACATGACGCTATAACAAGGTAAAATGTGGTTATAGCAAGATAAAATGACATTATACCAAGGAAATATGTCGCTAAATAACAAAATATGAATATGTCAAAATATATGTATTGAGCATATAAAGTACGATGCCCTGTCTTAATTCATTTACTCCTAAAGACAAATTTACACTGGTCTGAGTCATTGAACGTCTCCATATGAGTGAAATGTTTTTGAATTGGACGTTAAACAACAATATAAGAACTAATACATTGATTTACCGAAGGGTTTTCCCACGAGTAGATGGGGTAAAATGAAAACAGCTGAATCAATAAGCATGTTAATTTGGGAATATATATCAATATACAAACATCTTAGATATCAAAGTATAAATCTATAGGATGTCCAGGATATAGGTACAAATCTGGTATAAACTGGACAAACACGGACCTCGGTAAATCAAAAGCAATTAAAATCAAAATATAGATTGATAGGTTTTCAGGAGCACTGCTTAATAAATCCCTATAATGCTGTTTCTTGGTCACTTAGTTTTGCGTCAACTAATAATTATGGCGAGTTGTCTAACTGTCTTGTGCTACAGAATTATGTCAAAGTGTAAGGGTGTACACTTTCAATATTTACATTGCTCTGTTTTTATTCACTACTGTAGCTCATAATTCTTGCCGGAAAAAGTAACGATTATGTAATCATGTGTCAACTTATTTTGGTGGGCCAATAGTTAGGCGTTTCAAACGTACCATGTGACTACTATATTGAAGACGTCTCGGTATGACTTTAACCAAATATTGAAACAAGGGTCATTTGATTCCGTGGGAAAAAAATCAAATCAGTAAGCCATAAAACCGAAAGTTATCTTTACCAATGGGACACTTTAAACGTGTAAATATAGAAAAAGAGAAAGAAAGACATATAAAACATTTTAATAATAGTTGAACACATAGTATTCAGTAAATCAAAAGCTAGAAAATTCAAATATTTTTGCACTATTTTGTGATATTTTATTGTACTAGTTATTGCATTTGTGCCATGTGTTCATTATGTAACTGATACACGCACATTCATACAAAGTGAAAATTTGCGGGGGTGACTTAAATTAAAAACCTTTCAATTCCATGCATAAATGTGAATGAATAATGGTCAACATTAGCTGAAAATATCAATTTTCTATACTTAGTGGCTTAAATATTGCATGAAGTTCCATTCTGATTTCATGTTTCCATTTTCAAATTGAATGCATTAGTATTATTTTTCATTTTCTTTAAATCATAAAAGTACATTTTAAAGAAAGGGATACAATTTCGAAATGCCGTTCTGATTAATATTTTAACATGCATTTTATTGGTATCCTGTTCTATAACGGCGTTTTCTGCACTAATTGTGAAGATGACTGAGTCCTCGTGTATTTCATCTGAATTAGACCATGGACTCGCAGTGGGTGTTACCGGTCAACGTGGAATGCTTACTCCTAATCCCACCTCTGGATTTCCAGAGGTCAGTGTTTTTCCAATGTTCACTAAATTTGTTAATTTGTCACCTGGATATTCTAAAGATTAATACCTTGGTATATGTGAGTTTTATATACGAATGAAGAACAAGGCGGTTTAAGATTTATTGACAGCATGAACAAGAAATTGAATATATCTCAATCCATTAATTTTTTAACTTAATTAATTTAATAAATGATAGAGATAATCTTCAAATTTCAGATTATCCGTAAAATCTCCGGCCCTTTGGCCAGGGATTGTATCCACAGATCTTCATATCCCAGACCTTTAAAGTCCATTGCAAAAGATACTCATCTAAGTATTTTGAATATCAAATGAAAAGTTTCGGAGAGGTGTTCAAATTCAGGACAGAACATATCTTCTGTTCTTTGTTTGGTAATACCGTTAACGAACAAATAAGTGAGGATACCTCATACTTCAGTTATAAAATTATTTTATTTCGCAAAACATAATTATGTGAAAAGAAATATCGACAATGAAGAAAAGCTTTTGTTAACTTTTTGTAATTAATGAACCTATTTATAACTGTGTATAACGGCTACTTTTGCCTGTTGCATTAAGTGACCTTTATAAAGAAGTTTGACTGTATTACCAAGTTACCATGTTCAATGATAGAGATTATTCAAGATTTCAGAATTAGTGAGATAGTAATATAAAAAGAAATGGAAACGATTTGAACAGAGAGAGAGAGAGAGAGAGAGAGAGAGAGAGAGAGAGAGAGAGAGAGAGAGAGAGAGAGAGAGAGAGAGAGACAGAGAGAGAGAGACAGAGACAGAGACACAGAGAGACAGAGACAGAGAGAGAGAGAGAGAGACAGAGAGAGAGAGAGAGAGAGAGAGAGAGAGAGAGAGAGAGAGAGAGAGAGAGAGAGAGAGAGAGAGAGAGAGAGAGAGAGAGAGAGAGAGAGAGGAGAGAGAGAGAGAGAGAGAAGAGAAAGAAAGAAAGAGAGAGATGCAGAAGGGTAATTGCAGATAATTACATTTTGGCATGATCCAAAACTCTTTCAACAAACGATCTAACCGGAGGATTTAATATCCTTGCTTATACAGAAATGATGAAATTGTCAAATATGTGATTGATATTAAACCATTTTAGCGTGAAGACAAAGAGGATCACAGAAACACATAGGCAGTAGACTTCCAGCGAATATGTCAATCAGCAGACCGTCTTTTATTAACGCGCTTATAAGATTCTATAGATCGGAAAAAAGATTTCTATATCGTTTAATTTATTCATATTACTCCATATTGTAACTGTATTTCGTATATCTTGATATGTGCGTTAACGAAGGTTGAGAAAGTGTTTATTCTCCTGATTGTTCACAACATATTCAACATTTTTATAGCTAAGCAGCCAGGTTTTGGTGATAGAGGTGGAACTCCAATTACAATATATTTAGGAAAATATCCCTGAACTTCCGCAATCTAATTGGCACACGTCCTCAAAGAACAAGGCCAAATTTACCGAGTTTGGAATTGTACTTTATGTGTTACGTCGTATTTCAAGCGCTCACACTTACTACGTTAAAATATGTTAAAATAAAATAATCAGCAATCAAAAATTAGGAAATGCAAATGGAGCACTATAACTTATTGACAATGAAAGTCTATGGAAACAAGGTATGACAAAGGAAGGCATTGACCTTGTTTTTTCCTATGGAATGGAATGTTCCATGTCAATTACTCAATCAGGAAACGAAACAATGACTGGAACAAATGTATGCTAGTCTAAAACATTTATACGTATATTCACGATATTGAACATTCAATACGTCATGTGGTCGTTCATCATTCTGACATCAGGAGAATCGAAGCTGTAATTGGAGTCAGTAGAACTCTTCAGTCATCATTCTTTATAATGCATTTACAGAAAACGTATCGAAGCAAATAAAATCTGACAAAGAACAACAATCTGATCATTGACAAATTTGTCTGCAAAAGGTCGAAGCACTACACTTTGATTACAGCTTTCTTCTTATTAAACACATGATCAACAAAAGACGAATTTCCTTCTTTTCCTGGAAATTTGTAATATTATTTCGTTCTCAGTGACAAAATGGAGGGCAAATATTGCTGCTAGTAAGAAAAAAGATGAAAATTTTCTCTTTGACTAATGCTTTTCTTTAAACAAACAAGACAATAGACTGATGTTCTCATATTTCATATTATAAATGATATGCTCATTTGTCTCAAGTGTTTGATATGCTTGTCTATCTAGTGTATATTTGAAAAATCCGGAATCACGGACATGATTCAAAAGGGCATCATACATCATGTAATTGCAAAGCAGCACAAAAAACTACAGTAACTGACTTTGTTTGGTTAACCCATGTACAAATGTAAAGTTGTTATAATTATCAATAATTCCGACCGAATTGTATTCAGTGAAATCGGTTTAACCATCATCATCATCATCATCATCATCATCATCATCATCATCTGTTGTCGTTGTTGTTTTAAAATACTATAATTACTTTTATCATTTCTATATGATTATCATTATTAACATAGATATTTGATAAAACACGTCTGATGCCTATGGTCGATTATCTAAACTGGACACAGAATGGCTTGAAATTTAACGACTGTTCAATAGCATTTATATATGTATATTTATTTTACGTGGAAGTATTTATTCAATTAAAATTAAAATAGGTCTTAGTGATAACGCTATTCATGGCGCGTTATTGCAAAATTAACAACAATGACGGCAATAATTGCCAGAAGATATCGTTTATTTTACAGGAAATAACATGGACAAGTTTTATGGTCATTATAAAGCTTTCTTCCGCATACAGATTTCAACATATACCGAAGTGTTATTCGGAAGTAAAATCACAAACAACAAAATTAATGAATAATTGACAAGAACAACAGCTGGTAAATTCAAGTGCCATAGAGGAGGGAGTTAGCTCCCGACCGACAAAAACCATATATATCATATCTTTATTTATGATGCCAGAACGCCAATGCACTACTTCATGTTGTCTTATGCCACTTCGTTTTGCTATTTGCTTATTTCGATTTTAGACGAAGTCGATCGAAGTTTTGAAGGATAAATATTAATATATGCAAATGTAACGGAGATCATAAACCTAAAGGCGTGAGAAATCGAATTTAATCAGTAAGCAATATAAACAAAAAGTCGTATAAAAAGGCTTATATGTTGATATACGAATATGTTTCCATTAATGTTATTGACCAGATAAACACCTCAAGTAGCAAAATGAACAGGATTTCTAAGGTCATTGGATGCAAAATCGACATGACTGATAAATAAAATCAGACATTTGTTTGAATTAAAGGATATTAAAACTCATTTTCAAAAAACAATCGATTAGCTCTCTGCATGTTTTGTTTTTGTTTTATTTCTTTGTTTCTATTTTGTTTGTTTGTTTGTTTGTTTGTTTTTTTTGCATTTTTGCATTGGTTTTTTTTTTTTTTTGGTTTTAGTTGTTTATGTTTCAGGTGAAAGATGACTCCACCAAAGATCTTTATTACACTGGGCATAATGCATGATAAAATTTCGACATTTGTTTATATCAAATGTTTGCTTTCTAATTTCTTCGATAAGTATATTCTTGTATTTTATACTGGCAAATGCATGAACGCTAGTCAGAGTGCATGTATTGTCACTATGGATGCCGTTTGGGTGACAGATTAATAGAACAGCGCCGATTAGGTCGCCATGAATATTAAGGTGTCACCCAAACGGCATCTATATTGAAATGCACTCTCACAAGCGTTCATTCGTTATATTTACATATCATAGTTCTCACATTGAAAAAACAAACAGAAAATGGAATCGAATACCCCGCCTTATATGTAATCGGTTATATTATATTGGAACAGCGAAGTTCAAGGTATAACGAGTTTTTCAGAATAAAATATCTTTATGTGACGTCATGTTATGAATGATTCACATTTTATTATTGAATTATGTTTTTATATAATATATCTATTCGCATTCCTTAATGTTTATTGTCGCAAAACACCATTCACTTCACACGAGTTGTAAAATTGACGATCTGACAATTTCAATTGATTTATTTCATCGTTTTCAAACATCTAATGACAAAATTACAATAAAAGTTTTTTGGCGCGGTATGCATCGATATTTGAGACATTATGAGAAAATATAAAATGACAGGTAATAACGAATTCAACGTTATGGGGTTCATGAGACAACATTCAATTCGGGTGAACATTGGACAATCACGGACCTCTGATAATCCAGAGGTGGGGTCAGGTTACACAGAGGAGATGGCATCTTCTGACGATCGGTCACACCCAACGGTCATATTCAAGTGAAAAAAGTGAGAAATGAATCCTCATCACAATCACTATCAAATAGGGTTAGGGTTTTTCAAGTATTGCAATTCATAGGCAGGGTCAGCTATGTTGATGTAATATCAAAAATAGTTAGCTGTGATATAAAACACACAAACACAACATCTTCTACAAGTGAAAATGAAGTAGTACAAATCGAATCTTAAAGTCCATTAGAATACGACAAATTGGATATCAAAATTATCTCAACATGAATAACAATTGCCAATCCTAAATGGGATGGGACCAGGTATCCGGTCAGCGTCATTATAGACGCCATGTGAGTTAGTTTACAGTTTTGTTTAGTTAGAAGTATCATCAGTCCACGTTGCGTGCACGTAGAGGACAAGAGCATACACGTTACCTGTAAGGACACTGGGGGTATAGATATATATTCGTGTGTATTTGCGCACAATTTTGATTATCTACAGAAATGACTAGAAATATCTTTGGTATCGTTTTCGTTATATTGTACTGTGCTGTCGATTGATGTATATGTCTTTCTGTATATCACTTTTCCTATCATATCTGAACACCAGCGAACACGTCCGGTTATATAACAGAATAATACACAGATAAACCTAAAAAATACATCATGCGTCGACAAGGAAGCAAGCTACATGAAAATAATTAAACGTATTAAACTGTTTTTAGTTGACAGTTTCCATTGCTGTCCTCACCGTCTTTTTCTTGATCTTATAATTCCAGTGCTGCATATCAGAATGCTTTTTGTTGTTTCGGGTTATCCCGATTTCGTTATGAAGCGGAAACAAAACTCTAAAAAAAAATCAATAAATCACATTTCACCGATTTTGATTGCATGCACACACTATAGATTGAACAATATATGGCCATTTAAGCACTATGTTTGTATTGGAAAACAGTGAAATTTCCTCTCATTGGGTTGGTCTCTGGAGACAGACAAAACTATTCGTAATTTTATTGTCTCATACTGCTTTCTGTAACCTGATTTCTGATACTGATTTAATATAATTAATGTTGATAAAACTATTGCCAAGACATTTGTAACAAATCTCAATTTTGTACACACACACACGCGCGCGCGCGCGCTCATTTGACCTTACCTGTTCACGTTACTATATATAGCAATTCACACCTTGAAAAGGGTACTGATCATGTCTAATGGCTTAATAGTACAGTTGCATACTTCTACAGCAATGACTTCTGATATATATATATATATATATATAATTCTGTGCACCTCGATGTGCTGCACATTGAATTTTTTTCAATAATCCATTGCATTTATACTCAATGCTTTCAAAAAATGAAAAACAATCCTTATATTTATATATCTATATTACCATTTTCTGTGAATCTGTAGTCAGTTGGTTACGAAATTTATTTTATGTAATTGGCTTTGCTGTGGGAGTTTTTCATTTTACGTAACAGCTAAACAGATGTGTGAGACGAGAAGTTATTCCCCTTTTCTGTTCGGAAAAACTAAATGGAATTAAGGTTTATTTTCTTATTTTCATATCATTTTGAAAGAAATTAGTGGTATGGAAAATTTTTAATAAGTGTCAGAATTGTTTTGAATTTATTTCAAAATATTCGTCTCCTTGGTAACCGGAAGGTTAAATGTGTCAGAAGAGAATTGAAAATGCAAATGGCCGAGCCCATGAGTATTTGCGTTTGATTTCTGATATATTATTAATGAGATATACCATAGAAAGTTTGAGTGTGACTTTCGAGAAGGGAGACAGCCAATATTCATTTATGACAACTGAAAGTAGCCATTTTATTTGACATTTTTTTACCAAACAGCTGGGAACCATGACGACTGATTGGATCGTAATTTACTCAAGTATTGCCTACGGCCTGATTTAACACGATGCCAATGACGAATTGTTTCTGATAGGAATATCCGGCGCAGGCAAACAAATCGACCTGTTCATCAGAGATGCTTGACAAAGTTGCACTAGGCCTAACTCTCTTTTTTTCTGTTGTAACTGCGAAGAGAACTTTCATTCTAGTGGTCTGTGGTTCTGGTCATAACATCATAACATGACCTATATAAATCGCGATATGGGCCTGTGTATGCTGTACAGTGTGCTACAGATGTAAATTTAGTCTTGTGTTTCCGATTTCATTCTGCGATTTTTTTTAAAAAAAATTTTTGTGGTAATGTGTGGCTTTTAGGATTAAATAGATAAGAAGTAAATATGTGGTATTCTTATTCTCCATTGATTCATTCATGCATTCCTACGCCAAAATATAAAGCGGTTAACACTCGGGTCACGTGACTGCGTGTACTGACAAATCCAATACATCGCTCTGTATACTCGCTATGAAGGGAATTGCAGTCGGTATGTATACATATATATATATATATATAATATATATATATATATATATATATATATATATATATATATATATATATATATATATATATATATATATATATATATATATATACAAAATAATATACATTTTTCTATCCGTATATCAGCTACACGCGATCATTATAGTGGATGGATTCAACGAGTTCGAGTTGAATCCATCCACTTCATCGATCAGGTGCAATCTGATGTTACAGATAGAAACATTTATGTGGTTTTGTATTTATAACAGATCCCTTATTTGTCTATACTTGTGCACAACTGTATAAGATAGAAAATAATCTAGAAAAGCATCTCCACCGAAATTTCCGAATCCAACAACAGTGTAAGAGGACGTTACGTATTGAACTCTGTATTGTAACTGTATGATTACATATGCAAGGAATATATATATATATATATATATATATATATATATATATATATATATATATATATATATATATATATATATATATATATACTCTGTGTGTGCGTGTGTGTGTCTGTGCGTGTGTGTGTGTGTGCGTGTGTGTGTGTGTGTGCGTGTGTGTGTATTTGTGTTTAGCAAAGCATGAACATATTGATTCCATTCAGTAATAAAACGATGAAAGCCAAGCATATACAAGATAAATTCATATTGGTGAGATGATACTGATTTCGTATATAGACATACGTAAATTGTGTCTAAACAACAACAAAGGAACAATAACATAATAGATAAATGGTGAGAGATGTCTCTGGAGCTTTGGTGTTCAACATATCTTGACTTAGGATGACAAAGGAAAGGAACATTGGTCATTCTCACAAAAACAGCTGAGATTTCTATCTACGCATGATATAAAGTGTCTCAATTTTTTGCAAACTTATACTTCATTAATCTTATTTATGAATATAATTAATTTCCCCTACCCAGAAAGAGTTGTTCATTAATATGATAGCCCCAATACTCTAACAGTAATGCCGAATGTTGGCAATAAACCAAAGTACAGAAAATCAAACAATATATTACAACATTTAGGTAAGAATCCTAAGATATTTGATGAAAACTATAACTGTTGTAAGCAGACAAACGGACAGACATACGAAACCTTATCCCATCCGTTGTCTTTGGTTTAAAAGCATAAAGATGGAAAGGATTATTGAACTACTTAAGGTTTTATGTTCAATTTGCAGTTACCTTTGTTCTGTCTTTTGACATCCAGCTAATGTAATGTTTAAATTGGGCTAATTTATCTATTCCATTTTGACAGCGGACAGGTTTTATATCAATTTATGTCAGTCATGTACTTTTTCATTATATTGGGTCTCTTATTTCTGTCAAATTTGTCAATTCCAATATCTATGTATTCTAATTTTGTTTCTTCTTCGATAACAATTAGCTATCACACTTTTCTGTACGTCAAACTTCGAAAAGAAATACCGTTTTCAAAGATGCTGACATAATCATTTGAACGCTTGAACTGTCTTTCACTATTCATTGGTCATATAAGTAATCCTAACCCTTTAAACCCCACTGGCCATGATAGACTTGTCTACACAATAGAAAGGAGCATACCACCTAGATACTTAGGATCAGAAGGGTTAATATCAGCGTTTTCTTAATATCGAGAGTACTGTCACATCTACTGCATACATGGTACATCCAAACGAGAATGCACATTGCGTATGACACTCCAAATAACTTAAATGAGTTAATACTAGATTTGCTCAGTTAAAGTAATGTCAATAAAACTAGGTTTAACTGATTAATGAGATTTTTAGTCACAATTTGAATACCGTGACTGAGAACAACTAGGTTTACCTAAAACAACTAAGTTTAACTGAGAAATACTAGACTCATTAATGTGATTTCTGCTTTGCATATTTTATTTATTTACCTCTGTTTTATGTAGCTTTCAACAAGTGTAGTTACCAGTTTCAATGACGATGAAACCCTAGTAAGTATATTCGAAACAGACCACCAACCTTCTGCAGTCTAAATGGTCGACTTTCAACATGGTAACCGTTAAACCCAAGAAAAGATTGAACCCTTGATGAAAGGCACTATTCTTAAAACACAACTCGAACCGTCTATGACTGGATTCAAAACACTTTGCTGTTAAACCTGACGTCCTTACTCCAATGGAAAGAAGACCACAGAGATGTTTAAATTTCACTTGTTGCATTGTAATAGCGAAGTAATCTAGCGTATAATTACAAAAAGATAAAGAGAGGACACAGAGGATGATGAAGCAGAAATATAGTAGTCACAATCATATCCAGCCTTGATCTTTCTATGCATTTTGATTACGACTTGCTGCCGTACAGATCATGTACGCCGATAAGTTAAACCACCCAATCCATATATACAAAATCTAAACACACAATAATTTCAATGTTATTTTCCGTCTGCAAAAAAAAAATTGTTTAGATATATGGAAACTCCACCCGATAGAGGAGAAGAGAACGGAAATCAGCGAATGTCATGGAAATATTTATGTCAGTAGATATTTCTTAGCACCGTTTTCCTGAAACATGACAACGATGTGAAATTTTATCCGAAGGACCAATAATATTTAAACCGGAACCACTGGGTATGGGGTATTTACTAGTCGATGGTGTGATGCTGCGCGTTAACCTGGTAACTGTTATGAGATTGTGGCGTTATTGCAATAGTTCATCGGCAATCTCTTTATTCCATTGCTGTTTAATATCATTTCTTTTCAACTCAAGTGAAAGGATCATTCGATAAATAAATACCCTACATAATCGGAATGATGTTTCGTGTATAAGGATTACAAATATACACATAAACGTGTTATGCTGCTTTCGATATTGTTATGAAGTTCATTTGAACTTCGATAGATCGGTTAATAAGAATTGCATACTTTGTATTTTCTATTTAAAATGAAATATGTTAGTGACGGAGCATTCCATATTTTTTGTATTTTTTCTACACTTAGATAGGTTGATAAGGAAGTACTGTTTATTTTTCTATTTAAAGTTGAATAGGTTTGTAACGAAGATGTTGTATATTGTATTTTTCCACTTAAAATTTAAAAATTCAGTTAAGAAGTATCGTGTATAGTTGTATTCTGCAGTTAAAGTAAATATAAAAAGATTAGAAAATATATTCAGTTAAAAATCATAGCACATTTTTCATTTTACTATCTAAAGATGACTAGGTCCATTACAAAGAATTTCGTATATTTGTATTTGTCAAATTAACATTAAGAAGGTCAGTCTCCTGAAAATGGCGTATTTCCGTAATTAAAGATAAAGATGTAAATCATCAACTATCACGCATTTTATAGTTTCCATTTAAAATTAAATAGGTGTGTTTTGTTTTAACTACAGGTGAAACTTTATGCTTATATCACTCAATCCGTATATAACTGAATCTGGTCGCTGGTCAGTACTTTCATAACTAAGTACCAGAACGAATATTGACATGTGCGGCCGGACATACATGCTTGGTCAAAACCTAACAGCTGTGTATCAGAAATCTATACTAAGTATTAGTGTACAGAAGTAGATAGAAATGTCAAGATCTTGAAACAAAACAAAATATAATGTAATACATTGACGAATCACCGGAAATTCGGATTAAAAGAGCAACAGATGGGTAGCAATATTTTAGTACATAATTATTATTGTATACGTATATTTCAAATTGTATAATTATGACGTCGTATATTGTTTCTTTATTCGGATAATGTATATTTGATGTTAGAAATTCATACATACATAAATACAAACATAATGTACAATTATACAATTATATATACACAGACACAGAACTCGCACTTACCTTTACTACGGGAAAATAAAGGTTGCCTTGGTGGTTCACTCGTATAGATAATAAATTCATCTAAATATGTATTCGTTACCCCAATCTGCGAACAGAACATCCAAACAACAAGTTCCGATAACACTCACACTTTAACCCCCAAGAGAATAGTGTCCTCTGTGAAGATCTGTTCAATTCAGATTGAATGAGAACCTCAACGATCAATAACAATAGATCATTACCGCCATATTTGTATTCTGATACATGTAATGTATTGATAAAAACACGTTATTCACCAATTCTACTATGTTCTACACTTTTGATAGCGCATCAGTTTGAGAATATAATGACAATAAATACCGAAATGGGAATAGAGAAATATGTCCTGGGTTTTAGTTATGTTTTTGTTCTGTGACCTCTAAATTGTGATTCTAGATTTTAATACGATACCACAAAGGAAAACGGACATTCGGAAATGTGTCTACTTTTTCTTTTGTATTATCAACTATCTTCGTAATTTTCATTGCACGTAATACATATATATGACACACCAAAATCACAGTAATGAGTTAAACCTAATTCTTATCAGCTAAATCTATTTCTGTCAGTTAAATCTAGTTGTATTCTATAACCACATTAACTGGAGAAAAACTAAGCTTAACTGAGAAAAAGTTTAAATGAGAAAAAATAGGTTTAACTGGGGGAAAATAGGCCTAACTATTATTATAGTTATTATAATTTTTATTATTATACATCATCGACAGGGCACGATTTAATGTGCAGAATGTGAAGATTTTACCACAATTAATCTTTTCCTGTTAGCATGGTTACGACTGGTATTCGGGGGATCTAATTCCCGTTATTGATTCGTTTTTTATCATTAGTAAAATAAAAAATGAACCTACAAATTACAGAAGAGAGCCGTGATGGCTCCACGGTAGAGTGTTCGGTTCATAACCAAAGGGTCGCGGGCTCGATCCTCGGCGGAGGCGGCTGGCTTTTCGGATGAGACAGTAAAATCCGAGGTACCGTGTTACAGTAGATGTCCGCACGTTAAAGATCCCCACTACTGGCCGTAAGTGCCGAGCATATGCCAAAATTTGAAGTCCTTTACCTGCGTTAGGTGACGTCTCCACATGAGTGAAAGATTCTCATGAGTGAAAGAGTGGCACGTTAAATAACAATACAACAACAAATTACAGAAAAGTAATGTATATGTATTTGTGTGAATATAAAATCTCAGATACCACAGTATCAATCTTCAGGATGTCCAGGATATATATAGAAATCCGGTTATATTGGACTAACACGGAACTCTGGAAATCCAGAGGTGGGATCAGGTGTCATGGGGGGGACGTGAACAATCTAGGCTTCACAAAACTGAACCAATTCAATTGTGTATACAGCTGAAGTTTTATTCATATTATTGTGTTCATTTTAGATGGCGTTTGTTCAGTCAATGACTTTTACATATCACCCCTAATAGAATAATAATTCAGTCATAACATTGAACTTACATTGAACTTAACACTTAATCAAGCAGTTGAAATATGACACGAAATAATTTAGAACTACGTATGTAAAATTCCTGATTCCCCGATCATTCTTTATTAATACGCGCGCGATGTTTTATAATAGCTATCCCTGTTGATAGTAATAGGAAAGGTAAATGTGTATGCCTACAGACATGAGACAAAAGTAATGGAATGTTAGAAATATTCTTTACCTATCGTAAAAATTCTATTCAAATGGCTTTTGTCCCATGTCTGCAGTTCTAGAACATTCATTTTGAAATCCGACCATTGCTGGTTCCTGTTCTCATGCTGACTTAATCCAGATTTTTAAAAAAAAGTAGGCAGCGATAGTTCCTTCACCAAAAACTAGACATAGAAATGAAAGGCATGAAACTTATGATGAGTAAAGATTCAAATTGTATCTATCATTTGTCATTGTCGTCTGTACCAGTTGTGACTAGGAATTATTCATCACCTTTTATTTCATTTAATAAAAGAGTGTCTTGTCATCAATTTGAGGTTAATAATGAGGGTAAACAGATACTCTATCGGCATTTTAACTTCCTGACAATTCTATTTTGTCTATGAGAGTGCGTATAATTGAAAAAAATATACCATTGCACGAACAATCCCACCTTGAGTACCCCTTCTGTAGACAAAGTGAAGAATACTGGATTCGACAGCTTTGCACTGCATACCCCTATGGATGTAATGATAATATCCAAGGTGTGGGGAATTTGTCGCATCCACAGTGTCGTATTGTCAGTGTGATGGAGCGTTTTAATTCCAGCGTAAGACGTAAACGTAGTCACGGGCATCATTCAATAAACCCAACATACATCATGTCACTCTTTTACCTTACGTTAACAAAAAATGGGTCTTCATCACATTCCCAGCAAACATTATCCTATTCCTTTTAGACTTCTTAATGAACTTTTTCAGGAAGCAAGACTGAACCCCCAAACGCATTCATCAGCCCTGGAATACACACTGAACTCCGTTATTATGGACATTGCTTAGCAACAAATTGTTCAAGCCTACACGCTTTACTAGACATGACTGTTCTGAACAGACACATCTTTTTTTCTTAAACTTAGATTTACAAATAAAGCTATTAAAGGTTTAAACATTAATAACGTTCTAAATCACAAAAAGTTCAGTCCTGTGTTCCGCCATATTTTAAGACCACGCCTTGTATTTCATATAGCTATACATCCAGTATAGCATCCAAGCTATTAATTACAAACGGGTTTTGCAGTGCCTAGACATTAAACATCTTCTACATAATACCGTTACGTGTTCATGTGCATCTTCTCCGAGGTCCAAAATACCTCAAAGCCTGTTCCTTTAATTGGCGACATAATTTCGGTTTAGTTATGAATCCTGTCGAAGATTATGCCAGACGATGGGCCAAACATGAATACGTGGACATTTTGTCTGAATGCCTAAAAGCTATACGATGGTTATTTAATCTCGTATTCGGTAACTTAAAGGAACTATGAAAACACGTTATTCCTCTGTATTTAGTGATCCAGAAGAAGTAACCGAACTGGATAGATTACATGACCAATATGTTCTGGTCCCAGCAAACAAAGCCTGAAATAATATAGTTTTTATTTGCAAGGCTCATTACCATAATTTTTTATTAGAAGAACTAGGGTTTGATATGAATTCTGGTGCTCCTACAATAGTACATACACACGTAGCCCACTTTCAAAGGACGAGATCCTTTAAAATAACGTGTTCGCATTACGTTCTTTTGATGTACCTACAACCGATATTGATTTGGAGCTACCATATTTATATTGGATACCTAAACTTTACAAAACCCCAAATAGGCAGAGGTACATAGCAGGGTTCAGCATTTGTTCTACCAAACCTTTATCTTTTCTCATTACCAAGATAATAACAGCCGTTAAGGAGAAACTTCAGCAGTACTGTATAGTTGCTTATTCCAGAAGCGGTGTAAATCAGATGTGGGCACACAATTTTTCTCGGATTCGCAGTATCAAAACATACGACTTCTCTACTCTTTACACAAACATTCCACATACGAAATTAAAAAAGAGACTTTTTAGCATCATAGACAACTGTTTTTTTCGCTAGAAGTGGTACCCGAAAATTTAAATACCTATTGATTGGTCATCATGATCATGATCACCACTCTGATTCTACACATAAATACACTGAAGATGATATAAAAGAGATGCCGGAATTTCTAGCAGACAATATATTTATAATGTTCGGAGACATGTTTTTTCAACAAACTGTCGGCATTCCTATGGGAACCAATGGTGCTCCTTTATTGGCCGACCTGTTCCTTCATCCATATGAAGCAAACTTCTTTCAGAAACTGTTAAATCAAAAGAAGAAAAAGTTAGCGGTGTCCTTTAATTTGACATTTAGATATATCGATGACGTTTTGTCAATTGATAATGACAATTTTCATACATATGTCAATGCGATTTATCCCAGCGAACTAGAAATTACAGATACAACAGAATCAAGCACACGCGCTTTATACTTAGACATTTTATTAACTATAAACACAGACGGGAAATTAACAACTAAGCTTTACGACAAACACAACTGTTTCGGCTTTCCGATCGTAAAGTTTCCACATTTAAGTAGCAATATCCCACAATCATCCGCATATGGAGTTTATATTTCACACATGATCAGATATGCCAGGGCTTGTTCAACATATGAACATTTCATATACAGAGATAAACTACTCACTGATAAATTATTGACACAGGGATATCGGAAACCGCGTTTGATATCAATGTTTTTACGGTCAATATGATAGTCTTGTTTAAGACTACAATGTTTCACTTAGTGAAATGTTGAGATACCAGTTCAATGGCGGTTGTTGAGACATCTGTTCCAATTATGACGAGGATTCGTTCCCCACGTATTTTTTTTTTTAATTTGACTGGATTCACGGCGGGTGTGACTGGTCGACAGGGGATGCTTACTCTTCCTTGGCAACTGACCCCTCTTGATTTGAAGAGTTCCGTGCTTTTCCATTTGTTACCCGATTTGCATCTATATCCTGGAATCATTATGATTTATTTCTTGGTATCTGAGACTTTTTATATTGCATCTGACGATGGACTGGTGGCAGATGTGATCCGTCAACAGGGGATGCTTTCTCCTCCATGGTACCTGATCTTACCTCGATTTCCAGAGGTCGGTGCTTGTCCAATATTCACCTGATTATATATTGTATCCTGTGGCTTTATACGTTGGTATTTGTGATTTTATATCTCACTACAACGATAATACACAACGTTTCAATAAATAAATATATGAATAACTAACAATATTTGCATTTATACAGGTTTGTTCACAATGATATCAATGATAACTCAATTAAAATGCGCGCAAATAAGTGAAACACCACCTGGCAATAATTGCATTTCTATACATTTAATTGCAGAGTTGATGTTCTTATTGATAATTTGTTTCAATTTACAAAATTCCAATCGCTTCTTTTTGGGTGCATTTGGCATAGATCCAATGTGTGACTTTTTCATTTAATATTTGAGTCTCTATAGAACGCGAAACAATAATAAAATCATTGTGGCTTTTGATGCCTTCGTCGTACACATTATTTCCCAGTGGATGATACAACAATTGACCTCCCATCTTATAGTCAGATAGAATAAGAACATCGGAACGAGATAAGTAGACATTAGAGTAAACACTTTTTAATTCCAGATTGTCAATGGCATAAAATAACGTGTCATTTCCTCTTCGTCCTTTACACTTTATGATAAGGTGTGTAAATGGTACTTAATACTTTGAAAGTAACCCAAATATAAATATAATAAACTTTAAAGAGTTTGCAATCGAAAACCTACTAAAACGCCTCATTAGTCGAATTTGAATGAATAGAACGATTTTGGTGTTCAGTAATATGCGATGCTTATTCCTTCATCCCTAGCTCACTTCTGGATTTTCTGTGCTAGTGTTAATCCAATGTTGTATATTCTAGACCTCCTGACTACTAACACTTTTGGCATCTGTCTTCAATGCTGTAAATCAAAAGAAAATTTATTTCTGCGATTCACAAATTCTAAATTAATTCGAGAGATGATAGTTTCGCAATTTCGAATGCTCATTTCGTCATACTATTATCATTCTTCATACGGGAAAATTTTATTTTCGCATGCAAGAGCTCTCGCGAAATTACGCGTATATATTTTGGGGGAATAGAACCGGATTTACAATATAGAGAATCATATCTAAATATTGTTACAAAACATTGAGAGAGAGAAAGAAAGAGAGAGAGAGAGAGAGAGAGAGAGAGAGAAAGAGAGAAAGAGAGAGAGAGAGAGACTTTCTATTTGGAAGCTACACTTCGATTTTCAAATACCACACTTTGATTGCTCAGAACGATAATGACCTAGCTATAAAGGTATATTAAATGTGATATTACCTCACACGGAACTATAATTTATGAAATAGGTATGGTTTGAAATTATGATAAGCGTCATTTTTGAATTTGTCGTCATAAATTAACATTGGTAATTTTTAATATTTTTATTCCGATAATTGCTCGTTCTAATGTGACCTATTTGAGAGTTATAGCTTGTAAACAGCTTTATGGCGCATCTCGAGATGCTTGAACTCTGTGCTTTGTATATTGTTGTTGTTGTTGATTTTTTCCTGTCAATGTTTTTCTACTTTCGTCTCATACAAAACATGTACAGGTACGATACCTATTTTCGGACACTTTCTCGCTGCTCGTAAATAAACAATTTATAAATTTACCAAACTTCAGGAGTATATTGGCTGTTTTATACCAAAAAAATGAATAAATAAAACATGCAAGGAAAATAACGATTGATACTTCCAGCACAATCGTGAAATAACTTATCTTTCTATCGTACTATCGAAAATCTTCTTTTCACAGGCCGGAGAAAATTATGTCACAATCTTCATATAAATAACATCTGCTCTCTGAAAATAGGTTTACCAACAGTTATAGCTTTTAAGTTTTTATTTTAAAAGAAGCTTAATTCATTGTTTCCCTCTTGATTTTTATCAAACCTTTTATATGATATTTTTATGGCACGCCAAAATCACATTATTGAGTTAAACTTAGTTTTCTCGGTTAAACCCAGATATTCTCCAGTTAAACCTAGTTTTTCTTAGTAGCCTACATTAACTAAAAATATAGGTTTCACTGAGAAAAACTAGGTTTAACTGTGCCAAAAGCACACAGATGTGTTAAACCTAGTTTTTCTCGAGAACAACCTAGTTCAACTCAGAAAAACTACATTTAACTGCGCCACAATCACCTTGATGAGTATTAATATGATTTTGGCGCCGTTAATCCTAGACTTTTCTCAGTTAAATCTTTTTTTTCTCCAGTTAATGTAGGTTACTACAAAAACTAGGATTAACTGGAGATAAATTAGGTTTAACTGGTAATCCACTTTAACTGGACAAAAACTAGATTTAACCGAGGAAAAATATGTTTGTCTCGAGAAAAACAAGTATTAACTCATTATTGTAATTTTGGCGTGCTTTATTAGATAAACTTGGATTTTCTCAGATAAACCTAGTTTCTTCCAGTTAAACCTAGATTTTCTCAGCAACCCACATTAAGTAGAGAAAAACTAGGTTTAACAGAATAAAACTAAGTTTAATTGCGCCAAAATTACAAAAAAATGAGTTAAACCTTTTTTTGGTCGAGAAAAACCTAGTTTAACTGAGAAAAAATAGGTATGAACGAGCCAGAATCACATAATCACAATAAACCTAGTTTTCCTCCGTTACATTTAGATTTTCTCCAGTTAATATGGGTTACGAGAAAAATGATGATTAACCAGAGAAAAAATAGATTTAACTCGTAACCCACATTAACTAGAGAAAAACTAAGTTTAACTGAGAAAAATTAAGTTTAACTGGAGAAAAACTAGGTTTAACTGAAAATAACTATGTTTATCTGAAAAAAAACTAGGTTAACTCATTAATGTGATTTTGGTGTTCCATATATATTGCATCTAAAGATAGCCTATTATGGTACAGAATTTCAAAGTAATTCAATCAGTTCAACTGACAATATTTGGGGATAATATTTTTTTCGAAAATAGTTACATTACCAGTATAGTAAGTACAAATATTATGGCTTAATAGTTTTTAGAATGTGTATAATAACCCTAGTTTTCGAATTCACCAATTAGCAATTCTAAAAATGTCCTGACCTAGATATTTCCATTTCGGAAAAATTTCCAGAGCAGGATATTTTCGGATTGTTGGAGATTGTATCTAGTCACTCATCCAAGGACAATGTTTGTTTTTCAGATAAAAGATAATTACGATAGAAGCCCATTTCTCATCAATAAATCCATTTAAGTACTTTGCTATGCACAAATCAAGGATCTACACTGACTGAGTAATTTCAGCAGTTTCCATATCATCTCAGAAAACTGAAGTATAAATTATAAATATCTTTTCCTTTTGCTCCGTGTCATACCGTGTTCTATTGCATGATTAAAAGATTGATGGGGAAAATGAGTGATTTTATGTTTTATATAATTAAATGTTTCTGCAGACAAGAGATACTCTAGCTGAAGTGATATTTACTTGACACATTCTCCAACATCAGTGTCAAAATCATATGATACATAATGCAGTCTTTAATTCACACGAAGCTTTAATTGTTTCACCGTTCAATACATAATTGTAATCAATACTAGATAATTGTGGTACTTTTGTTCTTGGTTGAAGCCGTGAAGTTGTACCAAAATTTTATTTTTTTTTATCAGAGGATATAACATAAATTATGTATCGATTGGTTTATTTTATCTCGTATTTACACAGGCATTCAACAAACAAATAACTGTCTAAGAAGACTTCCTGTTGTAAAATGCATGAATTAAGTCGTATTAATCTGGAATGACAAATAAATCATGCCATAGTATACCTAGAATCCATAACCCATACAATCTATTGTGCATATTTGATAATGGTTACGTCCTTGTTTTTACACAGCAATGTCGCCACTTTTGAGAAGATTGATAAATCCAAAATATATTCAATTTAAAATCCTTTATTCAACTGCTAGAGGAAATATCATTCTGTATGCCGATAGGTGTAGAAAATGTCATGATGAACAAGTATTCGACCGATGGATGAGGGGGAAGTACTGTTATGCTTCATCAGTACAATTGAATATACAGGTAATGTTTAGTATTATAAACATCCCACGTAATGTGGTGCAGCATTCATTCAAATATAATCAGTACTCAAGTTCAACTAACTTCTAACTTTATATATATATATATATATATATATATATATATATATATATATATATATATATATATATATATATAGTTATAAATACTGTACCATACTGAAAATATTTAATGGACCACTGTGTTACGTATATGATCAGTTTTGATGTGTTTCCTTAATATATCCAATTTGTCGTATTCTAATGGACTTGGAGTTTCCAATATCCATTATTACTTTTTTACTTCCTTATCAGTCACACCCAAAAGTTTAGCAAACAACTATATAATAATGAAATGAAATTTGAGCTTGACTAAGATGAGAATATTTAGGGCAGGACAGACTTTATCGATTTCCTTACGTAATCATGTATAGTAATTAATAGTCGGTAAATAGCAAATATTTGATTTTATATAGATAAAACTCGTATGTCCAAAGTATGTCAACAAATGTCAGTTTCCCACAACTTTCTATGTTAAATCAATATTTTTTTTCTAGATAATTGACTCAAAAATTCAACGAGATCTTGTAAACTTTGTATACTTTCTAATTTTAACTTGGTTTAGAATGTGTGGATTTAAATATATGAAAATTACAGGTATTCCTAAATGAAAAGCGAAATGTGTCTTTTCCTTATTTGTTCAATGTAAGTGGCGTCAACAAAATAGTTATTGCAAAGAAAATTTATTGCTTCTCAGAAAGAATAGACCTGTATGAAATTTCGCATAAATCTAAACATAGAAACCTATCGGAAGACAATAGATATTATTAACAATATTAAAATTACAGTTTTACAAAGGGTCCAAACATACGTTATTTCTCATAAATTGATCAAAGCATAAATTCATCAAAGTGACTGGAAAAATGTTAATTTAAAAGGGCATTTACTGTGTTTGCCCAAAAATATTATTTCTGGTTTTTTTCCTTTTACTACTTATACTTGATGTCCAATAAAAAGTATTATATCCCTATATATTTTATGGAAATAAGGTCAAGTTCAGTGTGGTATTCATATACAAATAGTAAGGTTGAGTTAATCAATTGCAAGTGACACAGCGGCAAACCTGGATTTCTCGAGCAAGTTTCAAAAACATAGCTATTAGGGATTTAAGAATAGTTATGCCTGTGTATATCTCTTTTCTGTTATTGTATATCAATATAAAAATCTCAGATTCCAAAGTATAAATCAATAGGATGTCCAGGACATAGATACAAATCCGGTAAAAATGGACAAACACGGACCTCTGGAAACCAAGAGGTGGGATCAGGTGCCATGGAGGAGTAAGCATCCCCTGTCGACCGGTCACACACCGCCGTGAGTCACAGTCAAGTCCAATGAAAACACGTGAGGAGTGTATCCTCGTCACAATTGGTACAGACGTCTCAACAACCGCCAACGAAAAGGCAACTCAACATTTCACTTAGTGAAACAGAGTAGTCGCAAACAAGACCATTATACCGACCATAAAATTTGCGGAACGTTGACATTAAACGCGGTTTTCGATATCCCTGTGTCAATAATTTGTCAGTGAGTAGTTTACCTCTGTATATGAAATCTTCATATGTTGTGCACGTCCTGGCATATCGGATCATTTCTGAAATATAAACTCCATATGCAGGTGACTGAGGGATATTACTACTTAAATGTGGAAAATTTACGATTGGAAAGCCGAAATCGTCGCGTTTATCGTATAGCTTAGTTGCTAATTTCCCGTCTGTGTTTATATTAAGTAAAATGTCTAAGTATTGAAGCGTGTGTTCTTGATTCTGTTGTATCTTTAAATATTTCTAGTTCGCTGGGATATATCGCATTGACATATGTATGAAAATTGTCATTATTAATTGACAAAACGTCGTCGATATATCTAAATGTCAAATTAAAGGACACCGCTAACTTTTTCTTCTTTTGATTCAGCAGTTTCTGAATGAAGTCTGCTTCGTATGAATAAAGGAACAGGTCGGCCAATAAAGGAGCACAATTGGTTCCCATAGGAATGCCGACAGTTTGTTGAAAGACCACGTCTCCGAACATTACAAATATATTGTCTATTAGAAATTCCAGCATGTTTTTTATATCAACTTCAGTATACTTATGTGTTGAATCAGAGTGGTGTTTGACGAAATAAGTATCCTGATAGCCAATCACTAGATATTTAAATTTTCGGTACCACCTTTAGTGAAAAAGCAGTTGTCTATGATGCTAAAAAGTCTTTCTTTTAATTTTTTTATGTGGAATAGTAGTGTAAAGAGTTGAGAAATCATAAGTTTTGATACTGTGAATTCGAGAAAAATTGTGTGCCTTCAAATTTTCTAAAAGCTGTTTAGAATTTTTTAAGTATCCACATCTGATTTACACCGCTTCTGGAATAAGCAACTGTACAGTATTTTTGAAGTTTCTCCTTAACAGCTGTCAATATCTTGGTAAGGAGTAAAGATAAAGGTTTGGTAGAACATTTGCTGGATCCTGCTATGTATCTTTGCTTATATAGGTTTTTATGAAGTTTAGGTATCCAGTATAAATGTGGTAGCTCGAAATCGGTCTCCGTTGTAGGTATATCAAATGAGTGTAATACGGGACACGTGATTTTGAAGGATCTCGTCCTTTGAAAGTGAGCTACGTGTGTATGTAGGATTTCCAGAATTCGTATTAAACCCAAGTTCTTCTAATAAACAATTATAGTAATGTGCCTTACAAATAAAAACTATATTATTTGAGGCTTTGTCTGCTGGTACCAGTACATATTGTTCAGTGTGGTATTCAAAATATACAAATAGTAAGGTTGAGTTATTATCAATATACTTATGTGTAGAATTCAGAGTGGTGTTTGACGAAATAAGTATCCTGATAGCCAATGCAAGTGACACAGCGGCAAACCTGGATTTCTCGAGCAAGTTTCAAAAACATAGCTATTAGGGATTTAAGAATAGTTATGCCTGTGTATATCTCTTTTCTGTTATTGTATATCAATCTAAGAAGTAAGAGAAGAAAATATCTTTTTGCAAAAAAAACCAAAACATCCACAATTAAAGGTCTCAGTACACGGTGTATATCAGCTAGACACCAGGGTACGGATGTAGAACTAGGGGTTGTCGCCATTTTAGTAGTCCAGACCACGAGGATATCTTTTATGAGTAATTATGAGGTTGGAATCTGACAATTTTTTATTGGAACATAAGCGTTATTATGTTTTTATACCATAACTGTAACGATCGCAGTATACCAGTACAGTTTGCCTGCTTAGGTGCGCACTGTGGCGTTGTTTGGGAAGTTATATTCCAAAGCATTACTTTTAGAACATTGAACCCAAAACGGGCATTTGTGGTTTGAGAGCATTACAAAACATAACTTTGGGTACTGCTCGCCCTGTCTTGTAATGTAATAATAACTCCGTCAAGAGATAACACCCGACAATTTTCATATTATTATTCGATTGAGGTATCATCCCCTAGAGAAACAGTGACGTAATTCAATAATGTTTCAACGATCTATCATGTCATGTATTATTAAAAAAGAATTAAATACATTTTAATTTTCCAGAATAAGCGTGTGGTCCTCTGTGGTGACTAATTCTGAATATACAACTCGTCCTACATTAGATGCTTAAATTGGGATGATGATGATGATGATGATGATGATGATGATAATGAAGTGGAAGATTTATTTTTTGCATAAAATATATAATTTCGTGAAAGGGTTTATTACTGACTTTTGTTAACCTGGTAGAATAATAGTATTATATCTTTGTCAATAGAACAAAGAAATAAAAATTTAGTCAACAGCTTGCTGCTCGAAAAGGAGTGTGATTTGTGTACGCAGAAACTGAAGTAGATTATTTTGAACACTTGATTGACCTGGTAATATGTATCTTTGTTAGTTAAGGTGACTTAAACCTTGTTTATCAAACAATGTTAAATATTTTTTCTATTTTATTTACATCCGTTTCATATGTCTTTTAATCTCATGACGAGGAACGTCATTTGCAAACAAATATAATCTATAGATGTTTTGACAACTGCGTTACGATGTTTAAACACAATCTGCAACTTTAAGGCACGATTACAAAATATTGATCCAGGCGTTTTATAATGAATTAGGATGTAAACATAAGTACCATAATTGTATATTGTTATATGATGTTGCCCATTACTTAACGCACATGTCATTTTGTAAATAGATGATATACAGTAGGAGATTTTTCCTTGTTATTTAACACGTTACAGTCCGGACTGACATGATGTTACGTTACAGTTCGGGTATAAAACTGACATGATGGTGTTGTAGATAACAGGACAATGAAATGTATCAGTCTTCAACGATTATATCCGATCTGGCAACGAAGGCAATAAAGACCGATGTATTGGGAGAAAAACCCTGTTGACATGTTTCACTTGCTGTCATGTTTCATTTCTGGTCTGTTTTATATAACACGTAGTTAACGACCAATTAAATAAACATGTTACCTTCTTTTCACTTATAATTGTGAAATTGGCATTTTTATGTAATTGCATGGCCTTTTTAAGGCAAAGCAATATGTTAACTAATAGTTTTAGAAAAAATAAAAACAAGATAATCAAAGCAATTCTGCTATTCAGATAACATTAAAGATGTATGGTACATCTTTGTTCGATAGAAAAAAAGTAATTATTGATGAAAAACTATATTTGTTTAATACCAGGGCTAATATACTGACGTCTATAGGATATGATTTCTGTTGGGCAATGCATAAATCAGGAATTATCAGTAACGGAATCTAGATAGCAATGCAACTTACAAATTGCAAATAATCACATTTTCCTTGGGCTCTTATCATTCAAACGTGATTTGACAATTGTTCTTGTAATGTTTCGTTTTAATGATCATCTGTTCATTCGCTTTTACATCTCCAATCTGCCGCTACAATCATATTATTTTAATGCCAACATTTCATGCAGGTTGTTGAATTGCATGTTCAGTTACTGTTTGGGGATAGGGATCGAAAGTCATTATTTCATAAAGTAAATAGATGACTTTGAAGTAACCATGGATTTAGGCAAACTGAACATTATCAAAAGAAAAATGTGAAAATATATGGAGTTAAGTGTGTTTGTGCCCATCAAAAGTTAAATTAAAAAAACACGAGAAAATAACAAATATGAATTTCGTAAAATTCATTTAAATCTTCGGAAATTACCGATTTACAATTTCCAATTCACTCTTCCATAATGCCATTAGCAACAGCTGTTGCTATGCAGATCGGGCAAATCTGATTGACGGAATGAGTATCCGCCATTATATCCGTCAAACTCCAAATCTGACGTACATTGATACACGCGAACAGCAGCTCGGTTTCAAATATTGAAATTAGAATGGTTAAAAGTTGTGCTTGGCTGACATGAAACAGCAACACTAGCTACCCCGAGAAAATGGATACAGTTATTTTTATTCCATATGTAATTCTATATTTTAAAATGTAAAACTTCGAGCTTAAGAAAGCCCAACATTTTTCACAAGGCAGTTCATAAACGATGATCTGGGTCCGAAGTCACCAAATTTTATCAATACTCAAGGCTCAACTTTTATTTCATTATTTTATCTATAAAATCATGATCGTTTGTAAAACCTTTTGGTTTGAGTAATCAGGAAACATATTATTTTCATCATTCAAATAGGTTAAAAAGTTTTGCGTAACTCTTATAGAAGTTCTAGTAAAAATGAATAGATATAGGTGTACGTTGAGTACGGTAGCCTACATACTCAAACAATTTTTAAATATTTCCGAAGTTTTCTCCAAATAAGCGATAATTACGATCATTATTTTCTCTTGTATGCCGTCAATATACAATCATGTCCAGTTACAGAGTTAAATTTTACGAGTTTTACCTTAAAATCATGAAACGTTAGTTGAGCTTGAGTAGGCCTACTGAGTAAATTTGGTGACTTCGGGTCCGTTTACAAACCAACTAACGAAGCAATGACTGGTCAAAATACTATCCATTTCGGAACTACGATAATAATGCTAAAAGAAAAAGAAATTTCATGTAGGCCTCTATTAATTAATTGGGGGGGGGGTTTAAATAGACCCGTTTTACGTATATGTATATACATACATATATTCAAATCGCAACTTAACTATAATCAAAATCTACGGCCATCAGAAAGAAAAAAAAAAAAAAACACGTTTTTTTTTTTTTATTTAAAATGGGTTCCCGGTTTTTACACTTGCTCCATTGAATATGAGCACCTGAGTTTTCCCTGGTTTAAATATGCATAGGCGGATGCAGGATTTTAGGTAAGAGGGAGGGGTGTGTTTAGATCAAGGGGGCGGAGGTGAAAGTAGGCCTAATACTATTGTACTATATTTTTTAGATTGTTATTCAATGCCATCCCTCGGCATAGTTTTTAAATTGTTGGATGAACCGTGAAGCAATGACTCATTTGAGACTTTGGAAACACGTACTATTTAAAAACAAAAATTACGAAATTCAGAAGCTTACAGACACTTTCTGACGACAAACCTTGCATGGAGGGCATCAAGTCTAGAATATCGTCGACAAGTGGATCGAGGCGCAAAAATTTCGGGAAATTTGTTATTAATTTTACCAGTCATTTATAGAAATAGATCTAGATCTAAAAAAAAAGTAAATCAGAACGGCGGTGAGAAGGGATCAGTCCAAAATACTTTGAAAACTCCTGGATCCACCCCTAGTGAAAAGGAAAGAAACTTTTTTAAAAAGACACACAGCTAATATCCCGTTAAACGTTTTAGTCACATACAAACAATGCGTTACAATTATAATTGACTCGTTCAAGAATTTAAGATGTAGTAAGTATGGCACTAAAATTTGAGTATATACTCAACGTAACTTTTTATGTTTCTGAAGTTTGTTTTCGTAAGCAAAATTTTTCATTTTCATCTTAAAGGTAAAACATTATATCATAATAATATCATCGTCTTTACTTAGCTTTAATTTAGTCTTTTGATAACAAACAAAATGGATGCTACTTTTATCAAACCTGATCTATCTTTTTCAAACTCATGTCCATGTAGAATATATGGTTTCTTTTATCTCACTTTCTCATCGTGATGTTCAACGTCTTCTTGTATGGATTCAGGATTATAAAAATTTACAATAAAATTCCGAATTACCAACAGACATTATTTTAAAGAGCAATTTAGCCATGCACTGATACAAACCTTGACACTAGAGATAATGACACCCAACTAACATAAACATAGAATTCTACTTTTGCCCCTGGAGTCCGATCAGATATTTATGGCGACTTACTGATACGTCTCGTCTGCCAAATCTTGTTCTTTCCCCAAGTTGATTCGATAGTATGGGTTTAAAGTTAAATATTACTTCCTGATAAGTCTGTACAATACCAACAGGTCGCATTAATTATTTGAAAAGAAATATTATCTAAAAGTATGTATAATTCTCAAATAGGATTCAAGAGTATATCTTGGTTAGAACTCTTGACCTAATGTATCAACCGGCTGCAAGTTCCCATGCTCAATGCCCTAACCACTCGGCTATCTACGCATTCACAAAAAAAAAAAAAATGAATGCATCGATAGCGGTGTCTAGAGATTCAAACATGAGAACTCGGTCGTAGAGAATTAACTATCTGCGTAAATATATAATACATAAAGCACAAATTCTCTATGACCGAGTTCTCATGTTCGGAAGTCTAGGCACCGCTTCGAAACACTCATTTTTGTGAATGCGTAGATTGGCTGATTGGTTTGTGACGTAGGTCGAGAGTTCGAACCCCAACAGGGAAATGGTGAGTATATAGGTGCCTTGTTATTTCTGTATTTATGCTTTATGTATGATTTATTTACGCAGATTGTATTATTTACTCTACATCCATAAATTTAAGACTTATATTAAGACAGATGCAAGTCATTTAGTGAATAAAATGAATAAAATAAAATATCAAAATGATGACAAGGTTAGGGATAATAAAGGTGTACCAATAGAAACTCCATTAGTACGAAAAATTAGGTAAATTACTGAAATACAATGAACATGATTATTTGGTTTAGTTATTCATCGAACGTGTCGGTAGTAGTCTTAACGCAGTGTGTTCTATTTCTTTTATTTGCATTTTAGGACATATTTCGAGTAAATTATCACACATTTGGGTAGAAATTCTGATATACCCCTTCCACTGATTTAATATTTGAGTGAATTCATATTATACACATGCTCTCAGTCCACCAAAAATCTGTATACTTGAAACTGGGGATTAAATTGGCATAGAATACATTCACGTTTAAAAGTCCCCAATGCTTCATTTGGTATAGTAACAAGGATTTGTATGCCCCCGGACTAAATGATCCGCCGGGAGCATATAGTGTTTGGATCGTCCGTCTGTCTGCTTGCCTTTGTCTGTCTGCTTGTCTGTCTGTCCGTAATTCCGTCCCGCTTACATATCATGTATAATATATCAAGTTTGGATTATGATACAGTAACCAAACTTTGACTGTAAGTTCATCTAATGGATGCTCACACTAACATCACATGCCCCAGGGGTGGGGTGGGGTAAAAATGTAGGACATTGCAAAAAATTGCTGGGACCGGTGTCATTTGTGTTTCACAAACACGTCTTTTTTAAAAATAAATTCTTAACTAACCATGCTTGATAAAGTTTATAGAGATTATGAAAGAAAAAAATGAGGAAGTACCAATGGGTTATCGAAACTTTAAGTCTATTAGAATACGACAAATCAAATATAAAGATTTGTCTTAGCATGAATGACAATTGCGAATACCAAACGGAAGGGAACATCAAGTCAATATCTAATCCACATAAGTGAAAAGACATTTCTTAAAACATATTTGTCTGGAGGAATATCTTATTTTCTATATAAAAGTCCTATCAGCTATAATGAAATAATTATATTCAATGATAACATGTATACAAACCTATTTATAAATGCATTTCAACAAAAATTGAATAAACTAAATTGAAATTACACATAACTACATCTAAAATTAGATTAGTACATTTGTTCTGCACGAGTCTTCAAAGTATTTATTCAAACAAAGATTGATGTATGAGAAAAAAAAGCATTTAAACACTGATGCAATTTGCTAAATGAAAGAAAGGAATCAAAAGAACAAAAATTCCTGATGGCAAAGTGTTTGTCAGATAGGAACTGATGTATAAGCAGATGTCATTCAATTCCAAACCATTTTAAGTTTTTGTTTATGTAAATTATTATGTTTCATAAATGAAATTAATTTTCTGTCTTAAAAAACATTTTTTTCTTATTGAAATTCACAATTTGCAAGACAAGACAAAGCAAGAGAATATTAATAAGAATAAATTCTAGGCCAATTGTTAACGTTTTTATGCTGACTTATTCGCGATGACCCATGTATAACGTTGCAAACTGAAACTAATTCGCTAGATTTCAAAATTCCTTAATCAGTTGGAATATTTTCATTTCATTTCAGTCTAACTAAATATAATCTGTAATGGAATACTGTTCAATTGTTCCATGAAACATTGAAATGGAAACGAAAAAATAATTATTTGAGACTCAGAAGAAAATTGCACCATTATATCTTATCAATTCAGTGTTGCTTCTGATAAATATCACTTTTCACCACTCGCAATAGGTTTGATGACAGAAGTTTATACCGTCAGGTGTCGTTGATTTTTCAACAAAAAAATCCTAGCGGCAGTTTTATGCCTCGAAGTAGCATTAATTATTTTCGACACCACCTGTTCCTTCTTGGAATTATATTTCACTTCAGCTGTAATATTGCGTTCCAACAATGTATGCGTTATAAATATATTTATTATCAAACCACTTAAACAGTATCCTAGTGTCGGATCTAAGCAATAGATACAAGTCAAGAAAATAATATAATATAATATATATATAGCACTAAAATAACTAACGACACGGACAAAATGAATGTCAAAATTTCTTGACGACACCTTCATTATTTTATTTTAATCGTCTTGTCCTGATGAAGGGACAGTTCCTCCCGAAAAATCTTGAATTCATTTTGTCCATGTCAGGTTTATAATGTTGATTTTTCAACAAAAAAATCCTAGCGGCAGTTTTATGCCTCGAAGTAGCATTAATTATTTTCGACACCACCTGTTCCTTCTTGGAATTATATTTCACTTCAGCTGTAATAATAGACGTTCCAACAATGTATGCGTTATAAATATATTTATATATACAAACCACTTAAACCAACAACACTATATATCCTAGGCTGTCGGATCTAAGCAATAGATACAAGTCAAGAAAATAATATAATATAATATATATAGCACTAAAATAACTAACGACACGGACAAAATGAATGTCAAAATTTCTTGACGACCTGTTCCTTCATTATTTTATTTTAATCGTCTTGTCCTGATGAAGGGACAGTTCCTCCCGAAAATCTTGAATTCATTTTGTCCATGTCATAAGTAATTTTAATGCTTTATATATATATATATATATTGCAAATTATACTTTCTCCTATATTGATCAAATTCATGTTGAAAAGTAATTTAGGTTAAGTAATTTATAAAAGGAGCAGTTCTTTAGATCGATCAATAAAATGTGACGTCACAATTCCTTGACATGATAATATGGTATGAACCAGTGACATTTATATTTAATCGTGTTAATTGACCTGGCATGTACGTACTTCGGTAGTTATTCTATCAATTCTCGGTTAATAGTTTAATTGCCTACCCCTTTTACATGCAATGAAAAAATTACAAGCATTCTAGACTTGCAGAATAAGGTCGCTATCAACCTGAGAAACCATATTTATCAAGCCGGAATTATTTTTAAAAAGTTAACAACTATTCAGAATTATAATTTCCCCTAAATTATTTGATGTTTACCAGGGTAGATCACTCTATATTTAAAATCCAACCTTAAACCGTGTCAAACTCATTCCTAGTTGATTTAAACATATTTTATTGATCAATTATCAAAAGGAATAGAAAGAAGTTCTTGAAATGTACTAGGTTTGGTACGTTTTCTTATGAGTTTAGACGTTGACAATGTGTTTCCGGTATTTATAGTGGCTGTATTGTAGTCCTCGTGCAAAAAATAATAAACACAATCAAACCACCATGAACCATAAGTATTGGATATTTCTCGTTCGTGGTGGTTTAAAAAGGAACGTTTTTCTATTATAATATTAATTGATATATTTCAAGATCGTTAAACACGATATTGAACATGATTAAAGTGCATAGATCTATTTAGTTGTCCTATTGTTAATCATTAACTATCTGTACGGCCGAAGTAAGTTGACATATTTTTTTTTATAAGTGACCTATATTTCAGTTTCAGTTTAATGTATCATTTATTTGAATTAATACTGTCAATCCATCAGATATCGCTGCGATTATATATGGATACCTGGCATCTGTCCACATCTTGAAGATATGAGCCTGTTTAATATACAATACAAGAATATCGCATGACTGAATAATGTACTTTCGAATTATTTTTTTTTTTTCACAGCGGTCTTAGTATACTTGTCAGATGCTGCATTATTTAGATTTGAATATACATGTACATATATATAGAGAGAAACACCTGTCATATTGAAATTGTTATTATCATTTGACAAAACGTCGTCGATGTATCTAAATGTCAAATTAAAGGCCACCGTTATTTGTTTCCTTCTTTTTATTCAAATGCTTCTGAATAAAAAGAACAGGTCAGTCAATAAAGGGTCACAACTGATTTCCATAGGAATGTCGACAGTTTGCTGAAATTCCTGGTTTTACATTGTCTGCTAGATATTCCAGCATTTTTGTGATAACTTTAGTGTGTTTATGTGTTGAAAATCAGAGTTGTATTGGATGCAATAAGTATCGTGACAACCAATGACTAGATATTCAAATTTTCGGGTACCACTTGTCAATGAAAACCCAGTTGTCAATGATGTCAAAAGGCCTGACTTTTAATATTTTATGTGGTATTGTGTGTAAAGAGTTGTAACGTTGTATGATTTGATTCTATGAATTTGAGTAAAATAGTGTGTTTTATTTATTTTTTCTTGTTAAGCGGTTTTAAGTTCCCACAACAGTCAGTAATAAGGAATAGATAACTGCTAATTCCTTTGAAATTATAATTATTAATAATCTGAATTGACAAGTTTTTGCCACCTCGCTCCTCAAATTAAAAGGGTCATCGCCTTAGTTGATGTTCTGCATAAACGTCTTCATTTAACGATTGATAGAACCAAAGCTTATCAACAGAAGTCACTCATTTGGACAGACACCACCAAATATTTTCCCATAGGCCACAAAACTTCAGGTCACTGTCACTCCCATGTCAAATAAGTACCCTGTGGTGGATTGCATTTTTACTTCAAATTTTCACTTGTTTACAACTCGTAGTACTCCGCACCAAAGGAAAATATCTATTCTCATATGACCCCTCCCTTTCAATTTTCAATCTTTTTTATCACCTTTATTTCACTTATTAATGGCAAAACTAATTTTTTCATTTAATGACCAATCAGATCGCTGGGCTCATTTTACCCTCCGGTAGCGTCGTCCTTGTGGACAAAACCTTGACTTAAAGACATTGTCTCTCAAAATCATATTTTAACCAGTAAAAATTTACTTTCCGACATTTTTGTTATTTTTTACCGGGTTGAACTTTGGGATTTAATTAAGAAAGAAGCTCATACGACTAGAGGTTCTGTCAAATCTACATTTTTTTGTCATACTACACAATAATTCAACAAAATCTTTTGAGACGACAGAGAGCAGAGCATCTGTATTTTACCCAGATTCACTCTTGTCGATCGGGAAGGATGGCTAACTTCACATCTTTTTATGAGAAACATGACGATTTCAATTTTCATATCACAAACTTTACGTTCCTAAGTAATGAATTCTGAAAGCCAAACGACTCACTATTTATCTACTCACACAGGGATACGATGTAGAAGGCTTAAATCGTCACAAAGGAAATTTATGGTCGATACGGGATCTTGTAAAACGATATGAAGCCACCTCCCCTCTCAAAACAGGTGGATAGTGTTCTGGGGCACGACCATATACAGTGACTCCCTTTTGCCAATCAGATCTAAAAATACCTGATGACCATTCAGCGAGCTTGAGGTTTCCATGGAACATTTGCGATGGGTCTAGCGTGCTTACATGGACGATGACTCCTAGAGGACACGTGGTTGCATGCCATTTGGGATTCGCAATTGTTCTTCATGTTGAGGCCGTTATTATGTCCTATCTGTCGTATTGTAATGGACTTGGAGTTTCGAAAATACGTTGGTACTTTACATGTTTAAACCTCGAAATATAGTGAAATGTTGATATTTATGAAAAGATAATTTACATATGATTATGAATTTCGGATTTTACCGCATTTGAAACAAAACCAAAGTTGTGATACCCTGATCGACAATATGACGTTAAGGCAGACTTATGTTATATAGCTTTATAATGTTTAAGCTCTGTCAAATCATCGCCAGAAACTCATTAAACAACTTTACCGAAAGAAATTCTGGTTTGAAGATAATACATCTGTTCAGTCTCTGACGTTAATGCCTTTGCTGCTATGCATGAAACCACGAAATCGGTTTAGCGCTTTCTTTCGGATGCCATTTCCATACTTGCGGAAGGTCGGTATTTTCTTCCTGGGTACAATTGTAACCGCATTCTACCCCTCCCCGTCATTAAAAACTGGCCGCCATATAATTGAAAAATTACTTTTGGGTATGTGACCGTGCTTTAACTTTATATTCATTTGAAGAAGCCTAAATCACGTTGTTACAGAATGCATTTACTGACTTCGATTGTTTGAACTCAGTCAGAGTTAGACAGATTATGATACTCGGATTCGAAGTACGGTTACATGTACGGTCCTCAGATGTCGAGTTACTTTAATTATTAGTTGCCATTTACATTTTTTGTCGCAACTTGAAACACTTTTATTTATGAAGCAGTAAGCCATGCTGTATCACTATTAGATGATCAAAACCGGAAGCACACGGGCGATAACTCTTTATATCACATTTTTCTGGTTTTATATTTTACTTTTTATAACGTACACCATGGTTTGACAACAACGAGTCCGACCTAAGTTGATGAAAAAAACAATTTATCAAACATCTTTATGTTCAGATCAAAAGAGATCCTTTATTTAACATGTTGCAAATTACAGATTAATGTATACAAATTGAGCAAACATACTAAAGAATATGTTAGAAAAAACAAAGTATATGGCAGTATTTATAATGTCTGTAATTTAGAAAATGAATTAAATCAGCAACTCTCCTTCTAATACGACGTTAATGGGCTCCTGCCTTATATATTCGACATATTTGTCATTTGTATGGCATGCAATAAATCCCTCTTTCTGTAATATCTGTCTAGCTTTTACAAAAAACTGTACTTAAGTTTATTAAATATTTCATATATAACAAAATCTGAATACAATATTGAATCATTGCCTTCATAAATCACATTGATAAACACGGATGTATATTGGTTATGAAGAAATGCTATGTTTTTCGTCTACTGTCCTCTCTACAAATATGTAATGTAGAAAACATTGTCTGTTGTACAGACATGATGGATTGAACTTTGATATTCCTATTTTGTCTATTAATATTCATGATCAATATGAAAAAAGAACATAGAATGCTTAATCTTACCCGGATTTGAATAAAAGGGACCAGAAGTGACTGTAGCATTATTTTACTTTCCACAAAGTATTGAAATACATAAAATTTTATATCAAAGAAAACATAAAAATATACCACAGTCGCAAATCTTTGAATGATCGGTCAAAATGCCTAGTGTAATAAGCACAGATCTATAAAGGGATAGATAAACCAAAGATCATCAGTGTGATAAAGTGAGCATTGCACCCTGGAGACCTATACTCGACATGTGAATGCATTAAGACCTATATTGATTAAATCAGTCGAAAGTATAAAAATGAAAAATAATTCTCTAAAATACTGACAACGTGCGATTTACGAATATTTCAAATTGAAAATCAAAATATTTTCATGAACTGATTATTTTAAAATTCAGACTGTGGGATATTGTATTTTTTCGTATAGAAAATACCAACACATGCAGCAGAGATGATTATGGAAAATATATCTTCACCTCAATCATTAGATAAAATAAATGTTTTTGTATTCATTTTGGTTTTTTTTCCAAAGCCTTCACAAAACGTTATGAATATGCTTGTTGCTTGTCATTGTACTATTTTGGGTGAAATGTGACTATACACAATTGAAATGAAATGTTCGTTTCCTTAAATTAACAAAATAACACAGTTTTACCTATATTGCATTTTTAAAATGCAATCATTGTATTTGATATCAATAGTTTCTCTGGAAAATAGTATTGCATCGAATACGTTAGACAAAATATGTAAAATGTGTTATACAAATATTATATATATATATATTATATATATATATATATATATATATATATATATATATATATATATATATATATATATATATATATATATATATATATATATATATATATGGGTTGTCGTCAACGAGTACCAGGTTACCCTAGTATTCGTCTGAAGGTCCGATCATCAGTACTCGGTTCTAAAAATTACTTGTACTGTGCATTTTTCAAATATTTACTAAAAAGATGATCTACTAACTGATTTAACCCACCGTTTATCCTCCTTATATACATGTTTATAAAACAATTAGTGTATTTATACGTGTCACTTGGTTTGCTATATCCAGCGGGATTTATTTGTATTTCATGTCCAGGAGATATTTACATGTAATTAATTGTTTTCAGTATGCTATGCTGTCCATGATAATTTAGTATTAAGATAATTCCGTCTTTAATGCCGTTAAACCAGAGATATGTAATTCCTAATCACTGGTTTAACAGAGAAAATACCGCCATTTACGCGTGAAATTTGGAAAACAACTATATACGTATATAAAACGATACATTGTTGAATCCATGTTGGGCACTTGGGTTGCAAATCTATTTGAATTTGGTTGAATTTAGTAAAAACAAACATTCATTTAAAAGATTATCGGGAAGCATATTACCGATTCTTCTAAAATTGTCTTTTGATCGACTTACGCTGCACGCGTTATCTTACTGGCAATCACCAGTACTAACATTTGCGTAAGTTGAACTCAGAATGATGTGACCGTGTATCTATTTGTTTTTAACATTGTTTGACATTTTCATGCGTCACTATCTGAAACGTCAGTTACGTATACGATCATGCTTGTGGAACTATCTATATCGATTGTGACCTTGGTTGTAGTGCTTACATCAAACCCAGGTCGCGGTGTGTGTAAACGGTCAGTATAGGATGCTGACTACTCCGCGTTACCTGATCTCAGGTGAATTTTCCTGATGTCCCCGTTTTGTCCGATGTTTTGTATACTACGCCACTCTTAACGTTCTGGAATCTAACTTTTATATTAAATATTTGTTATGTTACAAATAGAGATATACTTGGATTCTACATTTAAAACGTATGTTCAGAATTCACTGATATGCGAATATTGTGTTCATTTACGTATCAAACGTTTAGAAATGAATACTTAATTCTAAAATACATACAAATGCACGCTGTATTCAGACGATAAAATGTAGATGACAGTTTACTTTTTATTTGACACTTTAACAACATATAGAAAGAATTTATAGAGGCATTAACGGTGACAAGTAAGAAGAATATGATATAAGGCAGCAGGAAACTAGTGTGGTTATTCATAACATAACCGTCGCAACAGATCGATCATTCATATGGAACAATCGTGCGTAGTGATACAAGGATATTGTTTTCACTTCTGGATGCAAAAACAATAATTATTCAATTCGAGGTTATTGCTCTTCGTTTACTTTGATCTATTGCGATGTTACAAAATATATTTAGAAATGAGAACAATTCAAAGCACATCATAGATGGCGCGGAAATAGATTTATTTCAATACTATTGAGAGTCATGATAAAGTTAATAGTACACGGGAATATGTCTGTTTAATTTTGTAAGAGGAAGCCATGTTGATTAACGTACGTGGATGACAAGAATCATTTTGCTTTAAATAGGTTACCTAATATAACTCCATTGTGAGATGAATGTCTTTTTGTTAATCATCCCAGCATCTCGATCACATTTTAATGATCGGTGACGTCATTGCATCCGCTGATCTCCCTTCATTATAACATGCATGAACTGCATCAAAGTGAAATAAAAATCTAACGGTAAATTCATAAACAAATCTGACGTTATAAAAGACATGGAAGTCGCTATTGATCAGACCGATATACTAAGATGCCGATTTGTAATTTAGACGGCAAACTCTACTCATATTCACATTATTCCAAAGTGGACTGATACCATGAAGTCATGCATTTCTTTTCATTCCCTTTAATGCTGCACTGATAAAGTAATTTGAAGATTTCTTGGAAAAGTAAAGTCCCATAGAATGCATAGATGTAACATAGACGTACTTTTACTAGCTTCAAATGCTAAAAAATTTTGGCAAATTTTCAGAATTTTTTATCACTGTTGAAATAATTAAAGAAAAACAACCGATCTGCCTTTACCATTTACATATTTCTGTTTACTATAATTTTAACGAACAACAATGTAACATTGTTAGCTTTACTTTAGTAAAGGTTACTGAGTTTTAACCGGTTTACAAGACGAATTATACTATCGTTTCCTTGAAATAATTGATATCAATCCAACACGAAGCTTTGGACATGTCGCATTTATCGATGTATGTTACTCCGTAGCCCAGGCGCTTATAAACGGACATGCATATATATTTTGTAATATCATACCACAATATTGATACAAGTAATAGAATTGGATCAAGTCCAATACGTTATCTAAAAAAAAACAATTTGTTTTCGGCGCTTTTTCGAGTTTGCGGGCGTGTGTGTATTCCCGATTCGGATTTTGTCTGGAGTTTTCCTTTTTTTTCAAACTACGCATGGAGTGAGTGTGCTGTTAAATCGGTATTAGCTGTAGTTTCTCTTTTTATACAAAATATCATTTCATTTTTACTACATAGATTGATATACAATTACAAAATTAAAATAAAATCTTAGATAATGTATAAATTTTCAGGATATCTAGGATACATATACGAATCTGGCAAATATTGGACAAACAGGGACCTCAGGAAATCCAGAGGTCCGAGCAGGTATCATGGAGTAATTCCCTGTTGACTGTTCACACTCGCCATGAGTCCACAGTCAAAATAAAATAAAATAAGTGAGGGACAAATCCTCGTCACAATTGGTACATGCAACTCATCAACCGCTATCGAACATGTAACTCAACATTTCATTTAGTGAAACAGAGTAATCGCAAACAAGGCAAATAGTAAAATTTGCGGAACGTTGAATAAACGCTATTTGCTAAATCCCTGCGTCAAAAACTTGTAAGAAAGTAGTTTACCGCGGTATATGAAATGTTCATATGTTGAACACAGTTAACCTGGCATATCGGATCATTTGTGAGATATCAACACCATGACCAGGTGATTGCGGGATATTACTACTTAAAGGTGGGAAAGTTACATTCAGAAACCAGAATTCGTTGCGTTTGTCGTAAAACCTGGTTGTTAATGTCATGTTTGTGTCCATAGTAAGTAAAATGAGCCAGCGTAGGAAGCGCGTGTGCTTGACTCTGTGGTGTCTTTAATTTCTTTTGCGTTGGGATATATCACCCTGACATACGTGTGGAAAATTGTCATTATTAATTGACAAAACGTCGTTGATATATCTGTATGAGAAATTAAAGGCCGCCGCTAGCTTTTCCTCTTTAAATTCAGAACTCCTGGGTGTAGTATGCTTTCAATGAATAAAGGAACAAGTCAGTCAATAAAGGGGAACAATTAGTTCCCATGGGAATGCCGATAGTTCGACGATAGACCTGGTCTCCAAACATTACAAATATATTATCAAATATAAATTCCTGCATCTTTTTATACCAACTTCCGTACGCTTGTATTTATGCCTAAAATCAAAGTGGTGTTCGACGAAATAAGTATCATTATAACCAATAACTAGATATTGACATTTTCGGCTGACACTTTAAGTAAAAAAAAATGTTGTATGTAATGCCAAAAAGAATTTCTTTTAATTTGTCATGTGGAATTGCAGTGTGAAAAGTAGAAAAAATAATATATTTTGATACTATGAATTTTTGAAGGTTGGTTTGTCTTCAAACAAGCTGTTCAGAATGTTTATGTATCAACATCTGATTTACACCTCTTCTGGAATAAGCAACTGTACAGTATATTGCCGACGTATCTCCTTAATGGCCGTCAGTATTATGATAAGGAGTAGAAACACAGGCATAACAATTCTTAAATTCCTATATTCCTTTTGTGAAAATTGCTTAAGAAACCTAGTTTGGGAATTATTCACCGGTAACTGATTAATTTAATCATCACTATTTCCATACCACATTACCCAACCTTTATTTTCACAATCTGTATAGGACAATAGGATATTACATGCCTATATATAGCTATTATTTTTTATTGTACATCAAGTAGTGAAAGAAAATTTGAAATATTTTGGTAACACAGCTTATGCCACTTTAAAACATAGTTTTCATGGCAAGATGTATATCTGAATCAATAGATGTTCCATCTTAAAACCTATTTAGAGAGCCACCGCTCAGGTCCGACACATTTAAAACGGGAATTTATATCACTTTACTCAAACAAAACCACCAAATGCATTCAAATTAGTTATGTTTGTAATTTATATGATTAATATATACATAAGTCAATGTTTGCTTTTATACAGTAAAGGTAAATTCACAAGCTCATAAAAATCCATATTTGATATCAAATGAAAACATACGATTAATCAATGTTGCAATACGGAAGCCGACACATGCCACAGGTAGTAATTAAGATATGTATTTATAACGACATATATCTTGTTAAAACGACTTAATATGTCGTTATAACGAGATATGTATTATCTTGTTATAACAAGATATTATGTCATTATACCAAAATATGAATTATTTTGTTATAACAAGATATTATGTCGTTATAACGAAATAATATGTCGTAATAACAAGATATTATGTTGTTATAACGAGATATGAATTATCTTGTTTTAACAAGATATTATGTCGTTATAACAAAATAGTATGTCGTAATAACAAGACATTAATAACAAGATATTAAGTGGTTTTCTTTTCATAAAATAAATTACATCTCTTTGTCATTTAATTATGTAAGTCGCATTTTCATTGGTCGAACATTATAAACTTACGAGATTGCGACATATCGGAAAACGGGAGAGGATAGATTGATAACGGACAATTTAAAACAAAATTTTTTCATATAACATACTCTTAATCCACCAGTTTTAATAAAATGTACTTATTAAGTTTGCGATAGTAACAATATTGGACAAGAATGATAAAATGTGACATGAATAATGTCTTGTAACACAGCTAATAATGCAGTGTTATGCCTTATTAAGAGCACGATGTAAAAAGCAATGCAAATTATAAGACAACTCGCGGCCCTAATACGCTTCCGTATATTTCATATCTCGTTATAACATAATATCTTGTTAAAACAAGATAATCCATATCTCGTTATCACAACATAATATCTTGCTATTACAAGATAATTCATATGTCGTTATAACGACATAATATCTTGTTATTACGACATAATATCTAGTTTTAACAAGATAATTCATGTGTCGTTATAACAACATAATATCTTGTTATTACGACATATTTTGTTATAACGACATAATATCTTCTTATAACACGTTAATTCATATGTCGTTATAACAATATAATATCATGTTATTACGACATAATATTTTGTTATAACAACATAATATCTTGTTATAACAAGATAATTCATATCTTGTTATAACAACATACTATCGTGTTATTACGACATAATATCTTGTTATTACGACATATTATTTTGTTATTACGACATAATATCTTGTTATAACAAGATAATTATCTTGTTATTTCGACATAATACAACTAAATAATTATATCTCGTTATAACGACATAATATCTTGTTATAAAGATATTATATTTTGTTATAACGACATAATATCTTGTTATAACACGATGATTAATATGTCGTTATGACAACATCATAAGTCGTTATAACAATATATTTTTATTACTACATATGGCAAGTGTCGGCTTCCGTATTGCAACGTATCGTATGCTATATTGTAAAAGAATCTTAGTCTAGATATAAAAAGATTAGTCCTTCAATAACCATGATTAAATAGAAAGATATATAGATATATAGACACTCTGCGAGAGAGAGAGAGAGAGAGAGAGAGAGAGAGAGAGAGAGAGAGAGAGAGAGAGAGAGAGAGAGAGAGAGAGAGAGAGAGAGAGAGAGAGAGAGAGAGAGAGAGAGAGAGAGAGAGAGAGAGAGAGAGAGAGAGCGAGAGAGATCCTTATACATCAGATAACACCCGGATACTCACGATCTGTTAGATGCATTATCCATCTCTTTCATTTGTGCGGAAACGCTATTACAGATTGTATATCATATCGGGAATTGTACAGGTATTGAATTACTCTGTTTTCTTTGTTTATTATAAATATACATAGAACCAATATCTTTACAAGACAATTACATGTCAATCATGATTCATTACATACTCTCATGTTCCAGTGTATGTCTGGCGTATAAACAAGATACGTTGTAATAAACCTTTACTGAACTTTTTTTCTTTGGTTTATTTACGATGCTTTAGTACGAGTCAGACAAAAGCAAACTTACACGTTTTCCTTTTATCACATAATCAAGTAGAGCAGATATATGTTAGGATCAATTTAACAGATCTAGAAACAATAACTTTTATTATTTCTATACATTTAGCAATGTTTCACATCAGCGCACCACAACTTAATTATGATCGCTTCTTTTGTACAAGGCATCAAAATACTTCGATGCAATTCTGTTAATCACACATGAAAAACAACAAAGAATGCTTTATATACATAAAGCAAACATTTAAATTAACATTCGTTAAAACTAAATTTGTGATGGTAAAACACATTTAGGGGAGTGTTGGCTTTATATACTTAATATTATAAAAGTACGAGTCAATAAATTAGGTTCTTTGCTCTAACACATGAATACTGAAGTAGCGTACTTTATATGCATCACAATGTATTTGCTTTACCCTGTTTAAACTCACCAATACACTGTATTTTGACAAACTGACATATACATAAACTTCAGTTAGCAAACCGCCTAAGCCTATATATATATATATATATATATATATATATATATATATATATATATATATATATATATATATATATATATATATTATATCTCTCTCTCTCTCTCTCTCTCTCTCTCTCTCTCTCTCTCTCTCTCTCTCTCTCTCTGTGTGTGTGTGAATAAAAATTATATCGAGGAGCTGAAATATCATTGGTAACAGCAATGCTTTCTGTATAAATACATAATAATGTGAATTTAACCAATATTACACAGTATCAATGGTACATACGAATATACTTTTTTATTTTTATCATCCTAATATCGTCACAACCTCGTTGATATATTTATATTATGACTCGTTTATGGTGTACAAACAATATAACAGTTTGTGTTTTATTGCAATACATAATTCGATTAGTATTTTGAAATAAACAGTTTTGTTAACAATGCGAAATTCTGAAATATTGATTAAAAGAATGGTTCGTGTTACAGTCAAATATGTCAAACTTGTATGAACGTAAGCCGTGGACATCTGCGTACCGTTAACGACATTAATTCATTTCAATTAGTGAAGCTACTCCTTGTCTGTAATTGAGATATTTTCTGTGGTTTACTAAATGGAGAAATGTTAAGTAAAACGTAAAATAGCAACGCCCTGAGTATTTCAGTACTTTGAAGTTTTGTTCACCCTGACATAAAATGATCTCATTCAAGATGCCACGCAATTTCGGAGAGAGAATAAAATACTAGTTATATATTATATATTATATATTATGATGTAATGATTTCTTTGTGTTTGTTTTATTGGTAATAACGCCACATTCACCACTGATTCAGCTATATGGTAACAGCCATTTTCAGTGGTGTAGAAAAATACCCGGTTACAATGTACACGGGAAGAAACACCAGGGTTTCCGCAAACTTTAGGTTCCATTGGCACTTGAATCTGCGCTGACAAGAGGTCTAATGTTTTACTTCGCGATGCTCTAACGATCGGTCACAGAAGCTCCAAATGATGAAATGATTAATTGTCCTGCATTCTATAATGTTTAGTGATTCAGAAGAAGATTCCGATCTGTATAGAAAACAGAACAAGTATGCATTTTTTCCATTGTACAAAACCTCAAACGAAATACCCTTTAATTACATGGCGCATTAATGTAATTATCTTTTAGAAGAACTATAGATTTATTTCAAGCACTAGTAATCTTACATGCACATGTAACCCACTTTCAAAAAACTACTTACCTCATAACATTGATTAAGTATTGTGTTTTCCAATATACTTTCATAAGTGATAACCTAAACTTCATGAAATATATAAATCACAGTATTAATTTTTAGGATGTCCAGGAGGACAATATATGACCTGTGAACAAAACAATTCATCCAACATTTCTTTTTAAATTTCGATTTGACTTCCGCTGATGTTTCCGTGGCATCTGATTTCACCTCTTTTTTTAAGAGGTCCGCATTTTGTCCAACACTAACCGTATCTATTATTGTAATCTGGACTTTCTTATGGTCACTCTTTGGTATTTGCACTTTTTACACTAATATTCAAAATATCATGTATCGTTTAATTGGAACTCTTTTAGACAAGTAATTTGGCATTTGTCTTTGTGATTCTAATTTTGTTTTAATGATCGTTGCAGAAAATCATAAATCGTTATTTACAATGCAAATCATGTAGATACCATGGGATTACAGTCTTTTTGCAATTGAACAACCCGCTAACTTTATTTTTAAAAAATCGGTGTCCTTATCTATTTATGTTGCAAATTGAATTAATTTTAAAATCATTGTCAGGTTGATTTTATCAACTCTCAGAAGACCTTTCTCGTCGCACAACTCTTTAGCATGCAAATTCCTCTTCGAAATCAATGCAAAGTGAATAACATTTCGTTTATCTACGATTATTCTGTTGTTTCATACTCTTTAATGTCAAAGTACAAAATCATTGGAGAAAAAGGGTTGATATTTTAATGGAATATTTGCTTTTGCTAAAATGCTTAATGTTTTGCGAAGTATTTTAGTTGTTGCGCTGATCGTTTTACAAAAAATCTAGAAAGTTATCGAAATCTCATCCCGGTGATTCTGCTTGTTTAATAAAAGAAGCTCTCCATGGGCAGTTATAAGAAAAGCGGGAGATCTATTATTTTTTAATGTTATTTTATGGTGTATGTTGGATATTTTCAACCTGGAAGTTTGCCAAGAAAACACATTAAGATTTTCAATAAATATTTTATATCCATACCGAGGGACACCGAACAATTTTGATTGTGATAAATGGAATGACCACGTGACTCTTCTACGGTAAAAGCCTCTGTTTTGTCATCGGCGGGTTGCACACATTACATGTATAATATTTCAACTTCCCTCATATTTGTCACGAGCATCCTTTTAGATGATCAATTTTCTAATCAGCTTTAACAATTTCTGCAAATAGGTATACAATCGCACGTACACGATATTCCTAACGGATTGCATGAGGTATTTTGAAAGTTGTAAACATTTATACAAACACTTACCTCACGTTTTTTTGGTTTTTTTTTATCCTTTATTGTCAACAAATTATCCGTCAGCTTGAATTAAATAACTGAGGTAAATTCAAGTGGAAACCAAATTCATATAAAATGGGATTAAAAGTTCGAAAGGAACCTAAATTAGAAACTAATATTTGTCATATTTAAACGATACATTAGTAATACAATTATATAAATATAATACAAATTTTATAGTTTAGCATGAAAGGCCAAAACAACAGCTCCAGACGACCGTATCTGTCAATACGTTTCACTTCCGGTCAGCGCAGGTTCGAGTCCCGCTGGAACCTAAGCTGATTTTTGTGAGAAAGTTTACCAGTTTACTTGCGGGAGGCCGGTGATATCTTCCTGGCTTATTGTAACCTGATTCTCTTCTCCACCATTAAAGACTGGCCGCCACCATGTAAATGAAAAAATTTTTAGAGTGTGGCGCGAAACAAACAAAATTAAGATTAAAAAACCTGTCAATATGACTCCATCAGTTTAGCTCTACTGGTCGGGGACCAGTAACCGGCTAGGTCCAGTGGCTGGCTATTGCATTATTTCGGCTTTATAGAATACGATTTTATAGATTGTTTAGATCAATCATGAGATGATGGACATTTTTTCTCAAACAGAAAAATATATATATTGTCGTGGTACACCAGTAGTTTTAAATCGCTGTAGAAACATTAAGTGGTATCATACAAGAATCTTAATGTAGTCCAAATTCTGTCTAAGAGTAACTACTCTACACAAATAACTATTTACCTTACTTTCTTTAAATTTTAACTTTAGTTTAAAAATAATCATAAGGTACCAAAATACTACATAATACTAAAGTTATAATTTTGTATAAAAAAAAGAAAAAAAGTTGCTAAAACAAATGGTCAAGATGATAATCTGTCATTTAACGTCTTAGGATTACTGTCTTTGTAGGATTCAGTTGATTACCCCCATTGACCTATCGCCAAATGCCCGACACGGCATCTTTTGGCAAACTTTTCAATTATGACGTCACGATGACAGGACCCGTCAAACGCCTGTGTGATTATGACTTCAAAAAGCACATGGACAGCCACTTGGCGATAGATCATTGTAAAATCACTGTAAAAGAAATGAGGCGCGAGATGAGCAGGTCAAAACAAAACGTCGAAATGAAATTTGAATATTGAAATTAAAATCTTAAAGTATTAAAGCAATGAATATAAAAATTAAAGATATGTTACTGTATAGTAACAGTAGAATATAGAAGCACTTTACAAATGTTTTTAGACAACACCTAATATTTTATTAGTTATATATTGGAGGTATGTTTTAACGATAGGCCTAGCACCGCTACATTCAAGTATTAACATAAGTATAAGAATATTCTAAACTTTGCCCTCGTCAGATTGTTTTAGCAAAAGTGAAGTATAATTTTAGGTTATAGTAATTCTGAAGTATCGTGGTGCACTGGCAAGGCTTTCAATTATACATTGGCAAATGGTCCATTTCATTATTTTAGATTTTCATTGTGCTTGAACTCATGTGAACTGGAGGTTAGAGACGCCATGAGTTAAGTCTGATATCGATTTACGAGTAACTAGCCATTGTCACCTAATTTACTCATTACTTAAGCTCAAATAATTTTACATGATCTTTAGAGTAAACACGCGAAAGTTATTCTATAACTGGACATGTTTGTGTATTGATGGCACACAATTGTAAACATTGATTATAATATTGCTCATTTGTAGAGAACTTCAGAAATATTAAAAATTTGTCTTAGCACGTACTCATATTTTGAGTAATATTCTCAACACACGTATTCATTTTTACAAGAAAATCAAAAGTGTGACACAACAAAATTATAGTTATGTAAATGCTGAAAAATAATAATGTTTCCACTTCACTCAACCCCAAAGTTTTACAAACGGTTATATAGTAAAAATAATGAAATAAAAGTTGAGCTTGAGTATTGGGTAAAGGTGAGATGTGGCCAAGTCACCAGTCTTTGTCGATGTGTTGTTTATCAAAACTATAGTTTCGTTGTCCGCCTCTGACATACTTTGTTAGCATATTTGTTATTTTCAATGTACATGTATTATGTTCAGTGCAGTAGTGAAACAGATTGGATACAAAGGTTAATTTCCCATATACGTTTGTTTTGATCGTTGTCTTCTGAATTCTGAATGTTTCTTGTAGTCAACTACAGGATAAACGGCACAGGATCTAACATGCAGTAAATCTGACATCATCTTTATTACATATTTCAACAAGATAAAAGTATCTGTCTTCAGTAATGTATTCTCACAGCTCTTAATCTAAGTGTATTTGTTGTTCTCTTTCTTCTGTCAATAAACAATGATTCTATCAGTTATATCTACCAGAGTACAATAAATAGGTTCGTCTATTGCCGTGCAAATGAAAGACAAAATGTACATTACATTTAAACTCATCTGCAGTTGATATACTGGGAGTAAAACACGTTCTCTGAAATATTGTTTATCATTGACTTGATAACACTTTCATGAAACAATATAATATTATTTGGTATATTGTTTTGTTTTGATATTGTTTCGGCCCTTGCAATTACATAAGACATTTAGACACAAACGCAAATCATTGAATGTTATACACTATGTGTATGTTACCCACTTTCGGTTTCTCCTTTTCGGGACTTTGGTATTCGAACTATTCACTACTCAAACTTTGTTATTTATTTCTCCAACGGATCCTGAATATTGAATACACTGCATGGTTCTATGATTTAGAGCAATAATTTCTTTCAATGTTTTAAATACATGTGTCATATTTTCCCTTTGAAATGCTCTCTTCAAAATTTTAAAGACATTTTCAAAATTGTTTCTTGACAGAAAACTACATTATGGTTTCCCTTCAGAATTGTTCCACACATCATTTAGCCTGCCAATTGCCAAACATTTCTCCACCAAAAACGTATGCGTATTACCATAAGAGGTTTAATGATCAGCATAACTGTTTTCCTAAATCCTTACAGATTTCTTTGTCACGAGATAATACATAAATGTTCCCATATTCTTGGTGCACTCCATTTTCTCTATCATGTTTATCTTTAAATAAGACTTAACATATATTGATACGCAGTATAAAAGGATACGGGTGACACAGGAAGCACCTGTTACCCCTGCGAATATAGTTGGTACCATTTGAGCATTTATTTTGGGCTCCTTCGTAAAACTATAACTTTGGTATTGTTAATGATATTAATTCATGTTTTTGTTCATGTTGTTAATTTTATTCCTTCTCTTTCCCATCATCTTATTCTGTATTGCCCCGTCAAAAAGACAATCCCTATTAAGTTTGTGGTTTTCATTCAAACTGGCCCCTAAAGTATCCCCTTTGCTAGATCCTGGGACGTTTTAAAATAAGTAAGATATGACGCAAACAAAATATTTCATCTTCATCATTTTCAACATCTCTAAATTTAATCAATGATATAATTACTTTATTTTAATAGAAAAAATAAAATAAATTCCGAAATTAGAGGCAACAGATTTAAAAAATGAGCTTTTTGCTTTTTCAAACAATAAAAAGTTGTAGTATTTGTGTATAGAAAAAGCTGTAGTTTAATCAAAACTTGTCAGGTTCTTTATATTATTCTACATGATCTATTAGTTTCCCATCATATTTAGTTTTGTGTGACACGAAAATGAACCATTTATGTTATGTTTTAATTGCATCTCATCAATATCCTTCTCTCTGTTTATGTGTATCATATTTCGACATCAAATTTTTATTTACGAGAAGAAGGGTTAAGCATGCAATGTTTTCGAAGAAAGTTCCTAAGCATTTCTTTAAAACCACATCCGTTTCTCAAACACGATGTCATAGTTGGAGAACATATGCAAGATTACTTTAGACATCTCATTACTTTAAGTATGACTCGAGGACGTCGACCTAACCCCAGGAGACATCCCAACAAAATTAAGATATACTACATTTCATAGTCAACATTATTTATGTAAAATTGAAAAAAAAAACTTCATTACCCTGTGACAAACAATATTTTTAAATTAGCTTCGTTCTGATCTATAGATAATTTGGCTATTTAATATTGATCAAGAAATGTTTCATTTGTACAAAATCTTAGTCATTGCATGCTCTTTTTCTCTTTTTTTCTGATTGTGACTTTAAATTGTGTTTGTAATTAATATTTGTAATTAATAATAATAATAATAATAATAATAATAATAATAATAATGATAACATTATAATAAGAAGGAAGAAGAAGAAGAAGAAGAAGAAGAAGAAGAAGAAGAAGAAGAAGAAGAAGAAGAAGAAGAAGAAGAAGAAGAAGAAGAAGAAGATGATGATGGTGACGATGACGGTGACGACGACGATGATGATTATGATGATGAAGATGAAGATGATGATGATGATAACGATGACGACGACATTTTAAGACTAGGAAATGTTTATATGTTGTCATAGATCGTATATTTAGAATATAATAAGACGCTCGATTGGGGAGCATTGTTTGAAAGTAATAAGAAATAACGAGATGTGATTATTTTGGACAGTTCATTACTTTAACAGTATTACACGGACATTGACTCATACACTTGAGATTTTTCTGCTCTTAAATTATGAAATACAAGATAAGATATGACTATGTGGATATGGGATTGCATTTGTTTTGTTCGTGGTATAACAAGTGTCTTTGAAATTTTAGACCATTTAACGTTTCGTTGGTTGTGGTCTGTAATTGATTTTCGTTGTCCTTTAGCTGTATTGTAACTATATACACAATCATCTAATGAAACATTTGGAAACAAAATACTGATATATATCTTATTTCAGTATTTCCAAATTCATTTTTTCGCCAAAATCGCAGATTTTTTTTTTTTTATCAATTACATTTTTTAAGACATCCTAATTATCATCTACTTATCTTTACCCCGTTGCGGAAACTACCGTTCTTACAGTGATTCAGGATTTAGGTCTGCCATTCCCCTACCCTTTTCAAAGCCAGGTATCTTTACATAGATAAAAGAGAGCCGTCGTCCCATGTCACAGTAGGTGTCGGAATGTTAACAATCCTCCACTGCTTAATGGTTGTAAGTGCCGAGCATAGGCAAAAATTAGAATTTTTTTACCGGAATTTGGTGACGTCTCGATATGAGTGAAAGATTCTTGAGTCGGACGTTAAACAACAATACAACAACAAATTGGAGTTCAACTGATGAAGTCTAATTGACAGAAACGATATCGTCTTGAGCATTATAACTTTTGTATTATGTTTATAATATTTATAACCACTAGGTCGTTGCCACTGCTGGTGGACCGTTTGAGTCCCCGAGGGTATATATAAACCTAGTACCTGGTATTTCGGTACCAGCTGTTCATCTTATACTAAAGTACTATTTGGCACTGTTAACACCATTTAAATTCGAAAATTTTCTAAAGCTAAGATAGTAATTTTTTTACAGTGGTTACTCTTAGACGGATTTCGGCTATACTTTTAGAGATATTATTTGGCCTTGTATGATACCAATTAATCTTTTGAAAAATCACATACTTTTCAAATTGGAGCTCAACTAATGAAGTATAATTGACAGAAAAGATATCATCTTGAGCATTATAACTTTTGTATTATGTTTATAATATCTATAAAACTAGTTAGTGAAAACATATCTATACAAGGTGCCCAAGAGGCCTTAGCGGTCACCAAAAGAAAATGGTATTAACCCCTGGATTTTACAATTGAGATTATTTTGAAAGATGTACATTACATTATTCGTATTTGGCTTTCAAGTTTTCAAGTTTGGTTGTGGTTGTGGTTCTTGAAAATGTTAAAGTGAACAACGCACAACAGACGACAACAGACAAACATGTTCACAATAGTTCTGATAGCCTTTGACCTAGGCAAAATTATCCTTTCATTTGTCCTCACAACTTTTATATCTATATGAGTGAGTAAGTTTTAAAATGTATTCTTGCACGATGGACTACTGGTAACCATAGTTTCAATAGGTTTATGTGCTTATTATTAAAATGTGGTGGAGAATGTGTAACCTAGTTCTTGGAAATCACTTCAATTATGTTTCAATGAAATATTTGAAAATTTTAGATTTTTCTGAAAATGGATTTTAAATATGGCCGGCAGAGACAACCACACTTGACAGATGGAATCGAAAAATAAAAGCAATTTGGTTCCAAACATATTCCTATCAAATGTCATTGAAATCCCTTAAAAAGGACTGGACACGGTTGCACAATGCATCGTTAAATTTAACGTACAGTTAGACCATTGGTTTAATATTGGTTAACGTCACGTTAAATATAACAACCTGTTGTGCAACTAGGTCCTGGAGTTTAAGTTCAAATTAGGATTTTGAAAATGGCTTTCAACGGGTAATCTTGGATTTCAGATGGTCCCGAAAAGTAGCAAAATATTATCTGCATCACAGTAGGACCATTTATTTCACATTTGATTGGTTATGATCTGCTTGGTAGTTTAGTAAATAAGTTAGACATGAAAAATTTCTAATTTTAGGGTTTGTGACCTTGAAACATGCATTAGAATAATCCTCATGGGACTGCCAACAATTTTGTTCACCATCAGGATGGACACCAGAGACCTTCACACTTGAAAGATTGAAATAAAAAGTAACTTTATTCCCAGAGATTATTGAACATTCCCATGATGTTTCATTGAAATCCCTTCAGCAGAACTAGAGTTTAAGTTCAAAATAGATTTTTCAAGATGGTCCAGCTTGGATATCAAACCTGCCTGAAAAATAACAACACTTGATTAGGTTCGGGTACTGAATATTCCTCTGAAGTTTTATTGAAATCCCTTCAGCAGTTTTATAATTTAAGTTCAAAGTATAAAAGACTGACACGCCGACTGATGAAGACAGATAGCAATAGGTCACTTGAGCCTTCGGCCTGACCTGACCTGAAGATAAAATGTTGTTTGATGAGGGTTTTGTGTCAATTTGGTAAACAGTATGAAACATATGGTTCTTGGTGCTGTAAATATCATAAACATAATACCAAAGTTATAATACTCAAGAAAATCGTTTCTGTCAATTCGACTTCATCAGTTGAGCTCCAATTTTAAATAGATTTTCTAAAGTTCCAAGTTTGAGCCCTAAAGCTGACAACACTGTTACAATATAAAAAATTTCAGATATCAAAGTATAAATCAATAGAATGTCCAGGACATAGATACAAATCAGGTAAAAATGGACAAATATGGACCTCTGGAAACCAAGAGGTGGGATCAGGTGCCAGGAATATCTCTTTTGCTATATAACCAGAACTTGATTAATGACCTATATTATAACTGAATACACAGAAATTTGTTTACTGTTATTTATACCGTAAAATTCTCTTTATACTTCAGTTTTTTTCTACAACTTGGCATAAAATGATTATTGTGGGTGATTTCCCAGTTTTGTGTTAAATATCGCCAAAAATTTTCACTTATATGGTGATGTCATCACCTCAAGTTTACGTACCATTTTTGTCAAATTGATCCAAAGTTTGTATATCGATATATTTCGAACTTATTACGTATGCCGTCATCTTTCTATCAGAACAACTTTGAATCATTTTCCCTTCAAATGCCCAAATTTTTATTACAGGATGTACTTTTCCACCGGATTCTGAATATTTCCGATTGCGAGAAATGTCGTCCATCATTGAGCCACAGTGAGCGAATTCAAACAATTGGAGACAAGATAAATATTTGAAAAGCATCAGCAATTGATATTTATGGTTTTCTTGATTAATTTACACCTTTATATAAAATTCATTATCATTTTGGATTTATTTCAATATCAATCACTATCCAGACTTCAACCGAAGTAAAAAAAAATTAACAGTGCACTGCCAATGATTCCGAGAAGAAAATATAGTCCTTTATGAAATACAAAATCAATTTATTAGGGCATAGTACACGTACCATGTATGATATGTGTAAACAGTGACACCGTTGGATCTACTTTCATCTTCGGCATATAAGCGTAGTAGTTCATCTTGGAGATAGAGATGTTAGACTGACAGGTTAGGTTTAGTTTGATCTTTTTCTAGTCTTATGAGACAAACAACTGCCTGATATAGCATGCTGTTAATAAATTATTCATTAATGAACAGACACTCTCTAGTTTAACTTTACGTTTCTTGTTCATTCTGAACACCTGAATCATTTCTTATCATGAAAGACGAATATGTCGCCGTAGCGATGTCCAAGAACCCGAAGAGAAAATATGAAAAGTAATACGTGTATGTCTCAACAGTGACGTGTCAGTTTATTCCTCAGGGAAATCAATCAAACAAATTACAAGTAATTCTATGATACCATGTTTATCTTATTTAATACAACCATAGCATATGTTACTTAACAGCTCGTGTACATGGTAATCTTAACACCTATATGCGGTGTCTTTGGATAACATTATTATTTCAATATTAGTTACACAATATCTATTTAGGATATTGATACTCTGATTTTGATAAGAATTGGAAACTGTAATAGAAATATTATGTATAAAACTGTGTTTCTTTAGATTAGAAAAATGGGCAATGTGTTTGTAGACAGCGAAGAGTCATGTAGTTAATTAATTGGTTGATACACACCGAAGTCACAAACACTGCAGATGATTATTTTGTATATGCTTGATTCGGTTTAATTTCGAAAATGATTTTTGTAAGTCGAATGTGAATGGAACATTTTTCAATCTTGGATAAAGCATTTTACATTCTTATGACCGTCAAGTTCAAAGGCGCCAAACAGGTAGATATGGCAGGTCAAATCATATTCATGAGTTAAACCTAGTTTTTCCCTTCAGTAAAAACTAGTAAACCTCACTCATTGAATTTGGATTTGACTGTGGACTCGCGGCGTGTGTGACCGGGGATGCTTACTCTTACATGGCACCTGATCCCACCTCTCGATTTCCAGAGTTCTATGTATGTCCAATTTTCATGATGATTTATACTTTGGTATATCAGATTTGTTACATTTAGTTTTCTTTACAAAATATTTGTGTCCATGGCACCGATACGCTGATTATGGAACTGTCACCATTCGCCTAATTAGCATGCGTTTGTATTACTGTTACATTTACTTTAATTACCGACACCAAGTCTTTTACAATGACCTATGATACGTCCATAAAAATACAACCATGCGTTAGTCATTTTCCACTCTAACCTATTATCAGTAATGATTAGATGACTAATGTTCACATGGTGTTCTATATTCTATCAAAATGAAAAAAATAAAATACTATTTTATACCACAATGACTTTTGCATTTGCCAAAATCAACATGAGGTGTAATTATTAGCACAATAGAATAATGTTTTTGTTACTATTTCAGTCACGAGAATCAATCAGTCAGAAAAAACTAATTTCAATAATTAATATTGCTTCGACCACGACAGTGGTAATTACATCATCTTAGCTTAAGAGTACTTCTGTGATAGTACATGTGTATTAAATATTTAACACATACAGTAATACATGCGATATTTTACGGCATTATTATGATATCATTTATAATGCTGGTGGATTGTTTGAGTCCCGAGGGTTTACATAGATCTAGTACCTGGTATTTTGGTACCAGCTGATACCACTGATTGCACCATTTAAAAATTCTGAAAATAAACATAATATGATATTGTTATTTATCTATTTCTAAAAACATACCTACTTATGAATACTTTTGAATACAACAGACATCGGCGACTATTTGATCGCCTTTTTCGCATTTCATGGCGTTACCAGTCTGTATTTGAATACTATAAACAACACCTGTGTTTTTAAGATCAGGATTTGTCGCTTCAAATTTCATATTGCAATAGAGCTAGACAAGTTGATATCTCATTTAGTACACCAAAATCTCTTGATATCAGCGAAGAACATAATGAACTTTCTGTGAACCGGTGTAGTTATTACAGGTCAGTGCTATCAAACAAACATGGCGCATTTCAATGCTATCCCAAAACATATATGTCTATTATCAAGGCTAATTCCTAGCTACAACTTCTGTATCTCCCAAAATGTTTGTAAAGCAATACGATATCATTATATCTGTTTTGATTAATCTAAAGAACATTGATCACCAGTGGAATATAAACAATACTGGGTAGTGTGGCTTCCGAACTTCCGTTTGCAATATAATGGTGTCTATCATGGAATGTAGTCTGTATACGATTTTAATACAGCTATCATTAGTGTATGAAGTACGTAAGGACAATTACTGAGCATATAAAATTCTCAGATACCTAAGTATAAATCTTCAGGATGTCCAAGATACAATATACAGATCTGGTGAATACTGGACAAACACGGACCTCTGGAAATGTAGAGGTTGAATCGGGTGTCATATTAAAACCTTCTCTTATTACTGATACAAAGTCAGCTTTTATCCTATTATTCGAGAGATGACAACACCTTTGTGTTGTTTGATTCGTGTAATTTGATGACAACAGTCCATAGATTTTATACTCCAATCATATTACAGTAAGACCTATATATCTTGACCCTAAATAATAGCAATAGAGAATTGGACGGAAGTCGACGAGCACACACACTAACTAGAATAGTACACACAATAACAAGAATAGTACACACAATAACAAGAATACAAAACATAATTTCCTATTGATAGATTGGGAAGAAATTGTAAGTAATTGGCGTATCATGGCAGCATTTCAAAATTAGCTTTTCATAGAACTTCATGAAATTCTTGTCATCATCTAAATTGTCTCTCTTTGATGAAAATACCAATCTTTTCATTTGTAGTTCCATTCTTGAATAAAGTATGGAACCATGGAGCAGTGATCAGTGCGTGTCCGTCCATTCGTCGGTTCGTCCTTGCTTCCTTGCGTCCACTTTGTAACTGCTAATCAGAGTTCAATGAAACTTGGGACTTTAAACAGTCATATCTGGTTGTGATATCCACTGTCGGTATTTTCAAGATGGGCGCCGCAACAAAATGGTTTTTTCCTCAATGTCCAATTTCAACAAAAATGATACATTGTTGGAAGGATGATATGGCAAATAAGATGACTCCAAAGGTGGTCACTTTTGATTAGTACCTCATTAGTTTTCTGATTAAAAGTAACCAAAAACAAAACTTTGTGGAAAACTTATCACAATTATCCCTTTTTGTGATTCTTTGCTGTATTCTTAACATACTTACATATCTGAACAAAACTATTAAGATATAGTATGGAATGCAGCAGGGTGATTAGAGACGTTTACCTTCTTACCGATATCTATTTAGTTTACATTGTTTAATCATCTGTTCAACTAACCAAACAATTACCCAAAACATAAATTTAGACGAAAATAAAAGTTTGAATTCAATTTCGTCTTAAAAGTTCACCAAATATATTGTTCGATATATTGTAAAAATATGTAAACACTAAAGTTAAGCAAGCTCATCAAAGTAGGTCAACAAAACTGCAAGTGACGTTATATACAATTGCAGTGAAACGTCACAGATCAATGAAATAACGTTAATCAAATAGAATGCACTATATGAAGTAAAACTGCGTACACAAAACTTTTAATAATTGATATACTAATATTCAGTATGTTCATAAAATAGAATATATGCTTCTTGGTATTGAAATTTTATAACTAATTCTAAGCAGTTACGCTTAGCACTGTGCTGAGCGATAAGTAGGGAGGCCAATCATACAGGAAACATACAATTAGAGGCACATAGTGACCGCAAAAAGTCGAAATCAATACATTACGCCAGACTTGTAACCATGAATATTCATGAATCATGTCGTACTCCATTGTTCACTAATACGGCATTCTACACTGCATGCGTAATGTTTTACAGAAATACCGGAATTGCATTATAGATGTAAGATGTATGTAACTTTAACCACATTCTTGTAACTTGTAAAGTAAACAGCATATAATGTTTGTAATTACCATCCTGGTAAATCTAGAAGTGATTGTCGATATCCGATACTGATCTCAGAGAGTACAATGTAGAAATTAACTGCTATAACGTACCAGTTCTAAAGAGGCATTAGCTGTATTTTCTTCAAACATTTTGGTTTTGTTTTCTTTTTACTACTTAGATTGATTTAAAATAACCGGACAAAAAAATCTTAAATCCCTATTTATCCTTATGTGTATATTGCTAGAGAAACCCAGGTTTTGCACTTTGTCACTTGCAAATGATTAGCTCAACCTTACTATTTGTATATGAATACCACACTGAACTTGAACTTATTTTCACAAAATATATAGGAATATAATTTTTTTTATATGTGTATAGCTCTTGTTTGTTATTATGCATCAAGTACAAGGAGTAAAAGTGGAAATAAATGGAAATAATTTGTTTTGGTAAACACAGCTAATGTCCCTTTAATTCTTCTATACGCTTTTTAACTGATGAGAAAATAAATGTTTTGTATTTTAAACTTAACTTGTACATACTATTACAATAACTATTACATAATATTACAATAAATAAGTAAATACATTGTAAATGGGTTTCGCTGTAGTAAATGTTTGCATACTGAACGTATTCGTGTGTGAAAATGATAATACGGAAGCCGAACGTGCCACGTGTAGTAATAAAAATAAGTCGTTATAAAGACATATATCTTGTTAAAACGACTTGATATGTCGTTATAAAAAGATAGTATATCGGAATAACAAGATAATATGTCTTAATAACGAGATATTATGTTGTTATAACAAGATATGAATTATCTTGTTATAACAAGATATTGTGTCGTTATAACAAAATATTATGCCGTAAATACGGAAGCGTAATTGGGACACGAGTTGTCTTATAATTGTTTGTTATTAAGTTTTTATTTGTATTGTTTTTAACATCGTTGCTCTTAATAAGGCATAACATCGCATTACTATCTGGTAAAAATTGTGTTACAAGGCACTAATCATGTCATATTGTATCATTCTTATTCAATATTATTATTAACGCAACCTTAATTAACATGTTTTATTAAAATCAAACTTAAAAGTATGTTATGTAAAGAAGCTATATTTTATGAAAAATAAACCACTTCTAACGTTAACTTTTTCACGAAATAGTCCTTATTAAGGCATTGCCTTGAGATAATTGCAACAATTGCTGTGTAATATCACACCCTTTATTTACTTTTTTCTTTACATTTTACCGATGTCTTAATTTAAATTGTATTATGGCTTAAATAGACCAATGTAACTCGCGAATATTCTGGAAATCATACCATGAATGGTTGAAAACAACAATGTTCATTCATATTAATCATTTGATTTGTGGGGCGTGGGGGAGATCTGGCAAATTTTGTCGAGTCAGATTATATTTTGTCATACCGTCGCAGGACTGAATATTTATTTTCCAGCAGATCAGAGACAGTAATGTCAAAAATGTAATATATTGCAGTGGCGGATAAAAATTTAATTTCATAGGGAAGTTGAAAGTGTATACATAAAAATATTTGTGCTGTTTAAAACTTGTTGTGGATCTAGAATTTGTCAAGAGGGGTGAATGGGTTTGAGGCTGGTGACATGAAATTATACTTGTTAAAACTGTTATATAACGCGTACTTCACCAAATGCAGACTTATGGTTTTAAGTTGCATTTTACTGTTGAAAGCTCCGGGAAGCCTTTTTCTGGACACAGATATGTTGATAATATAAAACAATGTTTGTGAAAAAGTAGGGGGGGGGTCTATGTAATATATCCGTCTAAAATAAAACTGAGTCAAGGCTCATTGAAATATAAAAAGCCCGAGATTCATAATGTCTCATTCGATGGTCTTCTACCATTTGTCAAACAAAACTGTACTCACTCCCTTTGAAAACATTACATGACTTGTACAAAGCTACGATGACAGTATGTTTTACTGTTGTTGGTTCTCCAGAGTATCGACTTCATGGTATCATTTTGGATATTTCATGCAACAGATTATTCAAAGCTGTCAGAACTAATGAACATAACGAAACGTCCATTCCTCATGTCAAATTTGCCAATACGGGCATTGACCCTTTGAATATAAACAATGTTTTGAACCAAAATCTGTCCAAAGTAAGAGTCCTCATAATTCCAATACAAAGAATCACCATGTATTTCCTATAGCTATAGAATCTTCAATTACAAAGCAAGTCTGCAGCAACCCAGTTTACCCAGAACCTTCCACATTGTACCTGCTCTACATCTGAGTCTATGTACGCTCCATGTGGCCATGTTGTGACAGGTGATCTCAACATCGTACGTAAAAGAAAACTGATAGATCTTTTATGCAAAGGCCCAAAATATAGGAAACCTGTCTCGTTTACATAGCACCAAAAACTTTGAAATTATTACTGACGCATGTGAAGAGTATGCCACACGTTGGACTTAGAAAGAAGATGTCGAACTTGATAATCTTTCAAAGTGGATTAAGTAATGTTCTTAAACAAAGATGTCGACGACTTAAACATTCTGTCAACACAAAATACAATTCATGACCCTGATGTTGTCAGAGAACTTTCTTGTCTGCACGAAAATTTTATCATCGTTCCAGCTGACAAAGTATCTAACATCTTCATATTTGTCTGCAGACAATACTATTTCAGCATTCAGACTGAACACTTTTCCTGGCAACCCTACATACACCGATTTCTCTACCTCTGAAATATTAGATACTCATAAACTCGTTTTCACGTCTTTTGGAATACCCTAAAGTGACACGGACCTTGAACTGTCATACATTTATTGTATCTCCGAAGATGCACCAAAATCCCTATAAGCACCGATTCATTGCGGGGTTATCTAAGTGCTCCACCAAGCCTTTATCTATTGTACTCACCAAAGTTCTTACAACAAATTTATCGGCATTCCAATGCATACCAACTGTGTACCTCTTTTGGCTGACATCTTTTGTATTCAAATGAAGCGGAATTTATACAGTCTCTGCTCTCCAAAGGAAACAAACAGTTAAAATCTCGGTTGTATTTTACGTATAGGTATATCGACGACGTCCTGTCCATAATAATTCAGAATTTTAGAACTGCCTCCGCCAGATGTATCCTGCTGAGCTTGAGATCAATGAGACGAGTCCTATCCCGTTTGGGATTCGCAATTGTTCTTCATGTTGAGACCATTTGTATATCTAATTCGTTGTGCTCTAATGAACTTGAGTTTCTATTGTCGATTGATGCTTCTTCATTTTTACTTGACAGTAATTTTGAACCGTCTATATATAATACATGTATCATAGTATACCAATGCAATATGCGAATATGATCGGTTCGCAAGGAATGCTTGCAGCAGGGCCCAACGTCAACCAAACGGACACGTTGTTCCGGTTCGTCATAAGAATATGCAGCTTCAAAGAAATATGTGACCTACATTACTTCCGGTTAAAGGTTGTGTCGTATAGGTGCCAAAATAGGTATTACATACAGTGGAAGGAATAGTAACGATCGGGTTATCTCGGGCTCTTGATTTTTTATGTACAGTCCGACATGCCCGCCACAACTCAATACGCATAGTTATTCATATGGGATTTGCGGTGGTTTACTATGCAGAATTTAGCTGTGTGTAGCAAGTTGTAGATGAAATATACGAAATACCAGATACCAAAATATTAATCTTCAGGATGTCCGGGATATAATATACAAATCTAGTGAGCCGACCTGGCTCAGTCGGTAGTGGCTCGACTCTTGATCGTGAGGTTGTGATTTCGAGTCCAGCCAGTAAAAACCGAGGTCCTGTGTCACAGTTGAAGTCCGCAGTTTAAAGAACCCTCACTGCTGAATGGCCGTAAGTGCCGAGCATTGCCAAAATTTGAAGACCTTCACCGGCAATTGGTGACGTCTCCATATGAGTGAAATATTCTTGAGTGGGACGTTACACAACACTAAACAAACAAACAAACAAACAAACAAATATATCTGGTGATTATTGGACAAACACGGACCTCTAGAAATGTATAGGTGGGATCAGTTGTCATGAAGGATTGAGAGTCCCCTATAAATAACACATGTATTCAGTTCTTTACACCTTTTTACAGTTTTGATCATGGATATTACTTTATTATGTTGTTTTCGTACTTACAATTCAATATAATTCAATGGAATTAAAATTGTAGAAAATGATAGGGTACAAAATAGGAAAATACTGAATATATGAATCACAAATATAATCGTCTGGTTGCCTTGGAGACATTATACAAATCTGATGAGCAATGAACAAAATCTAGTACTGTATATATCATTTTAATTTCTTTCTGCAAGTTATATTTTTGTTTATGATTTTTATTACTGGCGAATACCCAGTCAACGCTGTGTGGTAATTGTTTTTATCTAAATGAAATGAAATTAACCAAAACCTGATATCCTGTTTTTGAAAATGAACAGGATGATTTCAAAAGAAACTAGACACTTTAATGTCCTCTGCTCACAAATTTGTGCATTAAAGTAGCACGTTATCTAATTTGCATGCTAATTATTCATTACATTAAGGCAATCTTTAGAGGTAAATGATTCTTTTGAAAATGGAAACCTTGATGACAAAATTGATGGTTTTTCGAGTATATCCACGTAGCGAGTTGCAGAATCATCCTGTATTAATTGATATAAATTATTTAAAAAGTCATTTAAGTATTGCTTTATTGTCATTTTCCCGTGTGTTTCGATTAGATATATGGCGTTAAAGGTAACTGAAAATGGTTGATTTGAACGTGCAATCGATGTATACGTATAAAAAAATTGTGTTTAGTAGCAAATTCAAATTATAGAAAATGAGAAAAATCATCTAAAGTACTAGCCTGGTTCCCTTAATATCAAAATGCAATTTAACGTGAAACAACAATTGCATTCCTTGTCTGTTATAAAGAGGTCGTAGACGCATTCTATTTCAAAATACACGCGACGGGTTTACGATGTAGTGAAAGGACCATGTGATTTGTAAGTTACACGCGACGGGTTAAGGATGTAGTGACATGACCATGTGATTTGTAAGTTACACGCGACGGGTTAAGGATGTAGTGAAATGACTATGTGATTTGTAAGTTACAAAAACAGTCATTCAAATTATAGTGTCGCTCAAAATGGGGTTTTTCACCATTTAAAACTAATTGGTATCGATTTAAAGGAGTAAAATAATGTATCTGGCCGAAAAATGGTTCTGTGCAAAATGATAGGAAGGATCAATTCTCGATTTATCTATTAGGTTTTGTTCGGTGAAACATTCTGTAGCTGTTCCATACTACAATTAATTGTATTTCTGCCAGATTTTAGTTTTTATAGATAATTTTTAAAAGACAATATTATATAAGTGGTGGGGAAAAACGTGATAAAACTTTTATTTTATCGAGGAATAACTGGTGAAATTGAATATGTTGTCATCAAACGAAAGATGTGATGTGTCTGACGTTCGCTTCAAATAAGGAAGAATTGTTAACTCTGTATTGATAGGAACAGTATTCCCTGGCGGCTACATCGGCCATAATATGTCGCAAACAGATATAAAGATTTGTGAGGTCTGGCCATTCCCAGGACAATATTTGTTTTCTTTCGTATTATTGCTACAATTTGTTAGAGTAAAAGCAATATAAAACGCCAAAGATTGTCGTCTGCTGGTGTTTTTGCGTGTCTGGAATTCATAAAATGAGCATAAAAACTTTTTATTTTTTTTTAAAAGTTACATTACAAAGTGATGTTAATTAATCATTCATTACAAGTCTTTCAAAAATCATTCACCATCTTCCATTGCCATTGTAGAAATGGTTTGAATATGCGGGACATGGAATTGATGTTTTGTTAACACTTCGGTGGCTTTTCAGGAATTTAAATAAATTTAAATATCATTATTTCTTTTTTATGCGGTATTTGCATCATGGTAAAGATTTTGATTGTCTAATGTATAATAACGGGGCAAAAGACTAATTAAACAAATTAAGAGGACAGCCATACTCTTAGAATTTAGAATCTATGGTTTAATTTAAGCTCATTGATAATTCAAAACATTGATTTGTGTATCATACATACTTTTTATATGAAATATATCCAATATTCAGGGTCCCAAGTCAAAAAACTAATATTCAATCTTCAATAAAAAGTGGATTTTTACTTAGAATACTCACATTTTGAAATTCTTTGGAGACGAAGAATCGAATTATTCGGCAGTAACTTAATTCTGCAGTGATACTTTTTATGTGATTGGCTAAAGCAAAGCAAGAGTTAAATCCAAATACTCGTAGCCTGCCTTGTTATCACTTGCAGCGGTTCAATTTTCAATTTAAAAATTTATTTTAAGATTTGTATTGTATTTGGAAATAATACTAATTTAAAGTTTTGTTGTTTTCTGCTTTCTATTAGATTACACGAATTAACACCAATGCTCCACGCAGTACAATGTGCACTCTGCCCAAATATTATTTTTCAGTAAACAAATGAAAAGTAAATATTAATTCTTCAATAGACAACCAGAAATATTTTCACTGAACTCCAATATTGACCTAGTCTAATTCAGCGCGACCCTCGGATCTGAAGTTTCTCGAAGTAAGGTACAGAGTAACAAATCGTCTTTCCTATAAAACAATATTTCATGTACATGTATTTGTATCTATGCTGTAATTTCAATTTTTGATTTTTTACGATATGCTTGAAATTCGTCTTAATTCAATGTAATGTGAAATGATAGTAAGATATAAAGGGGAATGTAAATATTCACAAATTGTATTTCCGAAAAATTACTGCTGTCTATCACTTTGTATTTGCGTAAATCTAGCAACTTTTAGTCTTGGTAGAACATCTGTCAGAAACAGGAGCTGAATTATTTGGATCGTTGATTCGGTAATGTTATTCAGTAAACCCAAGGGAACGAAACATTAATTTACCCGATGTCACTTCTTAACTACCAGAGGCTAAAAGCTTCAAGAAATTAAACAACAAATGGTTTTGTTTCATATATATATAACTAAGTAATTTTCGAGGAATGAATCATAATACCATTATACTATTTGATATCAAATTTCCGGGACATGAGAGATAGCCACTGGTCAAAGTATACACGCACATGAGCCATTTAGATCCATTCTTTTTCGTATTAGATTGCATTGACAAATTTTATATGATTACTTTGCTCCAAGACAAGATAATAATCAAATTTTGCTACGTAGTTAGCTAACAAACACCTGGAGCTAAGCATTGGATTCTCGCAATGGCTTATCTTATCAGTAATTTAGAGATGACTATTGCAGCAAAGAAAATAAATAATGAAATTTTAAATCATCAAATTGTACTGTTTTTACGATTGTTTCATATCTAATTTAAAGCTGATTAAATAGCTCTTATGTAATATGTATTTTTAGTTACCTTTTTTGAATTGCTTTTTTATTTTCTTATATTAATACCAAAGTATTAATCAATAGGATGTCCAGGACAAAGATGCAAATCCGGTAAAAATGGACAAACACGGACCTCTAGAAGGAGGAGTAAACATCCCCTGTCAACCGGTCACACCTGCCATGAGTCCACAGTCAAGTCCAATGAAATACGTGAGGAGTGTATCCTCGTCACAATTGGTACAGACGTCTCAACAACCGGCAACAAAAAGGCAACTCAACACTCAAGTAACCGCAAACAAGACTATTATACAGACCGTAAAATTTGCGGAACGTTGACATTAAACGCAGTTTTCGATATCCCTGTGTCAATAATTTGTCAGTGGATAGTTTACCTCTGTATATGAAATATTCATACGTTGTACACGCCAAGACATATCGGATCATTTGTGGAATATAAACTCCATATGCAGGTGACAGAGGGATATTACTACTTAAATGTGTAAAAATTATGATGGGAAAGCCGAACTAACACAATGCCTTGAAAGCGAGCGTAGCTCCTTGTTTTATCAATGCGGAGAATAGCATTTATCGGGTCTCACAAGGACAACACCTATTCCACAAATTGACGTCAAAGTGTAATTGTGACGTCAAAAATTTAGAACATAGGTACATCCTGAAAAAAAATGACCAGAAAAAAGGTTCATAAATGTTTGAATGGTGTAGTCCAGTCTGGATGACTTTTAGGCTTTACAGTGTACAGTTTCTGACACAGTTCTGCCATCTTCGCGGACTGCCTTTCGAGCTGCACTTTCTACTATCTGTTTTATTGTAGACAAAATATCGACATATAATAATTTTTCATTAATTTTAATAAAGAAATTATAAAATTCTAAATACTTGTGAAAACCATTCCGACGGACATCGTGTTTGTCTTACTTACACCTATGTTTTAGGTTTCCGAGTGTTGTGTGTGTGTGTCCGTGTGTGTAGCTGTGTGTATAGCTGCGTGTATTAGTTTCTTAAACACATTAGTGGTATATATGTGTGTGTGTGTGTGTGTGTGTGTGTGTGTGTCTGTGTGTGTGCGTTCGTTTATAGGTGGATGTGTTTGTCTGTAGGTGGTTGTTTGTTTGTAGGTAGATGTGTTTTTGTTTAAGTGTGTTTGTTTTTATGTGGATGTTTTTGTTTCAAAGTGGGTGTGTTTGTTTCTAAGTGTGTTTGTTTGTAGGTGGGTGTGTTTGTTTGTAGGTTGATGTTTCTTTTTAGGCGTGCTTGTTTGTTTGTAGACGTGTTTTTGTTTGTAGGTGGATGTGTTTATTTGAATATGGATGTGTATGTTTGCATATGGATGAAGGTGTGTTTGTTTGTTTAAAGGTGGCTGTTTATAGGGTGGATTTGTTTGTAGGTGGATAAATTTGTTTATAGGTGGCTGTTTGTAGGGTGTATTTGTTTGTAGGTGGATGTGTTTGTTTATCGGCGACTATGTTTGCAGGTGAATAGGTGTGTGTGTGATTGTGTTTGTAGGTTGGTGTGTTTTGTTGTAGGTTTATGTGTTTGTTTAGCATACATCTCCGTTGACATTTTACCTGTGCATTTGTCTGAGTGTCTGTCTGTCAGTCTTTCTGTATGTGAGCTGGGAGTACTAAAGATATCTTTAAAACATGTGTTTGTATATCTATAACTGGTATGAAACACTCATTATTTTGTATTTAGGTCAAATGAAGTATTGGTACAATTAAAAATGTTCCTGCGATGGATGTGTGTTTCAAGTCTTTCAATTAACTAATGACATCATACAATTTTGAAGTTAGACCGTTGCCTAATACAAGATCCAATATAAATAAAATGATATAGTGCAGTGATTCGAGAAATCAAATCTGAATTTCTAATGACTAAGTCACGTATACATAGGAACCGTTCAATATTTCGAATATCATTGGTTGAATACAATTATAAATTATATTGTTAGTCTGTCCACTTCACATTACTTTTATTATGGCATTGGTGCCACTTTCTCTGTTTCACTAAATGAAATGTTACATGTTCGATGGCGGCGAGGATCTATTCCTCATTTATTTCATTGAGTTTGAGTGTTGATTCAATAGTTCAAGAGGGAATACTTACTCCTCCAGGGTACCTAATCCAACCTTGAATTTTCAGTGGTCTGAATTTGTCTGATGTTTGTATATTATCTCCTGGACCTCGTGCTTATTAATACTAGGTATTTATGAAATTTGTATTTTATGCAAAACATATGCCAATGTTTATATCGGAGAAGATTGTACATGCAATAAATGTACTGGCATGAAGTATAAATTGTGGTAGCGTTAAGTCAATTTTTTGTGACTTTAGGTAGTCTATTAATTACATTTTCCTTTTTACCTTATTTTTCAAGCTGATTGAAGATTGAGAGTAGAGTACCTTTTCGGAATGACTTTTGAAATCAATTTTTGAATTTTGTTTCTTTCATTTATCCATGAATTGTACACCTATGTGTAATTGACCTATCGCCAAATGCTCAACACGGCACCTTTTTGCAAATTGTTCAAGTATGACGTCACAAGTAAATGGCCTAAAACACTTGTGTGATTTTGACATCACAACCCAATGACGTCAAAAAAGAACATGGACAGCCATGTGTCCGACACTTGGCGATTGGTCAATTGACTTTAATCTTGATTGTATGGTATTATATATTGTAAAGTAATAATCACAGAGATATTAGAATTAAACATTATATATGAAGTGTTACTAATATTTTGTACAGGTAGCAGTGTTTAAATTCTACAGTCCTGAAAAGCTAATGATACTCTTCAACGGTTTTTTGCAATACATTTACATTTATTGCATGACCTTCAATGACACCAAACTGAAGATGAAGTCTTTTTTAAAGATACAACCGTCTTGAGCATTTGTTTTCAAAGCTATAAATATTGATATTACGTTTATAATACTTGCCACCATTTTTCGTTGTCACTGATGGTCGTCCGTTTGAGTCTCCGAGTCTATACATAAACTTTAGTAATTGCTGATTTTTCATTACTAAAGTCATTATTTGTATGGAAAATATTTTTTCAATTCTAGGTCCCCATTAGCTTATATAGTCATGTTTTACAGCTATTACCCTTAGATAGACTTGGCAATACATTGATATTTATTATCTGACCCTGTATAATACCACTTTATGTCTCTTCATCTATTTTCAATGGAACTAATTCATGTACCACGTGATATCCGGAAACGTTTGTGCAGGAGTATTGTTTCTATTGGTGATGGAATAACATTAAAAGGCGATATCCCGCACTTACGTCATATCAGCGGGAAGATTACCGTAGAGTTACGTTCCATCACCAACAGAAACAATAGTCCTGCACAAACGTTATCGGGTATCACGTGGTACATGAATTAGTTCAATTCGAGTTCAACTGATGAAGTCTAAGTGATAGAAACGGTCGTCCTGAGTATTTGTTTTGGCCTGTCTTGGAAAACTTTAACCTTGGTACCGCGTTTATAATATTTGTAACCACTGGGTCGTTGCAACCACTGGTTAACTGTTTAAGTCATCGGGGTTATACATAAACCTAGTTCCTGGTATTTCAATATCAGCTGATCATTTTACACTAAAGCAATATTTCATATAAAAAGCGAAGTTCAGAATTCAAACTCCTTAAAAGCTAAGTTAATCATCTTTTTACGATAGGTGTGCTACTCATTTAAGTATATAATGTTGTATTGCTTAAAACCACTTCCTGATTTGGAACTCTTCATCTATTTTATATTTCGTGCTCAACTGATGAGGTCTTTATTGACAGAAACGACAGTCGCCCTGTGCATTTGAATTTAAGTTTTTTGCAAAGATGTAAATATGATGATTTCGGCTTTCCCATCGTAAATTTTCCACATTTAAGTAGTAATATCCCTCAGTCACCCGCATATGGAGTTTATATTTCACAAATGATCCGATATGCCAGGGCGTGCACAACATATGAAGATTTCATATACAGAGGTAAACTACTCACTGACAAATTATTGACACAGGGATATCGAAAACCGCGTTTAATGTCAACGTTCCGCAAGTTTTACGGTCGGTATAATAGTCTTGTTTGCGACTACTCTGTTTCACTAATAAAATGTTGAGTTGCCTTTTCGTTGGCGGTTGTTGAGACGTCTGTACCAATTGTGACGAGGATACACTCCTCACTTGTTTCATTGGACTTGACTGTGGACTCACGGCGGGTGTGACCGGTCGACAGGGGATGCTTACTCCTCCATGACACCTGATCCCACCTCTTGGTTTCCAGAGGTCCGTGTTTGTCCATTTTTACCGGATTTGTACCTATGTCCTGGACATTCTATTGATTTATGCTTTGGTATCTGAGGTTTTTATATGTTTACAATACTTCAAATCCTATATTGGACTGAATTGTAGGATCGGATACATTCAAATGATTATGTTTCGGTGCACCTACATTGCCATGTTTATTTAATTGCCTGATCATTATCTTGAAAACCTTATTTCTTACATACCATATTTCAAGGTTGACAATGAGATTGCGCAACGCCACCTCATGACTTACAATAAACAATTAGGACATCGTGAATAATCTAAAATATGCTAAAAATTATTCTACTCAACTCCAATAACCACTCCATATAATTACACCATGATGCTTTTTTCGCAATTTATTCAATATTTATTGTTTTGTTTTACATATATACATGATTTCCTAAGAATTGATAAGTTTTTGTCGCAGGGATATCGATAATCGCGTTTGATGTCAACATTCCAAAATTCTTTGGGTCGATATAATGGCCTTATTTGCAATAACTCTGTTTCACTAAATGAAATGTTGAGTTACTTGTTCGATAGCTGTTGTTGAGTCGTCTGTACCAAATGTTAAAAAGATTTGTTCCTTACTTGTTTCATTTCAATCTGACTGTGGACTCGTGGCGGGTGTGGCCTGTCAACAGGGATGTTGATTCATCCATTGCATATGATCCCACCATCCCACGTTTGTTTCATCGCCTACTCCATTATGGTAATGGTACATTTATGTTAGTATCTGGCCGATATGGTATTTTTTTTTTTTTGGGGGGGGGGGGCTCAGAAATTAGGCTCTGACATGTATGAATGAAGAATTCCTTTAGTGCATTGATTTCCCAGGTGAACGTGAGTTTTGAAATAAGTTATTATAGTTTTACTTTGTTAGTATTGTTAAATAGTAAGGAGTTCTTTTATGTCAAATGAAATTGAAATTTTTTTCAAAGCTAATTAAACAGGTAAAACTATAAGACTCTATGTTAAACATTTTACATCCTGCGATATGATAATTATTTCTATAAGATTTCTTTGATATTATTTCAGTTTGACATATTTGTAATTCAAAAGCTAAAAAGACATATAAAATCATAAGTTACTATGTTAATATTACCAATAATATTTTTGTATAAATATTTGTTTTTTGAAAATGATCACCAAATGATAATTATATAAATTTTACTTAATATCAGAAATCTTGTGAAATTATATAAGATTGTGGCATGATATAAGAACGATAACTCGAACAACAGTACTACATACTTAGGGTGAACATGTATATAGTATAACATTCATTATTTCATTTAAGCTTAAACCTTCAACTTTGTACAAAGTAAAAATGAAGAAGTAACAATTACAATTCGACAAATTTTGTAGATAATACTGTTCTCAACATTGCGAACAATTCCGATACCAATATTGGATAGGGCCAGGTGTCCGGAAGGAGCAAAGGTCCCCTGTCAGCACGCCATGCCCATCGCAAATGATCCATGGAAACTTCTCGGGTTCTGTAACAAGGTCATCACATCATTCTGTCAACACCAGACACAGGCCGATTTTTGTGATCCGGATCTCTGGGGTATTAGGTAACCATCAATCCGTCTTCACTTTGTTTTAAATACAGACGAGTAAAACAGAGTTGGAATTACTAAACATTTACATAAACAGAGATTCATTGCAAGGCCATCTAGGTGCTCCACCAACTTTTTATTCATTTTACTCGTCAAACTGCTTATGCATATTAAGCATGGTCTTCAGAGATCCTATACATCTGCCTACTAAAGAAGCGGAGCCAATTACTTATGGATCCTACATAATTCTAAAAAGAAGTTGGAACATTTACAGTTTCCAAATTTCAAACATACTACAAGCATCAAGTCTTTTGATTTTTCGATTTTTTTTCCTCATCAGAAACTTAAAAACAGATTCCCATTTATTATACAAAACTCCTTTGTATACAAAAATGGAAATTGCAGATATAAATATTTAGTGTTGGGTCATGAGGAATATGAATCATATTACGACAACAATAATGTTTTATATAAAAAAGAACACAATAACACAAGCTCACAGAAATTATCTTTCATTTTACTGAAGTATTGACAAGACTACGCGTTATATATAATATATATATATACATACATAGAACAACATAATAGTTACCACAACCACTGAACGGTATAAAGCTATATTTATTTATCATTTAATGTTATAGAGAGGTGGATTCAGAGATTGAATGAAAGATATATCATGATTTTATGTTCTAATTCTTGACACTGGGTAATGTTATATCCAAAAAGAAAGCACGACAGGTTTAAGTCAACAAGTCCATCACAATCAACACTTCACAACGATATGTCATTTAGAATACGGATATGTACAATAATAATCTGTCGTCTGTACACAGACACACATTCGCGCACGCATATATGTATGTGCCGTATCTATTTACACGACAAAAGCCTACTCCAGATAAAAATGAATAGCATCTAAACGAGTTACGCATGCCGGTCACAAATTAGAACAAACATACTTCACTGACTTCACATTTATACATAAACCAGCCAGCCGATTTACATCCATTCTGTGGCGATGGCTGAATCAGAGTACACACTTAATTACTGGCCATTATCTGGCAGAGGAGAGTATGCCAGGCTGCTTTTTGTTGAAGCTGGAAAACCATTTATTGATCACACCAATGCTGCAAAAATTTCCGAACTTAGAGAAAAGGGACTCCCTGGTTTTCCCGTAATGTTCCCACCTGTCCTACAGAAAGGTGAGATAAGCTAAAATAGTTCATCGAAAGTTTATTATAACTTCTAGAGCTACAGGTACAAAAACCAACATGGTGTTGTACATAATGTACTTAAACGCCGACTTTGTTTACAAATGATATTATTGGGGAGGATTTGTTATTTCATACAAGGGAGCATTCTTTTATCCATCACTCACGAAACGGAGAGAAGACAATGCAATTATCTTAAATCATAAAAAGATGTTTTAAAGTATAAGGAAGCTTAAGTACAATACATTTGATAATATACATGACTTGTATGAAGATTTGTTGAATATGAACTATAAATATGTTCTTTTTTGTATACAAATGTAAATCAATTAAATGTATACACCTATTTACATAGTTTTAAAAATCTCAGTATACTTTCGTTCATTAAAGATTTCCTCTTTACATGTACACATCGTGTTTGTGTATTTGCCCACACTTTTATTTGTGGAGTGCATTTGGGATTTCATTCATTTATTTCTATAATTATCGTTATTATTGCTTTTATCAATTTAGTATTTATATTATCTTAATATTTCTTTATACTTTATACCATGAAGTTTTGCACCTCTGGTAGGAGCGGGTTCGAGCTGATTTTCCGAGGTTTGCCAGTTTACTTGTGTAAGGTCTGTGGTTTGGCCGCTAGCATCGCTGAAATGTTGTTGGGTGTGGCATAAAACACCATTCAAAGAAACACACAAAACACTACCGCACTATCATATTTTTATCACCATATTTTCATCTTACTCATTCAAATTGACTCTCTGCCTTACAAACAAGTATTACATGTATTACTAATAACAATTATTTTACCTCTACTTTTCACGCAACTCACTTCGAAAATCGGAAAATCTTCGATGAATTCATGCTGTATAATGAAGGCTTCAGAGGCTGAATTGTCATTCACTCCCCTCTTAACATGTTGAAATATACTGTTATAAGATCATCAACACTGGGATGTTGATTTAGTATGAGAAACTGCCTACCAAAAACTATTTCTGGTGATATCGGATGCTTAGTTTTTTTTTAAATCGGAGATTAGGTGCTTATTTCTTATTTGAGAGGAAATGACACTTATGTCATGGGTGATACAATAAAGGATCTGTGGACGATTTTCCGATTTCCGAGGTGTTTTTGTCCATGATAATACATGTAGGCCTATTTACAACTTGAGTTTTTATTATCTTGACTCTAACTTTTAATATTTTGTTTATATGATTTTATATATATGATTTTAATTGGACGAATCTGTTCAAGTTTTGCTATGTTTACAAACATACTAGTTCTGATCCTACCCCGACTATCTGTCACTTGTTGTATTTATCATTTCAGGTGATTTTCACTTGGCTCAAACACAGGTCATATGTAAATACCTGGCTACAGAATTCGGACTTTTGCCAGAAAAAGAAGAAGATCGGTGGCACGCAGAACAAGTCAACGCCTCCATCCACGACTTCATTGCAGAAGGTTTGAATTGTTACCTTTGATCTGGGAAAGCATTTACAATTCTCTTATGACCGTTGGCAATGGTAAGGCGTTTGAAGTTCAAACGGGAGGTAGCCGGTTCGATTCACATCCCAAACCATACCTAAGATTTAGAAAGGTAGAGTCCTCGCCATGCGCTTGGCATAAGAGGTGAAAGTGAATGACCAGTATAAGAATCGACACTGTATTTGCTCAAGTCCTTAGCACAGGTCAAAATGTATGTCACTTCTAGAGCTGACGACGCCAAGTGAAAAATTACTATCAGGACATAACATACATATCCCATACTATACAGTTTATAACACCCGTAGGGCGGCTTCGCATAGCATACACTTTAAAGCATGTTACAGTGTCACGCCATGGGGTGAGAATCCGCTAAAATTTCTTCTAATGTGAATATATTACAACATGCTAGTCGTCCGCTGGCCGAAATAATGGCCATGAGAATACCTCTACCTAGTAATTGAACCTTGGACGCTTTGATGCTATCATGATACATTGGCTCCCTGCTTTACCTGTGCTACATCTTTTTGGTTGTCACATTGTTATATTCCGTGGACACATTAATCATCTTTGGACCTTGAAAATGAACATATTTTTATGCCGGATTTGTATCTGTGTCCTTTACATCTTAAGGATTTATACTTTGGTATCTGAGATGTTTTATATACTTTTTGTTGCAGTTTGTAAATCCATTTCATTTTACTCATAGGCGTCGGAAGCAAATTGAAAGTGGGGGGCTAAACCAACTTAAAACACACACACGCCAGAAGTGGGGGGGGGGGGGGCTAAACCAACTTAAAACACACACACGCCAGAAACGTCTTGGGGGCTAAGCCCCAATTTTCAACACCTATGCCTATCTTTGCCAAAAAAAGTGGGGGCTTAGGCCCCCCCTAGCCCCCCCGGCTCCGACGCCTATGTTACTTAAGCATCAATGACGACAAAAATAGGTTTTACACACACACACATATATATATATATATATATATATATATATATATATATATATATATATATATATAGAATGTCCTATTGATGTCACACTCACGCACATAGGCGTAGATGAATGTTTAATTTAAATTTTAGAAGCTTCTGTTAGATCAAGTCGATAAAAAGAAATTATTGAAGCATTGATCGCTGATATTTTTGCATCAATTATCACCAATCGCTGTCTGCAAATATAATAGATTTATGCATTATTTTCATCGGTAGGATATTTCGAGATGTTCAGACGTATGTATTGTGGTTATAAGAGCGAAGCAAACAGCATAAGAATCCGGCATTTAGAAATGCGCTACAGTTGGAAAGCAAACTTTGAAATCCTCCAGACGTACACTCTGAAGAGTTAAAATTTTATTAATATTTTTGTTCATATTTACTTAGCAAATATTTAATTTCTTTAAAAAATAATACCTGACAAAATGTTTTGCAGGACGGCTGGCTTTTCATGGGAAGAACTGGATTAAATCATACTATGATCAAGTAGAAGAAACAAAACCGTATATCCAATGGTTCTCGGAAGAGAGGATGCAAACTTGGCTCAAACATTTCGAAGCCGTTTTGAAGTACAACAACGATGGGAAAGGGTAAGCAATTAATATCAACTTCATTATTAAGCAAGCGATGACTTCTTTATTGTGAAAAGGTAAAAGTAGGTAATAAACTGTACATAACTACGTGTACATTCGTACGATCCAAAACATACTATACAGAAAACGGAAATGATGCTACTCTTCCCCGTCCTTCCCATATTTCAAACGATAATCGTGTAATTACTTTACAATGATTCAAACCTTAAGAATTTAATGTAATGTTTCGATTTCACAATGACCGGACTTCGCTCGCGTTCAAGATTTTGCATTAGCTCACATTGTCGTCATCAATATCGGTATTTTAGTCGAAACAATTTTTTTGGTAAATTGCTAATGGATATATCACATAAATTGGAGAGAAAATGTTAACATTTTAGTTTCTGTATAATGTTGTTACGTAGAATTTGTAAATGAAAACTTGCGAATTTAATTGATGTCATCAAAAACCTTTATCTCGTTTGAGTATTGCTTAGAATAAATTGATATTCGGGCTTGTTAATTGCCATATTGCTTTGGGGGAATGTAACGTGTAAATTGAGTAGGGTCATATTAAGATAACCTTCAAACTAGTGAAATGATCAAAATTGAATTACATATTGATTTATTAATCCCGATTTATTGCCTGAAACTTAACAATGTAATTTGTTCATTTCATAATTGTCAGTTTACTTTGCAGATTTCTTTTTGGAAACAAACTTACATATGTGGATCTTGCCTTACTTCAGGCACTGCGTGCATGCGAGTCATCTTACCCAGAACCATACAAAGGGGCCGATTATTGTCCACTGCTGAAAAAATTCCGTGCCCGACTTGAAGAAAGACCAAATCTTGCTGCGTATTTCAAATCTGACAAATGTAGACCATTAGAAGGAAACAGTATGATGTAACCCGAGAATGTAAAACAAGAACACCGTGTATACGTACTCTTATATGCGCTGTCATTAAATGTACATTGATGACGTTTGAAGGATTATGACATTACGGTGATATAAACGTATATCTAATGATATCACATGAAAGTGTAATTTTCTCTCATTCCTTTAGTAAATACAATCTTATATCTTAGGTATTGATGGGAATACATCGCCATTTTGAAAAAAAAAATCTTTTTACATTTTTCCGTAAACGGAAAATTTTTAATATCGTAGCAGCAGAATTTTATTATCAACACGTACTTTTTCCTATTTGGGCAGTGCACTTTTACCCGATTGCAAAAAGCGACATTTAGTTCAAACATTGATGTAATTTTAGTGTATTATACCATTTATAAAATATAATAGTTCAGCTTGGATAAATAAAACAATTTGCTTCACCTGTTTAAAGATTTAGTTCAAGTGATGATGTCAAACCATGAACAAGGAAAAGTTGGTCAGCGATTGATTGTGAAAGTGGGTTTATTTCTATTCGAGTCATTAATGACACGCTGTCTCATTGAATGTAGACTATTATCTGATATTTTGATGGAATTAGATCATATGTTGCAGTATGCGTTTACTTGTTGATTTTGAGAGTACAAAATTCTCGAGTACACAGTTCAGTGTTATTGTGTCGGAGATCAACAACAACCGGTGACAGAAAAGGTGTCAGTATTTAACCCTAATATTGATATGAATGATATATATTTAACGTTGTATCATTAACTTTAAGTTACTATGAAGTAAAATAACGGACCAACTCGTGTGATTACATCTAGATTACACGGCATTTTGGTACAGTAAGCAGTTTCGAAATGCGTTGTGGTTTACTGTCAGTGTGTGTGTGTGTGTGTGTGTGTGTGTGTGTGTGTGTGTGTGTGTGTGTGAACCCCCAAAAATGTTCTAACTTGGCTAGAAATTGTTTGAAAAGTAAATACGCCAAAATCTGGCAGTCTTACACAACAAGAAAATACAAATTTGTGAGTTAAATATGAAATTTATTTTATGATAATAAATACTTACATGTTTTGTATCTGTTTTGTTTCTTTATTATCTTATAATTACCATTTCTTTGTACTGACACTATATAATCATTATAAAAGTGCTGTCCGTCATCTCATAACTTACCACAGCTGTTCAAGGTATTGTACGTACAAGAACGGGTGCACAGGTTCTATATGAAATACACGATACATTCAAATATTGAACATTTCTTTAACATTCTTGTGTATGTGCATAAAGTGCTCTTAGAGTTATCTTTCTTTGTCAACAACAGAGAATTGAATGGATTATGAATTACTTTGGAAGAACAATGGCCTGCCAAGGCATTTTTTTCAATTAGAACATTAGGGAGCCCAAATGTTTTTACATTGTAAATTATTTCAATTTTGGTATAAAACGTCAATGAAGCTGTGTTTACCAAAGATATTTCGATTTTTTCTAATTTTACTACTTGTATTTAATGTACAATAACAAATAAGAGCTACACACAGGCATAAACAATCTTATACGCCAATATATTTTGTGAAAATAAGATCAAGTCCAGTGTGGTATTCAATTACAAATAGGAAGGTTGACTTAATTAATTGCAATTGAAAAAATGCCAAACCTAGGTTTCTGAAGCAAATTTCACAAATTATAATGGAATTTAAGAATTTTCATGCCTGTGTATATCACTTTTTTGTTATTGTATATCAATTTAAGTAGTAAAAAAGTTTTTAAATAGAAAACGCAGCTAATGCCCCTTTAAAGTTTCATCAATAACATCTGCCTTATTCAGGACTGCAGAGAAAATGTGAAATTTGACTTTGTTCACTTATAAATCGATATACATTATATAACATATTGACAACTACCACATATATGTCATTATCACAAAAGCTTTCATAAGTTGCGTTCATGATGAAAGCCACATCTGTTTTTATGCTATTTAAATTGACCTGTCAAATTGACATGGTAAAATATTTTCCCTATAGCAATTAAGTAAAAGCTTAAAGGAAAGTGGGAAAGGCGATAGATATGTTTCTGATTTGTGTAAAAAATATAGCATCAATGAAGCTGTGTTTACCAAAGATATTTCGATTTTTTCTAATTTTACTACTTATAAAATAACAAATAAGAGCTACACACAGACAGGCATAAACAATCTTATACGCCAATATATTTTGTGAAAATAAGATCAGGTCCAGTGTGGTATTCAATTACAAATAGTAAGGTTGACTTAATTAATTGCAATTGAAAAAATGCCAAACCTAGGTTTCTGAAGCAAATTTCACAAATTATAATGGAATTTAAGAATTTTCATGCCTGTGTATATCACTGTTTTGTTATTGTACATTAATCGAAGTACTAAAAAAGTTTTTAAATAGAAAACGCAGCTAATGCCCCTTTAAAGTTTCATCAATAACATCTGCCTTATTCAGGACTGCAGAGAAAATGTGAAATTTGACATTGTTCACTTATAAATCGATATACATTATATAACATATTGACAACTACCATATATATGTCATTATCACAAAAGCTTTCATAAGTTGCGTTCATGATGAAAGCCACATCTGTTTTTATGCTATTTATGCTATTTATATTGACCTGTCAAATTGACATGGTAAATCCCTATAGCAATTAAGTAAAAGCTTAAAGGAAAGTAAGAAAGGCGATAGATATGTTTCTGATTTGTGTAAAAATAAAGCATTTTGCATAAGTATAATATTTTTGTAGACACATTTACAGTTCTGCTTCTGAGCAAACATGAATATACGAAATACAGTCGCAGGGGAGTCAGACCTGCGAGGATAAGGAGTAATAAATCACAAATATATAGGTAAAAAGATAAATAGGCACCTATATTACAACTGCAACAACGCATGTAAACAGAGCAAGGCAATCTGTTTTACCTGACCACCCTTCATCAGCTGAGCTCCAATTTAAAAGTTATGTGTATTTTTTAAAGAAAAAGTGGTATTATACAAGGCCAATCAATATCTCTAGAAGTATAGCCGATATCCGTTTAAGAGAAACCACTGTAAAAATGACTATCTTAGCTTTAGAAAAAAATTTGAATTTAGATGGTGTTATCAGTGCCAAATAGTACTTTAGTATAAGATGAACAGCTAGTACCGAAATACCAGGTACTAGGTTTATATATACCCTCGGTGACTCATGATGAAAGCCACATCTGTTTTTATGCTATTTACATTGACCTGTCAAATTGACATGGTAAAATATTTTCCCTATAGCAATTAAGTAAAAGCTTAAAGGAAAGTAAGAAAGGCGATAGATATGTTTCTGATTTGTGTAAAAATAAAGCATTTTGCATAAGTATAATATTTTTGTAGACACATTTACAGTTCTGCTTCTGAGCAAACATGAATATACGAAATACAGTCGCAGGGGAGTCAGACCTGCGAGGATACGGAGTAATAAATCACAAATATATAGGTAAAAAGATAAATAGGCACCTATATTACAACTGCAACAACGCATGTAAACAGAGCAAGGCAATCTGTTTTACCTGACCACCCTTCATCAGCTGAGCTCCAATTTAAAAGTTATGTGTATTTTTTAAAGAAAAAGTGGTATTATACAAGGCCAATCAATATCTCTAGAAGTATAGCCGATATCCGTTTAAGAGAAACCACTGTAAAAATGACTATCTTAGCTTTAGAAAAAAATTTGAATTTAGATGGTGTTATCAGTGCCAAATAGTACTTTAGTATAAGATGAACAGCTGGTACCGAAATACCAGGTACTAGGTTTATATATACCCTCGGTGACTCGAACGGTCCACCAGCAGTGGCAACGACATAGTGGTTATAAATATTATAAACATAATACCAAAGTTATAATGCTCAAGACGATATAGTTTCTGTCAATTAAACTTCATCAGCTGAGCTCCAATTCAAAAGTTATGTGTATTTAAAGCGTGATGTTTTGGCAATGACATTTGTTTCAAAAAGTTTTAAGTCTCTATATATATGAAAAATTCGTACATGTACATATTTAAACTGAACAAAGGCATATATTCCCATTGTTCGTTTAAGATCAAGTGGTACAGCAAGTCCGAACTGAATCAGGATGAAGATAACAAGTCAGTTGTCGACACAAAAGCAGCGAAGCTACAATAATCAGTGGGATAGGAATGAGACAATTCATGCATATCTCTGCATGGAAACAGACATCGTTTTGGCTTTTGACAGAGCCCGAGTGTAACATATTTTGTTGGTCGCTCTAAACGTATGTTCTGTTCAGTATAAATATGATTAAATTTTAAAGACCAGGTTTTTTAGTTTACCACACTCAAACTTTGATTATGTAGTTAAAGGCAATACAATGACGATCACGTTTAAAAGTTTCATTTTATACATCAAAATACAGTTATATTATTATTTTATGATCTTTAAATTAAGGCGCTAACAAATAGTTTGGAAAACATCGAATGCACACTATATGCGTTAGAAATGAATTCATTATCAAAGACTGAAATACGATACTATTGAATATTTTTACGGCGTCGGCTAAAATTAAAATGCAGTGAAATAATTTTTTTATCGAATGGGAAATTAAACACATAGAATAAACAAACTGATAATGCATTAAAGAAATACATGAGTTTGGCACCGATGCAATCAGTGGCTACAACAGATGTATCATTTGCTATAGCCGGTTTATTATTGTTCCACTAGATTTCTTACGGATTATATTAGCTTGATAAAACCCTACTAAACTTATGGCATATCTAATTTTCTATCAACCTGACCTTAAGCATAATTATTCTATCCATGACACTATTTAGTGTCAGGTCTATATAAATTTTAATTCATTTTATTTAAGTCACTCATTGATCCGGATCCAAACACTAACATGTCCTATCTATTTGTTTATTCTAGATTTTAAACATAAATTTTCTTTTTCATATTTTTATAGGACAGCAAATAATATTACACATTTTCGATTTGAGCATGTATCACCAGACTCAACAAGATACTGATAACAAATGTACATTAACATTTCTTCGCCTGTTTTAAAATATCCACGAGTGTTAATGTGATAATGGTCAAATCAGTACCCGGTATTTCGGTACTAACTGATTATTTTATACAGAAGTAATATTTCGAATGAATAACACTGTTTAAAATCTAAAGGACAAGATCCATGTTTAGCGATATTGGCCCTGTGATATCTTAAAAATCAAAGTAGAATGAATTGAAATAAAATTGTTATCATAAGTTAGTCAAGGCTTGGTACTATCGCATCATGCCAAAATTTCCCCGCCAAAACGTCATCGTGCTGAATTCTATAATAGACAAAACCGATATCGGACTGGTTTTCTGCAGAAATCTTCATTTTTTTCTAATTTGATCACGTTTTTCATATAAAGCACACCCTCTGATCTAAAAAGCAAATGCAGTTCAATAAATCTTATCAGCAAAGACATTTTTTTCAAGCGAGAATTTTTAGATCAGAAGGTGTGCTGTTGATGAAAATTAACATTGTACTAAACCAAGGAGGAATCCGGAATGAGCTATTTTACATATGTAAACGAGCATATCAGTCGTTCAGTGCACAATATTTACTTTTAAAAAAAATATATCTATATGGAATTTGAATGAGAACAAAGAAAATTTAGGAGTTTGGTTTCTTATCTTTTTTTCTGAATACACAATCTAGATTTAGATGTTTTTCTGGGACTCGACCTATTTTAGACTGATCCTACACTATCGTCTGCAACGTCATCAATCAGTTGGACGTATCGTACCCGGCACCCTCTAAAACATTTAATTTTATTGTCTTAGTCTGTTTTAACACACACTGTAAAATAATAATATTTATATAATGGACAGATCTAGGCATATTTAGCAACAGTACAACTACTGTGGTTGCCTCGTTAGTAGGTTACTGGTTAGAATTTGTAGTATCTTGGGTACTAGTACTGCAGTTGCAGGCTAGTGATCAGAGGAGGCAGATATCCGACACAACAGACATATTCACTGTAAAAAAAAACGTACACAACACAGGCGAAGCAATTAAAGATTGTATGTTTTAATATTGAAAATAAAATACAGAAATCATTGGAAACCATCGAACGCCATCGTCTAAACATGATCCTGATCTAGCTTTCTATACAATATTTAGAAACAAGTGACATATAATTCACAGTGGTGCAGTGGTTTGGTCGTGGACTTTAAACTCAGGGGTCCAGGGTTCCAATCTGATACCACCCAATTTTTTTTTTCGGTTCAATTATTAAAATATTTATTTCCCCGCTCACAATACAGTACTCAGACGATTTGCAATATTGTAACTCAAGAACAAAGTAAATAAGCCTATAGATCTATATTAATTTGTGAAAATGTCTTTTTTTTACAGTTCTGTCTTGTTTTTCAATTTAAAACAAAAATATTTTTAAAAAAATATCATGAGGCATCATTCTATGGTATCTGCATTGGGGTCTATGAAGAGAAAATGAATGCTTACGTAAACTTGAAACACAGATGATCATCATAATAAATTGAGACTTGAAAATACACAAGAATAATGAGTCCATGACAGTTTTTTAGTGGTTTCAAATTCAACAGTTTTTTTTTCTTTAGTCCAATATTTCAATTTGATAGTAAAAGTAAAAAGATATAGCACGCATAACAAAATGGTTATATGATACCTACTATATATTAATGCAGTGATTTTATGCTCACTTTTATCTGCCTCATTAAACGACATCCGTGTTTATAGTTTATAACATTTAATTATACTATTAAATGCATTTCTTCCTCGGATGGATTAATTTTTTTCACAGATTCTGCTGAAAATCATAATTTTAGGAATTCATTGAAAAAAAATTAAAAATGAAGAGATGTAGATATAAAATGCGATAATTTTCCTGCTTCTGGTCTCCCCCTACCTTAATTATTTCCTAGACATCGATACCCAGCATATATTGGATACAGGGCAAGTGAAAACCAAAAATGCTGTCTTAGCCTAATAATTCACCCCTGTGCTGTACCCTTTCATGTTGAAGGGGATTTAATAAGTCTATGACCTTGATAGCTATGCTGATGGGATGTAACAATCCTATTTGGGCTACCCAAGTCAAGCAGGTTGAAGGGTAGATGTCAGATCTGAGACACCACCTGGATTCCTCGCTTTTGGGGGCGTTAAAGGGAGTATATGAAGATATATATAAAACCTCGGTGCCAAAACTCATGCTAACTCACAGAGATGGAAAGTATTTGTGGTAGCAATTTCTGCTGTTGGATTACAAGTCATTGCTATTTAAATGATAATACACATGAATTATTTCTCTGTTCATACATTCACGTTTTTTGTACAGATGCTACCAATATATAATGAAGACATAACACAAGCTTATTAATTTCATTCACCCAAGAAATATTTCCATTAAAAATCGCCCTGGCTATCCATGTTTAAGAATTTAAAAATTATTCTTCTAATATCTAATACGAAAATAATTTACAAGAGATGACTTTCATATATCATTTCCATAAATATGTTGATTTTGTATACTTTTCAAGTATTTTTTTTTCTTCACCTGATTAATTCACTGTACATAAGAATAATTTTTTCGAATGTGTCATTAGAACACAACAGAGAATAACCAACATTTGAGACTAGAATCAATTTCATCAGACAAATAAATAAATCAGAAATCTGTGATTTTCATTCATTTCCCATGGATTTACACCCAAATAACCATTTATTGGAACTTTCCAATTGTTTGTAATATGGAATGACCTCAAGTAAAGACATAATTATGGGCTTTTTGACTGCACAAATATCACAATGTACAATGTTTTTTTTTAAAAAAAACCCTAATCTGTGATTTTCAATCATTTTACACAGTTTTCACCAAAAAATGACCTTGTTAAACCACTTGTTGAAACTCTTCAGTATTTGTGATATGAAATGAACCTACAAAATGCCACTTAATGGTATACATTTTGAATGGATAATTTTAATAAGTAATTTCACAAAATCTGTCATTTTTAATTATTTTTCAATGTATGTACCCAAAAATAACCATGTAAAACAATTTTTAATGTTTTGTTTAATACTGAATGACCCTGTACCATTTGATGGGACATATATCAAAACAGATACTTTTAATAAATAATTCCCCCCAAAATCTGTGATTTTCAATCATTTTTCACTGTTTTTACCCTAATATAACATTGTAAAACTATTTTTTAACATTTTACTTTTTTTTAAAATATTAAATGACCCTAAATATAGCCATTTGTGTCATTTGATTGGACATATATCAAAACAGATAATTTTAATACAAATTTCCCCAAAATCTGTGATTTTCAAACATTTTTCACTGTTTTTACCCCCAAATAACCTTTAAAACCAGTTTTTAAATTTTTTTATTTTTTTCAGATATGTAATGAACTTGGATAAATAAAAATGTGTCACTTGATTGAATGTATATCCAAACAGATAATTTTAATAAATAATTCCCTAAAATCTGTGATTTTCAATCAATTTTCACTGTTTTTACCCCAAAATAACCTTTAAAACCAGTTTTTAAATTTTTTTATTTTTTTCAGATATGTAATGAACTTAGATAAATAAACATGTGTTACTTGACTGAATGTATATCCGAATAGATAATTTTAATAAATAATTCCCCAAAATCTGTGATTTTCATTCATTTTACACTGTTTTTAACCCCAAAATAACCTTTCAAACCTTTTTTTTTTTTAACTTTCATTTTTTTTAATATGTAATGAACTTAGATAAATACAAATGTGTTACTTGATTAAATGTATATCCAAAAAGATAATTTTAATAAATAATTCCCAAAAATCTGTGATTTTCATTCATTTTACACTGTTTTAACCCCAAAATAACCTTTAAAACCATTTTTTTTAAATTTTATTTTTTGAGACATGTAATGAACTTAGATAAATACAAATGTGTTACTTGATTGAATGTATATCCGAACAGATAATTTTAATAAATAATTCCCCAAAATCTGTGATTTTCAATCAATTTTCACTGTTTTTACCCCAAAATAACCTTTAAAACCAGTTTTTATTAATTTTTTATTTTTTTTGAGATATGTAATGAACTTACATAAATACTAATGTGTCACTTGATTGAATGTATATCCGAACAGATAATTTTAATAGATAATTCCCAAAAATCTGTGATTTTCATTCATTTTCCCCTGTTTTAACCCCAAAATAACCTTTAAAACCATTTTTTTTTTAATTATTATTTTTTTGAGACATGTAATGAACTTAGATAAATACAAATGTGTTACTTGATTGAATGTATATCCGAACAGATAATTTTAATAAATAATTCCCCAAAATCTGTGATTTTCAATCAATTTTCACTGTTTTTACCCCAAAATAACCTTTAAAACCAGTTTTTATTAATTTTTTATTTTTTTTTTATATGTAATGAACTTAGATAAATACTAATGTGTCGCTTGATTGAATGTATATCCGAACAGATAATTTTAATAAATAATTCCCCAAAATCTGTGATTTTCCATCATTTTTCACTGTTTTTACCCCAAAATAACCTTGTAAAACCATTTTTTTGGAACCTAGAATTTTTTAAGCAATGGAACGAACTTAGATAAAAACATATGTGTCACTTGATTGAATGTATATCCGAACAGATAATTTTTAAAAATAATTTCCAGAAATATGTGATTTTTGTCAATTTTTCATGTTTTTAGCCCCAAAATGATGGTATAAAAGAGTTTTCCTTGAAAATGTACATCAAGTTTCAAAATGTGGTTGAGCACTCTGCATTTTAAAAGTAAAATCATTTGATTCTGACACAGGGCCATTTTTCACCCATCATGGTCCTACTCCTTTAATTACAATATGAGTTTATTTTATGACTTTATCAAACAATTAATACTTGTACATGTATACTTTCTGCATGCTTACATTAAAGTTTTTGTTTAAAACAAATATGTGTTGTTTAAAATGAACTATATAATAGATACTTTCTGCAATTATGAAAACAAGGATTACCGTCTCGAATTCGCCCATTGACGATGAGTGCGAAAGGAGACTAAAATAAAACGGGACCGAAAATTTCCCTGTATAAAGTAAATTGGAAATTTTAAAATGAATGATAGGACAAATATTTAAGACTGCTAATGATGCCTCATGATTATAGAAGGGAGACTGGGTATGAAACACCATAGGGAGAGCAGCACAGGACATATACCACTGGAGCGACCTTGTAGACGCCTTATGTGTAGACATACAATGTGTAGAATAGGATTAAGTAAGTAACGATGGAAATGAAAACGGTACAGTTAATACAGCAAGATACAATGAAAGTGGAATACAGGTATACATGTTCAAGTACATGTACTTAACAGTATCATATTTGCGGTTTTTATCGCTTAACGTTTTTGCATACTGTGAAATATCGTAATAATCTTTTGTAGCTGCTTATAAGCGATTTTAATGCATGTACAAGTACTTTTATTCAGCAATTTTTCTTAATGCTCGTGATTTTTTCATCAATGCTCTCTCTCTCTCTCTCTCTCTCTCTCTCTCTCTCTCTCTCTCTTTCACTCTCTCAACATTTTGGTATTTTCACGATACGTACATGATCATCTCTCGCTTTCTCTGTCACTCTGTATAATGTTTTCTATCTCAGCATAATATTATTTTTACGATACGTGCATTCTCTCTCTCTCTCTCTCTCTTTCTCTCTCTCAACATTTTGGTATTTTCACGATACGTACATGATCATCTCTCGCTTTCTCTGTCACTCTGTATAATGTTTTCTATCTCAGCATAATATTATTTTCACGATACGTGCATTCTCTCTCTCTTTCTCTCTCTCTCTCTCAACATTTTGGTATTTTCACGATACGTACATGATCATCTCTCGCTTTCTCTGTCACTCTGTATAATGTTTTCTATCTCAGCATAATATTATTTTCACGATACGTGCATTCTCTCTCTCTCTCTCTCTCTCTCTCTCTCTCTCTCTCTCTCTCTCTCTCTCTCTCTCTCTCAACATTTTGGCATTTCACGATACGTACATGATCATCTCTCGCTTTCCCTGTCACTGTATAATTTTCTCTCTCAGCATAATATTATTTTCATGATACGTGCATCATCTCTCTCTCTCTCTCTCTCTCTCTCTCTCTCTCTCTCTCTCTCTCTCTCTCTCTCTCTCTCTCTCTCTCTCTCTCTCTCTCTCTAGCACACACACACATGCCGTGTTAAATATTAAGCTAGCATTTAAGATAAGCGTTTTTACCAGACGAGATTAAAATAGACGAGAACCAGACTTTTTACGTATCATTTAACCATATATATTATTCATCTATTGTAGTCCCGTATATAGTAGTATTTGTTTATCTGTTGTTGAGCCATAATCAATATTATCTATTATCGAACCTTAGAAATAGTATCCACCGTTGAGCAGTAAACAAACTTATCTATTGTTGAACCGAATACAAAATCATCTATTGTTGTGTCATTTCCAATATTATTATAATGAAAAAATATTTTCTATTGTTGAGTTGTTATACATACACATCTATAATTTTATCTATCGTTGAACTGTCAACAATATTATCTAATATTAACATACCGACTGCAATTCCCTTCATTGCAAGTTATAGAGCGATATATTGTATATTCCAGTAAATGCAGTCGCGTGCCCTAAGTATTAATCGCTTTACTTTGTAAGAATACATGAACGAATCAATAGAATATCACATGTTTATTTCTTATATATTTAATCTTTAAAGCCACACATTAGGCCTACCACAAAACAAATGAAAATCACAGAAAGAAATCGGAAACACGAGACTACATTTGTAGCACATTGTACAGCCTACAGGCCCATATCGAGATATATCTAGGCCATGTTATGATCAGAACCACAGACCACCGTCTGGCACAGAAATGAAAGTTCGCTTCATAGTTACAACAGAAGTAAGAGAGTAAGGCCTAGTGCAACTTTGTCAAGCATCTCTTGATAAACAAGTCGATTTGTTTGCCTTCACTGGATATTCCTATCAGAAACAATTCGTCACCCGCACCATGTGAAATGGGCCTACTTACGTAGGTTACGTACCAATCAGTCATCATGGTTCCCAGCTGCTTGGTAAAATGTCAAATAAAATGGCTACTTTCAGTTGTCATGAATGAATATTAGCTGTCTCACTTCTTGTAAGTCACACTAAATCTTTCTATAGTATACCCAATTTGTAATATATCAGATTTCAAACGCAAATTCGTTGTAAATATATTATACAGCATAGCCATGGGCGCGGCCTTTGCAATTACAGTTCTCTTCTGACACATTTAACCTTCCGGTTTCCAATGGATTATGGAAAAAAAATCAATGTGTAGCACTTCGTGCTGCACAGATTTTTTTTCCCTAATCCATTGCATTTATACTCGATGCAGTCAAAAAATGAAAAACAATCCTTAATTGTTGAGCCGTAAAGTTGATATACATTTACATATATAATTTTATCCATGGTTGAACTGTAAACATTATTATCTATTGTTGAGATATATATGATAGTATTTATCGTTGTCTATCTTTGGACTGTAAACTGTGCATTTGTGTGTGTAATTCTTACCAAATGCAGTGACGTGACAGTAAATAAGGACACACTGTAGCAACACAGGACAAATCACATATTCCAATATCAATGTTTATCAGAGTTCAAATTGCTATTATGATTTTCTGACACATGCTCTTCATAAAACCTTCATTATATATATATATATATATATATATATATATATATATATATATATATATATATATATATATATATATATATATATATATATATATATATATATATAACACTGCCAAAATTGTCTGCGTGTTGTTTATTGAACTTCCCTTCTGCTGACAAATTGCCGTAAATTATTTTTATACTTAAACTTGTAAATCTCTGGTTATTTTATACTTTGATTATATCCTTGCCGTCTGCATTTTGTCTGGTCAATACAGTCAAGAACTCATATCATATGACGCTTAAGATTTTAGACAATATATCTATCTATTCAGTTATGTTGTAAAGCTCCGTAATCATAATGTTTTTCCCCTTTTATTCAATTTAGGATTCGAGTAAAAAGTAAATAAATGTATCTTTTTTTATCAGGAAATACTGCATTGTCTAACAATTTCATTTCATTGCATTATTAACATTGTATTCGTCTGTGTGTTTCGTTTTCAGCGTCACAAAACGCAAAAATTATCTTATCTATCGCAGAGCATCCTTCAGTAAAATTCACTGCAGTTTGTCAGCGTGATAATGTAGCGAAATGGACATATTTCATGCTTTCAAGAGAGTTGATAACGACACATTTATTTTACTCAGAAACAGCTGTATTCTGAAGTAATAAAACGTCCAACATCACTGATTATAAATATTGATAAACTGTCTATGTTAATTTTCTAAAGTATTCTGGGTACTTTACATTTTGAACTACAAGTGGAACGTGTCCTAATTTTATGGTTTCTAATATAAAAGACAGATATAAAAACTAATTACTTTGTCAGTATTTTCTATATTCGTACATATCAATAACACAGAGTCTTACTTTGTCTCATGGTAAATTGTAATTACAGTGTAGCTTTAAAAACGTTCTACTATGCAGTCTACGGAGTCAAAACTGACACACAATCATATATAAAAATTCATAGTCTACAACGATACCCCAATTACAATTTCTGTTTAAAGGTAAATATATCGAAGTGATAACCGTTAGGTAGTCCAGAAGACGATCAATGATTACTGTGAATATCGAACAACCACGAAAGCATGCGTATCTACACAGAAATATCAGATACCAAAATAAAAATCTAAAGGATGTCCAGAATACATACACATTGAAAACTATTTTCAAACACGAAACTCACCGTTTCTATTTTATGGCGAATAATCACCAAAAATGTTTCCATTGATGTCTTTAATAATTTGAATAACGTAATTGTTTTTAGAACAGAACGCAAAGTGACAAAAATCCAATTTGTAATCGTACAAATCAGCTGTGATATACTGATTACTGAATTTCCACAGCATTCAGTTTCCTTGTTTACCGGAGCAAGTAAATAAGTTTAATATATGAAATAGATACCCATAGGTATCAAGTATCAGGTATTAGGGATAAAGTAGAAACCAATGATTCGGAAACAAACTCTATTTTCCGCTTCTTCGTATCGTTTTTATTCAGTTAAAATGTAACATAATAATCTGTAATGTAATTCAGAAAACAGCGCGTGCTTTGAAATAAACACTCGCCCAATTCTAATGCATAAAAGTAAAATATAAAAATAGATTATGATATTTTCGCTATTGATAAAATACTATAATGTATTATTTGATAGAAATGAAATATACTGGTATATATATCAGATTTTGTGAATACAATAAAATGCTTACTTCTTTATGCATTTACTTCATTGATTTCTATAAGGGACATAACATAAAATTTGAAACTATTTTATCTTTCATAGCAGTGATTTTAGTATAAAAATTTACCTTTGTGCAGTGACAATAATATTTGTATATCCGATTTTTATTCATCAAATTTTTAGTTTAGTGTCGTTAGCATCTGTTTACGACATTTCAATCTATGAAACTACGTTTGTGCTGGTTTAACAACAATGAATGGTATCGACTTTAAATCATATTTCATGTTGTATGATCCCATTGCTTATCTCTCTCTCTCTCTCTCTCTCTCTCTCTCTCTCTCTCTCTCTCTCTCTCTCTCTCTCTGCACTTTGTTTATCATAAGATACGTACTTCCTCTTCACCGTACCTGGTGATGCTACAGACATTTCAATTACGCACTGTAGACGGAAATCAAATATGCTCGGGGATGTGCACATTTCGTCATCGGTGATTAAACAAGTGTTGTATATCAAGTGATAATAAAAATCATTTTTATAAAAGCTATAAAACAACTGGAAACATTCCTGAATTGTATTGATAATAATAACTATTATCATATGTATGCTTTATGTACTTTTATATTCTAAAAAGAAAATAAAGCATGCGTAACAATACAACACTGACAAACAAGCAGTACAAGCAAACTATGGATAAAATGTTCATATCGTAAAGTGATCATTTGGTGAGGTGAAATAATGTTTATCAAATCTCATTTAAATCTTCATTTTAAGAAACCGCTTGAGTTAAATGTGTATCTGAAATCATTCGCTATCAGATTAATGCATTCAAGTAATATTCAAATAACGAGTTGATATATCTATATGCATTAGGCACATATTACATACAGTCGTTTAACTGTGGATAGCTAATGTACAAAACATTTAAACTTCAAACAACTACAATTAGATGAAATTTGTTTTCATACCGATATACATTATAGTTATGATATCTAATTTTAGTTACATTGACAAATTATCAGCGTTCACAGCTTGCATATCAACATATTAACAGAGCTATTTTTATGGAAAAACCCCATAGATTGCTCAAAATATTTGTTTGTGTCATTTAGACTTCAGTACCATTTTTTAAAACATGTCAGAAAGATAAAAGTGGTATAGACAAGATCAAAAGCCTTTTTTATCATTTACGATTTATGCTTAGGAACCCATCTATTTTGATTTGGAGCTCAGTCGATGCTCATTGACAGAAAGTATCGTCTTGAGCTTTTGCAAATGCAAATAGCTTACTTTTCCTTCAAACTGTCTATTTTTTGAAAAATAAAGTTTTAAACCATGCATTTAACAGTTCTTTGTTGATGGTGTTGGGACAAACTTTGAAATTAAAACAACAATGAAAAACAGTGTTTAAGTTTAATGTTGTTTATTTGATTTATTCGACAAAGCAAGAAGTTATAAAAGTTTACAGACATACAGTAATTTGATATAAACAATGCACCACGGTATTTACTGTTACTGTAAAACGGCCTACTTAGAAATGACAAAATGGTCGACTAAAAATGTACATCAGACCTGACGCCGGCGGTAAAAGTCGATGACGTAATATTAATTGGGGGGAGTGACCGTTATTGAAGTTTCTCACAATGTTAGGTCTCCAATTTTTTATATACTGATGCAATCTTGAAAATTGTGAGCGAAGCGAGATACATTTTTGACAGTCGGAAGACATCGACATGATGTGATGTTCCATACTACGAAAGTAATCAGTTATGGCGGAAACAGGTTCAACAAATCTTAAACTTTTTTATGTAACTCTCTTTAGTTAATTTTCAAAACTGAAAAAACCTTCCTGACCCCCCTAACCCATTTCTATTATCGGTTATCGACAAACTACCAGACAGCTATACTGATCAGTATCCTCAACATACAATTACGTGGATTTCAGTGCATCAGAATCGGCAAATAAAGTCAATGACATGCCTTTAAAACTCTACTTTTAGCATCAATATTACAAATAACAGTCGAATCCAACGAGACCAAACGTCATTTACGATTCAAACAGATCGAATGTATATCCAATTTTTTTTCCTCTGTAAGATTTTGCCTCCGAACACACGGAAAGGTATGCAACTAGATTGATGATTTGTCTACCTAATAGTATATAGTGTGTGATCATCATCTTAGACAAGACCCGATCGATACTTTAATTCTTTCTAGTTGAAAGACAAAGTCACATTGACAACGTAATTTGTAAAATATCTTTTATTGCGTGAATCAGCTAGTAAAAAAAATGATGGCACAATGAGATGGAAACAGAACAAGACTTAGCGTACTACTCTACTAAACAGATACTCTGTCAAATATGCCATATTATTTAATTAAAATGGCTACAGTTATTGAAGACTAAATAGTCCATTATTTCATGATATAAAGATTGTCAGAAAATAATTACCAAAGGACTGTTGTTTTATACACATGTAGATTATTAGCCTGTGATCCTCTGGTATAAAGAAATAATATGATGTATGAATACAATACATATGAATACAATAAGTATTTTAAAATGTAATTCGAGTGAGTTAAAGTGATATTGGAGAGAGGACATAAAATCAACGCCATTAACTTGTCATTGATAGTAGAAATGTAATTACATTAATGAGGTGTTTTTTCAAATTTCCTAACATCTTTTTCTGTTTTTATTGAGATAAATAAAAAGATAGATAGATAGATAGATAGATAGATAGATAGATAGATAGATAGATAGATAGATAGATATGATAACAGACTGATATTTAGATATATCATCTATTTATTGAGTATCCTTGGTAATCAAATATCGCCAAGACATACATTTATAGGAACCTGCTCAAAAAGAATAAACGAAAACGTTAACATATTCATGCTCTACTAGCAATTATACGTTTCATATTTAACTATCCATTTAACATGTACATTAAAAGTGTTATGGCTTGACATTGCTCATTATAATGTCACGCAATAGGTTTTTTTTCTTTCTTTTTGTTTAAACTGCATGACATTTAATTTTCTTTTCACGTGCACCATCAAATATAGTTAGATATAAATAATGCACAAATAAAAGACCGGTCACCCATATCTGTTTATAGAACTTTATTATTGAAAATGCCAGTATTGTTTTTCTCTTGATAATTAATATACTTTTCAATCGTGCTAACAACCATTTTTATCTGTTATCGACAGGAGTAATCAATAGCACGACTAAATGCCCATTACATTGTACAGGTCCAGTGGGGATACTTGTCAATTTGTAATGTTCTGTCGCCAGTACATATTGCATGGTGACTGAAACAATACGACAATTATAACATAGCTTATGCAGGATCTCAATTATGTAACAACCAGTAATCGCATTTTGTAACTTTTATTTTTTTTTTAATATAAATAATAAGATGACTTCAATACAGGCAATACACAATTTTAATCATTTAACAACCATTAAGCATATGCTGTAACCTGTGTATTTCATAATATAAACAATATTACCAAGATCACATTTCCGTTATTGAAATGTGACATTGATATGAACAAGAAACATAGCATTTATAGATGAGAGCGGACAGTCAGACTGGAAGTTGCGGTTTCACAGAATCTCATAAATATTTATTCATGATATATACGATGATATATCACAGGTGGTGAAACAGATTCATTGTGACTAGAGCGCTTAGATGTCAACGTTCCGAAAAAATTACGGTTGGTATAATGACCTTGTTTGCAATCTATGTTTAACTAAATGAAATAATGAGTTACCTGTTCGGTAGCTGTTGTTAAGTCGTTTGTAACTATTGTGACGAGGATTTGTTCCTCATGTATTTCATTTGAATTTGACCGTGGGCTCATAGCGGGTGTGATTCTGTCAACAAGGGATAATTACTCCTCCATGGCATCTGATCCCATCTCTAGATTTCTAGAAGTCCGTGTTTGTCCAATATTCACCACATTTGTATGCTGTATCCTGGAGTTCCTGAGGATTAATACTTTGGTATCCTTCTTTTTTATAGTAACTTATATAAACTATATAAATCTCATGAAAAAACGGGGACTTTCAGGCTTTATGATTATTTATTAAGGTTGTGTTCGATCAAGAATGTAATTATCGCAAAAATAAAAACATCTTACATACGACATGCTGTGGAAGAAAATATCTAAAATGTGTTTAAAATGTTTGTAACCTGAAATTAAAGATGATAAATGTTATCTTTAACCTGAAATTAAAGATAATAAATTTTGAGCTTAACCAAAGAAATCTTTCATTTACTGACAATACAACGTCTGTATCTTATATATAACTGTTAAATCAAATGAATGCTGATATATTTGCTTCCACAATTGCATAACACAATCATTTGAATAATCTCTCTCTCTCTCTCTCTCTCTCTCTCTCTCTCTCTCTCTCTCTCTCTCTCTCTCTCTCTCTCTCTCTCTCTCTCTCTCTCTCTCTCTCTCTCTCTCTCTCTCTCATTGTCACCCTCTGTCAAGAATGTATTTGAATACATTGTCAATCATTGATGAAATACCAAGATTTTGCCTACACGACAATATAATGAGGACCCTTCCATTGTGTCATGCCTGCCTTGACAATGGACATTCGTTTCATATTATATGGAAACCTTTTAACGTCCTCTTCTTATGCCGAATGCTGAGAACAGTCACTACCTGTCCTATCACATTTGGCTTGATTCGACATCCGAAATTGAACCTGGTACGTCCCACTTGTGAGTCGAGTTTCTAAAACTATATACTCATCTCAGACACGATAAAAATTTATTTAACGTGCGGCATAACTACTAAATAGCAATGCCACACGTCGTAGCTACCCCTGTAGCCCCTAAGTGGAGTGGCCCTTAGTGTTGAGCGTGCAATAATGTTTGATTGTGTTACACGTGAACCATCTCAGTAGCTGTGGCTTGCTCTCGTATAACTTGGTCTGAAAATAGTTTCAGCTACTCTCCCTTGTTCATTCTACACTTGATCAGCCTAGAGATCGGACCGTCTACCGTATATAGTACGGTTCCAGAAAACACTAGATCAGGAATAATTAAGAAATGATTTTTCTAGTACATTCATGTTTACAATGGATATTTCCTATGGCTAAATATAGTGACATGATAACATAATTGGAAAGACCTTGAAACAAAACAATAACAACTAATATTCCAGAAAGGTCCAGATATACTGAGATTAAAAAGAATTAATAATAACTAAACAAGCCATCAACCCTCATAACACTGTACCGCTTCTTTAGATTTAAGAGTACAACTAAAAGAAAAGTAGGTTATGAAAAATAAATATACTTTTAGAAGCATAACATTTTTAAACAGTTTGTATATCAATGTACACACTTATTACAACATTTAATTCATTTACACATTTTATCAAGGAAAACATTAGGAACAGACGTTATCAATAGATCCGTTTTTATAGATGATTTTTTGCAAACAGTTGTATGAATACTTGCGTTGTGATTAAGTCGGCAAAATTCTGCATTTACAAAGATTCAAGACGAAGCACACAAACTGTACATTTCAAGTAATCAGATACAAAATCTCAAATTCTGTTGGAAGGAAATTTAAATACGACTTTGTCATTCATTTGAACTTCAGATAAATATTTTATTACAGGCTTAAAGTATGACAAACTTAATTTCTGTAAGACTCGTGATTACATCACTACTGACACTCTATATCTAAAACTCCAAATCTCTTACAAAAACTCAAGTCCATCATATTAGTCTCATTGACTATTTGACAGTAATACTCGCTATATATTTCAGGAACCAAGTGTATTCAACAAGTAACAATAATATTGCTGTATGGATTTCAATTTTCAACAGTATATACAATATGGGATAAAAAATATTACTGCTTCCATTGATGTAAGTATGCTTTTATGTTTATTAGTTTATTAGTATTGGTTATCATATAAAAATAAAAAAATAAATTAATTAAGTAGGTTCAAAAGACAGTTATATACAAATCTGGTAAATATTTGTCAAACACAGAGCTCTAGAAGATCCGGATGTGGGCACAGGGGTAATGGAGGAGTAAGCATCTCTTGTCGACCGGTCACATCCGCCGGGAATCCATTGTGAAAATCAAAAGTTATGCTGTTGTATTGTATGGATTGTCATACGTGTGAAACTTTAAAAAAGAGGATTCATGCTTTACAGCGTTTTAATGTTTATCATTCTCTCATATACACAACCTTATATCTTCCTTCATTTTGTGTAGGGCAGGATACTGTGGGTAATTATATAAAAAAGAAACCTTATAACGTTGGAAGTTGATCACGACTTCGGATCAAAGGTTGGACTGCCATGTAGTAGATTATTTTGCACTCCTTCAGTGAGAGTGCGAATGCGCATGTGTCACTTTCTGGATCAAATTAACCACTTAAATTCTGGGGACGACTAAATATTATAGTGTCAAAACGAAATTAAGCGTTCAAATTACAAGGAAAAATAGACCTAACTATTAGTAATTATAAGATCATATATATATATAATATGCTGATAGACCTACAGACTCCACATATTTGAATCCACATATTAATGTAATTTAGATTTTAAAAATCTTAAATCATCTACTGTCAGTAGTTTAAAAACTCTTAATATTAAACTTGTACAGGCTCAAACATGTATTTGTACAGCTGAAATCTTAGCTACTGTTTTTATAAAGCGGCCTAAACATCGAGTTATGCTCTCTCTCTCTCTCTCTCTCTCTCTCTCTCTCTCTCTCTCTCTCTCTCTCTCTCTCTCTCTCTCTCTCTCTCTCTCTCTCTCTCTCTCTCTCTCTCAAACACACACACACACACATGCCGTGTCCAATATTAAGCTAGCATGTAAGATAAACGTCTTTACCAGCTGAGATTAAAGTAGACGAGAACCAGACATTTTACGTATCATTTAACCATACATATATTTATCTATTGTAGTCCCGTATACAAGAGTATGAGAATTAAACAAACTTATCTATTGTTGAACCGTATACAACATCATCTATTGTTGTGTCATATGCGATATTATTTGTCGTTGAGCTGAAAAAAATATTATCTATTGTTGAGATATATATGATAGTATCTATTCTTGTCTGACAAATATGACAGTATCTATTCTTGTCTTATCGTTGAAATGTAAACAATATTATTTATTGTTGAGACAGATGTTATAGTATTTATTGTTGTCTATCGTTGAACTGTAAACAATGTCATCTATTTTAGACATATATGATAGTATTTATTTTTGTCTACCGTTGAATTGTAAACAATACTATCCATTGTTGAGATATATATGATAGTATCTACTGCTGTCTCTTATTCAACTGTAAACAATATTATCTATTATTGAGATATATTGTGACGAGGATACACTCCTCACGTGTTTCATTGGACTTGACTGTGGACTCACGGCGGATGTGACCGGTCGACAGGGGATGCTTACTCCTCCATGGCACCTGATCCCACCTCTTGGTTTCCAGAGGTCCGTGTTTGTCCATTTTTACCGGATTTGTATCTATGTCCTGGACATTCTATTGATTTATGCTTTGGTATCTGAGGTTTATATATATATATATGATAGTATCTATTGTTGTCTATCGTTGAACTGTAAACAAATCTATCTATTGTTGAGGCATAGGTGATAGTATCTATCGCTGAAACAAGGAATTCATCTTCGATTTTAGATGTTGTATATTAATCTGCCATAATCAATGTCAGTCTGAATCTGTTAAACGTTTTAGAGAAGTTGTAAACAATGCGTTATGTAAACTTATATATAATCACAAAAGATATGAATTTGTTTTACGGCACAGTCAAAATTTCAATAGCATGATGGTGACCAGATTTACAAGGCGGATGGAACAAAGGTCAGTTATAATGAAGTCTTATGGCATTTGAACATTTGTGACGTGACCGGCCAACAGGAGATGATTACTCCTCCATGGCACCTGACCCCACCTCTTGGTTTCCAGAGGTCCGTGTCTGTCCATTTTTGTCGGATTTGTATCTGTGTCCTGGACACCATAATTTATACTTTGGTATCTGATATGTTTTATATTTTGGCCTCTTTTATCTGAGTATAACTTTGGTATTATTGATTTATATATTATAGTTGCTAAAAGTTAAACGGTCTTCTACGATGTACTGGAAAACTTCCTTTAACTTACGAACCATTGACAATGAAATCACGACGTTGACATCTGTAAATTAGTAAAAATCGTATCTTTATATCGCATGTCTCCTATACTTTAAATTGATAAACGTCATATATATATATATATATATATATATATATATATATATATATATATATATATATATATATATATATATATATATATATATATATACTCATATGTCGTATCTTTATATATCATGTATACTTCTCTTTATATCAAAAAACCGTATCTTTATATCTCTACCTTTCTACTCTTTAAACTTGTACAAATCGTATCTTTATTTCTCATGTCTCGTAAACTTTAAATTGACTAAACATATATATATATATTTATATATATATATATATATATATGTATATATATATAATATATATATATATATATATATATATAATAATTTATAAAAAAATCGTATCTAAATGTATCTTTATATCTCATGTGTCCCACTTTTTATGTTGATAAAATCGTCTGTTTATATTTCTAGGTTTCATACTCTTTAAACTGGTAAAATCGTATCTCTATATCTCTAGTTTCCTTCCTTTTGAATTGGTAAAGTATCATCTTTATATTTCGTATATCCTACTATTTTAGTGTTTCAAGACTTTTGAAGTACCTGTGTGTAAAGTAGGCTATTGTTTGGTCATGTAATATCTGTATATCATTTGCATATAATCATGCTCTTTTGCTTCTAAAGATCGAATATATAGAAATGTTTATTGGTTACTTTTTCCTTGAATATCATTATCTATTCTGGATATAAATGTAAAAACCTTCCATTTTCTAACTCAGTCGGAATTTACAATGTATAACAAAATGTACTTTTTAACGATGAAAATATTTGTTTTATATTTCCAAAATAACGACCATGCATAATCAAACTGAAGACGCTTAAAACATTCGAATACACATCCCAAAATGGCCAGGTTTCATGCGATCCAATAAATGTAGCAATAACTTTACCAATCTTTTAAAACTGGTAAAATCTTGTCAGCCAGTTGCAGTGAATAACGCTTTAATATGAAGAGTAAAATACATTCCCTAAGACTGATTAGTCTGCAATAGACACAAGGGATTCGGCATTAAATGCTGTTTACTAGTATTTGCATTATGGTGCATTTTACCGTTGACATAGACGAGTTTGCCTTGTAAGCTCTGAGTTTTAATATTTTCTATCCGGTTTTACTTTTCTTGTATATATTCTTGATTTTCACAAAGATAGTATTGAAATATATTCTCGGGAGCATTTTTAGGAAAAGGAAACATTTGCTGGATGTATTAAGACTTGTTCTTGTTTATGTTATGTGTCAAAACCATTTCTATCAAAATATTTATCGTCTAAATTGCATTACCATCAGCAAAAGTTTTTCGCTCAAAAGATCGAAGATACTTTTGGTCGTTCCTTTATCTATTTGACAATGCCGGATTTTCGTCAAATAACGTTAGTTTATTTTCAAATTTGAACTCCAGAGCCATCAAATGTAATTACGAAAAAACTACAAATGGCTGACTGCCTAATGATTGCAATTTTAGTTTGATAAATTTTCTTGTTTATTGTTAATCTTTCAAACCATCTTTTGTAGGAAAGACAACATCAATACATTAATGACTGGTATATTTGCCCCTTTTAGATTCCAAATTCAGACTTATTAATTTTTTTTTGTCTTTGAATGTTTACTTTTTATCCATAACGTTCATTGGAGAATGTAACTTTTTCATTTGAAAATAAATTTTCACAAAATAAATTGATTACAAATTTTATCAATCATGTTTAATTATGAATTATAACTGGACAGACAATCATTTACTATACAAACACGATGCTTTTTTACGATAATCATTACTGTCACATACACATGTGTTTGTAATTGTGGAGCAGATCGGAGATGAGAGTAAAATATCGTTCCCGCGCTTCTGTACAAACAATAAGGCAAATAACTTCCATTGAAAATATTTATAGAAGTTAGGGAAACATCGATTTACATTTTTATTCATACGTGGCTTGTTGCTATGTTTACATTCTGATATGTTTATGACTACTGTACTGGTCATTTTATTATCTACATATGTCATTAATATTTTTATTTGTATCAATGCTAACAGTGGTGTGCAAACCAAAGTAATGTAGAACATCTAAGTACAGTTTTCTGAGTTAGAAAATAAAGCATATAAGTGACACACATGTTAACCAGAACATGATAACACATACATTAGCAGCGAAATGTAAAGTTACGTAAGCTATTAAAGTGGTATCATTTGTTTCCTCGAATACGTTTCTTTCATAGACTCTATATGCTGTATTTGTAGGATTTCAACACATATATTCTAATCACCTCTGCCCAAGCGAGCATACATTATTCATCAACTGAACACAACACAATAGGTACATATCCCACTTACCACACAAATCTACTTTATTAAGAATCAAGAAGTGTATATAGAATAATAAGATGTTGATTAGATATTTGTTACTTTGTCCATCATCTGGAAATGAAATAAATATCTGAAACGACAATAGATTATTAAACAGAAGTTTGAACAACCGTTATTAAACAAATTATTCATTATTCCAATTATGTCTGGCATAGCAACGCCTTATTCATGATTAGCAATTAATCTTTACGTCCAATCATAAGTATTATTTTTGTATATTTTATTTCCAGAGACCGCACTGATTATGCCCTAAAATAAAAAATAATACATCCCTCTAGAGGCACATATCCACGTCAATGTTTTAGTTATTGCCCAAACAATATTATATTAGAGTCACATATCTCATACACAATGTATATACAGACATTCTGAGCAGTCAATTGTTGAATTAAATTCTGCTCTCATCCGTATATAGGGAAATCGAAAACCGCGTTTAATGTCAACGTTCCGCAAATTTTATGGTCGGTATAATAGTCTTGTTTGCGACTACTCTGTTTCACTGAGTGAAATGTTGAGTTGCCTTTTCGTTGGCGGTTGTTGAGACGTCTGTACCAATTGTGACGAGGATACACTCCTCATGTGTTTCATTGGACTTGACTGTGGACTCAAAGCGGGTGTGACCGGTCGACAGGGGATGCTTACTCCTCCATGGCACCTGATCCCACCTCTTGGTTTCCAGAGGTCCGTGTTTGTCAATTTTTACCGGATTTGTATCTATGTCCTGGACATCCTATTGATTTATACTTTGGTATCAGAAATTTTTATATTCATTACTAATGAAAGTCGATATTTTATTCAATTCCTGCGCGGCATGTTGTTGAAGAAATTAATGTACATTAGCGCCAAAAAGTCTTTGTCTCTATAACATAGGCGTTGAAGCGGCGTCTTAACGTAATTAAAAGTAAAGGCAAAGTATTTCATATTCAGCGCAAAATGCTTTATCCTTCGGAATGATTTGATTTATCTACATTTGTAATAACAACAAGACATGATTTATTACCATATAAGTAGCATGATATATCTAGCTTGTACAAAATGGTTATCTCTTAGAATAATGCATCTTAATTTTACTATGGACATGGTTTAATTTCAGAAAAAAGGAGACTGGACGAGCATTAGAGCTTTTAGTAACATAGTTTTCGGTCCTTTCAACAAAACATTTGATACACGGACCTTGAATTCCAGTTTTCTAACGACTTACTTGTTCAGTACAACTGTTATCACATTAACTTGTTCAGTATAACTGAATCTTGGTTAGTTTGTTACATTTCCTGAAGTGCAGTTTCAAATTTCTGTTGGATTTATGGATCATAAAATTTAGAGCAGATCGCAAAAGGTAACCTTAACCTCAGGTTTTATTAGCATTTTACAATCTTTTATCAAAGTACTATTTTACTAATACGACAAAACGGGAGATTCTCCAATCCATCTCCAAAAGAATACCCTATTTTGTTAAGGATAGTAATGTTCATTGTTTAGTGTTCTGTATGATGTTTTAGAAATTTAGTTCCCCTGTCAATTTCGTCGCTAAAGCATTTTATGTTCAATATGCGGATCTTGTGAACAAAATGTAGTCTTCCTCTCAAGAATGTTAGAAGGTATTCTGAGACACGGCCGTATGTGTCAAATCCCTTTCACCAATCAGACATCTAAAACTGACTGATGACCTTTTCACCCAGCTTGACCTTTTCGACAAAATTGACCTTCTCATCGACATCGAGATGTTTCCATTGAACATTTGCGACGGATGTGGCATACCTTAAGAGCAAGTTGACACCCTCCGGACACCTGGTTCCATTCCGATTGGGATTAGGAATTATTCTTCGAGTTGAGACTTTTGTTATATCTGATTTGTTTTATTGTAATGGAACTGGAGTTTCGAGCCGTATTTCTTCATAACACTTCTGTAATTTTAGATTTTATAATATTGATATAAGTACATATGTATATATGCATAAATAGTATATGATAACTTTTTAGGATGCCTCCTTCACATCCAGAGAACGTAACTACACCAATCTTCAATCTCCCTGTCTTCTGGATTCACGAGTACGCATTCACTTTTCAAAGTAATTCCGCACAAAATGTGTCCTACACAAAATATTTTCAAAGACAGCGACTTGTTCGTCTCGGGTTTGTTCTCCTGCCTATGGCATTTTCATTTCACAGCTTATACGTTATGCCAGGGCATGCTCCTTGTATGAATGATTTATTGAGACCAAAAAGACTCGCCAATAAACTACGTACATATGGTTTCGTTGTTGAACGCTTGGTACTTCTTCCTGATACTTTTAAAACAAAACCTTTATGAATGTGTGTATATGAGTTATTCCTGTATTGTAATGTTAAACTATAATACAAATTATTCAGCAAATTAGTATCGTTGTAAAGTGATATAAAAAAAAAATTTTTTTTCGCTTTTATAAAACCATTTATTCAGAAAATTTTTTCACATTTAAAAGCAGTTTTCGTTTTAACCATTTATGTTTTTTCCACAGTCACAGTCACCCGCATATGGAGTTTGTATTTTACAAATGATACGATATGCCAGATCGGGTTCAACATATGAACATTTCATATACAGATTTAAATTACTCACTAAAAATTATTGACACAGGGATATCAAAAACCGCGTTTGATTTCAACGTTCCGAAAATTTTACGGTCGGTATGATAGACTAGTTTGTTTTTTCTGTTTCACTAAGTGAAATTTTTAGTTGCCTTTTCGTTGGCGGTTGTTGAGACGTCTGTACTAATTCTGATTCGTTCCTCACGTATTTCATTTGGATTTGACTGTGGACTCACGGCGAGTGTGACCGGTCGACAGGGGATGCTTACTTCTCCATGGCACCTGATCCACATCTTGGTTTCCAGAGGTCCGTATTTGTCCATTTTAACCAGATTTGTATCTATATCTTGGACATCCTAAAGATTTATACTTTGGTATCTGATATTTTTTATATAGCAATGGAACATATATCACGGATCCGGCTCCTTTACATACCAATACATTTTTCTTTATATCAACTATGGCCACGTTAAAGCATCACTTACTCAGCCGGTGGTTAGATCCCTTTATAAAGTCGAGAAGAACAGAGAATTGTCTTTTTCATCCAATTCCATAAAGGATTTTAATTCATTTTTATTTTGCTTGAAATGTGTTTGTACTATAGATTTATTTTAATCGTTTTGAAGATTTTACTCGTCGACACTTTCTTATATCTCATTTGGGAATTCCTTAAATGTCCGCCTCCGATAAATTGACTAGTGATCACCGGTCTGATCACTTGGCGCCTGTACGTGTTCTGTAATCCCTAATTGGAAACATCAGACAAAAATACAATGACCTAAATGAATTCTGTACAATGTCGTAAATCAACGTTTAACTAAACATTATATTTTAATGCACCTCAATGCATGCACCAGGAAACCTGTAACTTAGGAAACATTGTCTAGATCATGACAGTAAATCAAAGGTTTTTGAGTCAATACAACACGTATATGTAATATGATATAAGATAAGGTGCCTCTATAGTTTCAGTGGAATGTTTTGGAAGTTAAAATGACATACATTGTATAAAAATTGTATACTTGATTTTGTAAGCAGGACAAAAACACAAGAAATCTACCCAAATCAATGTAGTATACACAGACCAATCAAAGTATCATTCAATATACAACATCTTCAGATCAGATACAGATCACCCTAATCTAACCATACCACAGTAATCTAATCTTATCTGCAATGAAAAGTATAATAGATGCATACCAACCTAATCTAACCATACCGCAGAAATATTTAAAGAAGAATGTAATATACGCAATCTAATCTTATTTTTTATGTAGAGTATTATATATACAGACCAACTTAATCTAATCATACTGCAGTAATCTTAAAAGAACTATAACATACTAATCGAAAGTGGCATATCTCTATATTTCTAATGCACGATGTATAGTTTCGATTTATTCATTCAAATGTGACTCCATGGTCAAATGAAACCGTTGTTATATAAAAAAAACTTCAAACACCAAAGTATAAATCCCCAGGATGTCCAGGGTATATAACAAATTTATCGACTATTCATTTTCCATGCGTTTTCAAAACAGCGGAAAACGTCGGTTTACTCTTTATTTTTCATTCCATGTTCTTGTACAATGCATCTGTTAACTAGCCATTTTACCAAATACTAGAAGACTTCCATTGATGCATTTTACATAAATGTCTTGATAAAAAAAACAATCAAGTAAATGTTGATGTAATTTATTTCAACAGGGGATGCTTACCTCCTGCTTTTCATAGGTCTATGTTCGTCCAATTGTTACTAGATTTGTATCTATATCTTGTACCACCTTAAGATTTATAATTAGGTATCTGAGAGTTTTTATATTGTCTTTTATGAAACATGGAAAGCACCACAGCTTAATTCTATGAAATGATGTCATTTTTCAATAACAAATATATTGGGAATATAACTCGCATTTGTATCAGATACTGTATTAACGTATTGTTATAAATCATTCGTCCTCGTGCGTAGGTGCAAATTGTTGGTAACCTTTTGACGCCATTGCAACCATCTTGAAATAACCTTTAATAAACTGAAAACTATCAAAAGGAATAACATGAATTACATGGGATGTTACCGTGATTGCCATCCTGACCATGTATTTTATATTTTCGAAACCCAAAATTACTACCACGACAGCCATCTTGAAAATCCTTTTTCAAAAGGAAATTTATATTATGAGTCCAAGAAAATGAAAGCCTTTACCGGATTCTGACCAAGTGTTTTAGATTGACCTAAAATCAATGATAGACGTCATGGTAGCCATCTTTGAAAATCTTTAATGGTCTCAACCTGAAATTCTACTGAAACTTCAAACCGTTGCTCAGTACTCTAGTCGACTACTAATCTTGACCACAATCATTCAAGGGTATCTACTTTAACAATATGATCATTAATGCCAGTCAAACAAAGCATGGTCGTCATAACGCAAAATAGAACACAGGGTTCTCATATACATTTTACTTTATATTTTAAATACTCTCTAAACTAAAGAAACTGTTACCTGAAAATTACATATGGAAAGATTTACCAAACATAGTTTTGGCGGATTTTTTAGACGCTGCCAATGGACCTTGTTTTATCTTTTATATCTTATTTAATGCATTTTACTGTTAAGTGTATCTTTTATGTTTTGGCTATTATCTCGTAAACTGTAACAGATAGAGAGAAGGTGTGAGAAGCAATTTATGAAGCTTGCAAAGATCTATGACCAAATCAATGAACCAAGATTTCAAATGGCCGCTTATCTGAGATATTTTCCAGTTAAAATCTTGGTTTTTCATGTGTTAGGCTGATGTCACCAAACGTACAATAGACACTTATACAAAGTATTAAATACTTATGGATCAAAATAAGTATAAATACGACATTTGCTTAGATAAATCTGTCAGCAAAACACATTACACATTGAGTATATGCATTTTTCATTTAGATCAAGTAGTGTAAAATATTATTAACAATTCTAAATCTATGGTTTTAAAAGAGACCGAACAAACCTTCAAGACGATGTTTCGGTCAATAAGACTTCACCAGTCTATCAATTTAATATAATTGTATATTTCCGAGTGGCACCATACACGACCAAAAACCAAACCTGAATGTGTTGCAAAATACGTCTAAGACACACGGGCGCACACGCACACACACACACACACACATACACACACACACGGGTGCACACGCACACATACACACAAACACATACACGGGCGCACACGCATACACACACGGGCGCACACGTTATTGTATGTTGGTGTTGATTTGCTTTTACGCTTTTCGTTCTTGTGAGGATTTTAATTCTTTCTTAAACATTACTATTTTGGTAATCTATTTCACTTAAATTTGAGGTGTGACATCAAATAAATAGGCACGCCAGTAACTCTTAACATGTAATATGGTACGGCGTTTTTCATGGTTTATATCTATTATCATAAAAACCTTAATATCTATGCCTCAACAGGCATTAGCTTGATAAATAACTGAATTTGACAATTTAATTCAACACGTTTATTAGAATTCAAAGCTCCCTGTCGACAATCTTTTTCGTAATTGTGATGTTAATTTCTAACAAATTTAATACAAGTTGTCCCACTTTTTAACGCACTCCAATTAATAACTTGAAACATCGCTTGTTTATGAAAATAAAAATTTGAATTTGAATTTGAAAAGTGATCAAATTTAAATATCACATTATCATTCAAACGAATAATTTACCAACAATTCAATTTCTTGATTATTTAAAATGCATATATTTGATAGGCCTGAATTGAATTGCGATGAGTGTAATTTGATTTGTGTATCGAATACGCATTAAAACATTTATCGCCCGTCACAGAACTTACTTTTAATTTGAAATTAAACAATATCAATTTATTTTGCTCGTAGAGCAATGGACTGTCATCTCTTCGCGGGCTTTCTATTTTGCTACATGCTTATGTTTCCTCATACATTTTATTGAGCACACACACACACACACACACACACACACACACACACACGCACGCACACGCAAACACACACACACACATATATATATGAGTGTGTGTGTGTGTGTGTGTGTTAAAATGCAGTTGCTACAGTGATAATGATAACTTAAATCTTCCTTCTTAAAATGTTAAATGTTATATATGTCTGTCGATCTATCTATCTATCTATCTTTCTATATATATATATATATATATATATATATATATATATATATATATATATATATATATATATATATATATATATATATATATATATATATATATATATATATATATATATTTATCCATCTGAGTCACGAATCTTATTTCATAAATGTTTGAGTGTAATATTATATTGGTATGGCTATAATTTGATTTGTACGAGCACAAACTGAATTGCGAAAAATATACGAGATTGTCCACTACCATAAACATGTATATGTTTGCAGTATCCACGGCCTAAAACAATATCTAACTAACATATATGTAACTCAAAAATTTTATTTACATTTTAGAGTATAATTTAATAAAAATCAGTGAACTAAAAGTATTTCCTGTGTTTGAATCGTGAGATTAATGTTAGGTCTAAGATAGACGTGATAAAACAGCATATTGTACCAGTAATCTACCAAGCAACATCTATATTGATAAGAGCTCCACGAGTTATCCCACGCCCCTTGACATTTTAACATCTCTCCTTGATCATTTTATTTTTGTCCTACCTAAAAAAACAAATAGATTGATACAAACGCAAAAAATATTATCATGCTTGTTACGTAATATATACATGTCGAATTAAACGCCTTTGTGCACAGTATCACACCTTGTCAATTTCGATTATATTGAATTAACTTAACCTACCATTGTAGCCCACTAAGAATCAATAGAATAGCTGTGATCGTTTCGTACATATTTTAATTTTCGTCAAGTGTAACTTCTACAAAATATACAGGCGACAGTAGCATGTGTCAAAATGGCGGTCTCTCCCTGTCTCTCTCAGAGGCCCTCAAACCCTGGTGCTTATACACAAAATGTCAATTCCAAACAACATAGCACACCAGAATTCTATTTCCCATTTAGTTACCAAAAAGAACCGGAGAAATAGGGATGCCCCACATATCAAACTCGGTTAATGTTTCATCTTCTTTACCATTTTGAAACCATCATAAATAGTGCAGTTTTAGTATATTATATTATTTAATTTTTACAATCGAAAATGTGGAAATTTGTTTACCAAGGATGACCTATGTAAACTTGTAGCTGAAACAGTATCCAAAAATCAATATGTATATTTGTTTTTAAATTTTCATAATTAATTTTGATAGAAATATGCTGATAACATTTGTCCGAAATATGAATTTAATTGTGTAACTTAATCAGCTGCCCGCATTTCTCACAAATTACATGTTATGATTTACCACAGGGCACACCAATTTTATTATCAGTTTATATTTATATGTTAATATGTTTACTTAAGTAGTGTTACACTATATTTGTAAACATACATTTTAAACTGGAGCTAAAAACTGACAAAGTCTCATTGACTTAAACGATCGTCTTGAGCACTATAACTTTGGTATTATGTTTAGAATATTCAGCCCCGTGAATGTGGCAAGATTTCTGTGTTCTGTGTTCTTCCTCGATTGAATACAATTGTCCGTCACTTATTTCACAATAAGTGGTAGTTACATCCGAATAAAGAGTTGGGAAGTATCTTTCAAAATGGAGGGGATAATGTAGTGTGGTTACCGGTGTATAGTGTTCTTACTAGCTTGGCTAGTGGGGTTACCTCTTTAGTTCAATTGGTAGAGCAACAGAGAAAGTGATTTGCTTCTGTGACACATGTTTGTGGATATAATATGATTGAGCTAAAGCTTAAGTCTGATAATGATAGACACTTCATTTCTTAAACGTTATTTAATTTCTATTCATGGCATTCTTCGTGTTCCAGATGAAATGATGCTCCTTGTTCTATCGTGTATGTCCTTCCGGCTTTTTGTATCCAAATGTGAACCCCCATACAATATAATACATATTAATGTGATAATTTTACAAATCTACAAATCTGACATGATTAATGAAAATGTCCAGAAATAACAAGCATTCTTGAATAAAAGAAAAATAGCCTTGTTGGCTTAATATACAGCATTGATAAATTATTTTTGTGAAGATGTTCATGTATTAATATGCTTTTTTCATTTGTCCAGAAGGTACAAGCTCGTATTTGTTTGAAAGCAGAAAAACAGGTCAGATTTGATCTCTTCCGCCCGATATTCTTTGTGTCCGTTCCCGTTCTTAGTCTCCGAAGACCCGACGTGTCGTTGTTCATTAAAACTTATCTTAACAATGTCAGTCTACCAATCTCATGACCTTGGCTTATTAGCAAACCTTTTCTCTCGTCAAACACTTATTAATTATTTCTATACTTTGGTATGCGTGGTTTTATATAGGTTATATAAAATGGACTGTCGTGGCAGACGCATATGTTAGCGGGAGGGCTGGAATATGTCCATTAAGTGTCTTCCGCAGTTTTAATGAATTCACTCAGAACTTCAAACTTTTATTCCTTACAATGAAAGCTCTAATTATCTCGTTAGCCAAAATTATCGGACCTTAATAAACGAAATATTGACCTCCTGCGTAAAACTGACAAAATTCAATGCATGTATATATTATTAAGTTTTGCCTTAATGTTTTGAGTAGATTTTTACAGATTCGCTTTAAACTTGTAGCTACCGTTAAATCTCAGACGAGTTTGACAGCCAAAATTATCGGATCCTAATTTATTATTAGCTATTAAACGTTGAAATAGATATAAGTGCCCGTTCAACATATGGCGGGCATATTATGTACCGTTTACCAATACTAATGTAAATGCATCTGTTTACACACTTTTTTCACATTTACACATAGCAAATTAACATTACCAGGTCTTCAAATGCGATGGTCGATTTTTATCTCACTGGAAACGTGAATACTTTCTGTAATGATGATTGGAAGCTGTAAATGTTGACTTCACTTACAGTGTTCATCGCAAAACGTAAAATCATAGAGTGATTATATATATTTCTATTTTTAGTTAACAAACAAATCTGGCTGGGGACATTACTATTGAAATTTCCGTTGTTGAAGATGAATCAAGAAAGAATGATATGGAATAACATTGGATTTATATAATGTTACGTATGCTGACGAAGTACCAATGGATATTCGAAACTTTAAGTCCGGTAGAATTATCTATACAAATTAGATATAACAACGGTTTGTTTGTTTGTTTGACGTCAAACTTAAGAATCTTTCGTATGGAGACGTCACCAATTGCCGGTGAAGGGCTTCAAATTTTAGCCTATGCTCGACACTTATGGCTATTGAACAGTGAGGTTTCTTTAACGTGCCGAGACCAACTGTGACAAGGGACCTAAGTTTTTACTGTCTCATCCGCAAGACAGGAAACCAACCTGCCGCCAGCTGGACTCGAACTCACGACCTCATGATTAAGAGTCGAGAGCGCAACCGACTGATCTAGGCCGGCTCGATATAACAACGGTACCAACGCGAATAACAATGGCGAATCCCAAACGTTAACTTAAAGAAACACTAAGTAAAGTGGTCTTGATTGAATTTCTTGCCAAGTGACATTGAATTCAGTCAAGGTCATACTGACTAGTAATGAGAATATGAATGAATATGATTTCGGACAGCGCTGCCATTCATAGTAAGATGCAAAATATTCAAATTGATATTTCCAATGTGATGACATTGACCGTTATCTAGGCATTTGTCTGGAAGTACCAAACCATGGCATTGATCACCTTTGTAAATATCGGTTATTCATCATTTTAGTTCTGTGTATCGTTCAATTTAACATCTAACTGTACATCGTTTCTGCAATTTTATCACACATTTAACTCTTCGACCTTTAATTACAATTCTTTAAAATCAAGAAACAAATGCATTTGGCCCGTTTTCCACGTGCACTCTGATTCAATTTAGGATTATTGAATATCCCTGTATCATTGAATGTTTACAATTCAGAATTTTTCTAGCTCAGATTAGACGATAGCTGACACATATATTATAACTGATATTTCTATAAATATATCATTGTGTGTTATTTTGCAACTACATATTTCGTTCCTTGGAGTTTGTATATAATTATCCCCCATCTTTTCATTTTCGTTAATGATATCAAGATGATCTAGGTATGACCAAGTAGATTATGATTTAATTGTCTCTCTCATTTTTCTTTTTTAAGAACATTATATGTTTCCTAAATATTTATAGATGGTTGTTAATTTGTATAAAAACTAATCAGTTTTCCGGATGTTAATAATTGCCAAATTTCTTATGTCAGTAATGATTAATGATTCCGAGTTACGCAATACTTATACGCTAAGTTACTTATCCGAAAACATCTGAGATTTTTTATGAATTATACGAAATGCTTCCGTTGCATTCGAGATAATTACAAAGCATGAATGCCATTCATTGGAATAGTGGTCGATTTTAATTTTATTTATGTATCTAATTATTAACATGTCGTCTGAAAACTTTGATGAGGTACATGAGGTATGACTTGAAGTTTTGTTGGTATAATTTGGTTAATCTTCCATCATCATAGTTGTCCGTTGTCGTATAACAGTCTCTGTTGTTACAGTCCTCGTAGTGGGGATTAAAGTCTTCTTTTTCACGATGATTTAATAATTTCATACAACAATTAAATGTGTACAATGGTTTTCATTTTGCATCTCCTCCTTTATCGAAGAACTTTTGTAATGTCCTTTCATACCGCTCCGGGGCTGCGTCCCTCTCTACAACACACACCCCCTGAGTCTCTCCTCAGTATGTATAGGAATATTTCTGTATATGTGGTAACTTTTCCAGTGTTAAACATACTCCAGAACCAGACAGAGTTTTTTGTTCTAATCCCTGATCAGCACATTTACATTTTAATGGTGACAGGATTACATGTTATCTGTCTGATTTTTGAGCATGACATTAATTGAGTTACAAAGTTATTTAAGTGCCCCAGGTACATACATCGGTTGTAACATTACATAAATGTTTAGCCGATACACCACAAGACTCACAAGACGGAAGAACTTGTCTCATTCTTATGTGTAGGTTGTGTACTTGAATTATCCACGTCACTATGTTGATGGAGGATATTAAAGTTTTGAAGAAAATGGAGTCAAATAGAATGTTACGTTAATTTAAATTTCTAAATATCCAATTTCATTGACAACATATCAAAATAGAATTACACAGCCATATTTAATAGGGTTTATTACATCAATCAATAAAAGAGACGTAAAAAATCATAAACTTAGAGCCTACTCTTCTGATTGTATATAAAGGTAAAAAGTTTTGAGAAAAAAGTTATGAATCTTCAGAATTTAAATTGCACATTACAGAATATGATCGTGTTTGGCAAATATATTCATACCTTCAATATATCGACAAAGGTTTGTTTATTTTGGCACGCCTTTTTATATGATTGTGTACAACGTGAAATGTATACAAGAAATATCATCGTCATAAATATTATATGATTCTATACAGCCTGAAATATATACAAGAAATATCATCGTCATAAATTTCTTGTTAATGACTCTTAGTACTTTTTTCGCTTCACTTCAGAAACAAAAACATCGTCAATGAAAAATTCTCTTGAATACTCTCTACATTGAAAACATATTCTAGCTCAGTAAATGTTGCGTTCACTCCTAAAATTCGTTTAAAATAGATCTAATCCGACATTTTAATCAAAATGATTTTATATTAAACAAGTACTAAACAAGGAAATTAAAAGCAATTTGACTATATATACTAGCGGAAATTGTTTTCAAAACATAATTTTAAACAATAAAACGACCAAATTGCATTTTTTATTAGTGAACTTTGCAAAAGATAAATTCATTGGAAATGTCATGGCATTAGTGATCTCATTTGTATTGAGGAAGAGAGACATTAGGGTTCAAAACCCAAAAATTTCATCGCACGTCAATGCAGGCCTGGCTCCATCGCCTTATAGAAATTGTCGAAGAATACCTGGGGAATGTCGTTATAGAGCTGGACTAACGTCTGACCCAACGCTGCCAACATCACCTGCTGGTTAGGCAGCGTACGTAAACGACGATTCACTTCATCTTAGACGTGTTCAACTGGTGCAAGATCGTATGAGACAAAAAACCATGTCAACACAGCGATGTTCTGCTGCGCTAGAAAATCCAAGTCGTCGTCAATGCGATTGAAAGGTTCTCGAATTTGTCAACGAATCAGATCAAGGCTTTTAAACAATTTCAGAATTGGATGAACAGGTTATGCGATAACTTCTGTTTCCGGTCTCAATTACTGTGATTTGATAAATTGGAGACACCTACTCCTTAAAATACTCATTAACTACTAGATAATTTGGTTACACGAAACCATGGGTAGGACTGTGGTTTTACGACAATGGAAAATCCACATGGGAGACATGAGTTCTAGCATTGTCTTGTTTCAGCGTGATGTGACGTTGCTGTCCTTGATGTAAGTCTTGATGGTTTCGTCACAGTAGCATAAGGCGTTTAATTGTCATTTCGCAAAATGTGTCACATCTTCTGACAGACATTTCCATTATGACGTCACAATTAAACGACGTTGTTTAATTAAGACGTCGCAATCGAAAGATGTGTTTTAATCCACACCTAACAATTTTCAGTTTTATGGTGGCAGTCATTTTGATGTTGTTAGAGAGAAACCTGTTACAATGTACCCAGGAAGAGTCTATCGACCTTGTGTCGTGTAAGTTCCAGCTGTATTTGAACCTGTTCTGACCAGATGTGATGACAAACCGATATTTCGTTTTTGATTTGATTTGATTTTTTGTTTTACGCCATACTCAACAATCTTTCAGTCAATTGATGGCGTCCAGTTTTTATAGGTGGAGGAGAAACCCCGGTTAACCGGGTAAAGACCACCGACCTTCCGCAAGAAAACTGGCAAACTTTCCCACTTAATTCGAAATGACTCTAGCGGGATTCGAACCAGAGGTGAGAGGCCTTGTGATTTAAAGCGCAATGCTCTAACCACTCGGCCACGGAGCCCCCCGGAGCCCCCCCCCCCCCCCCCCCCCCCCCCCGCCCCCCCCCCCCCCCCCCCCCCCCCCCCCCCCCCCCCGATATTTCGTAAATGTGTAAAACGTTGATTATCTAGAAGAAGAAGTCAGCATAATATAAAGAATATTTTATTCTGTTTTTAATTTTGTAGTCATGAGAACTAGAAATATACGGAAGCGTATTAGGGCCATTTTTTATTTCTCGTTGTTGGCTTATCGAACTTTTTTTTTGGAAAAATTAACTTTAAAGTTGACTTTTCCAACTTTTTTTCTGGACTTGTCAAGATTAATATGAATATGGCCTACATATTTAAAAACGCACTCGGACAGTGTGTGGTGAACAAATTTGAATATCTATAACATAGTTTTTAATCTTAAGGACACCGTGTAAACTTTCATCAAAACGGTACAATTACTGATTAGCAATCGGACGATGGAGTTAAAAAGAAAATAATGCCAACAACACAGAGGGTCTATAGTAGTGACTAATCTTGTTAGAAATTGGGCATATATTCGAGGAGCATTGATACAAATAAAATGGAACATTTGGCATATAATGAATTATTTAACACCATAGCTTATTAAATGGTTATATTTTGATATCTTTCGATAATTGTTTATGACATTCAAAACGTTATATAACCTTAGGAACGACTTTTTTAGTCTGATGGAAGAGCCTCGCAAATTTTGTCAAGTCAGATTATTTACTTTCATTTTTCATTACGTCACAAGACAAAATATTCGTTCTTAATATCATCAATGATATTAATTTATTTTTCCAGGTTTTTTGCCTTTGTGATCAAGATTGTTGTATATCGCTGGGGAAGATCTAGACATCTTCAATGGGTTAAGATAACTGTGCATGAGAGAAATGAATGTATCTTTTAGTGGATTTATCAGCACCAAGAAATGAAACTATGCCTTGAACTGTTAATATATAAAATTGATAATACATCTGAAAAGAATTTTGTCTCAGCAAACATATGAAATATATGTTAGAGTATATGCTCCAACAGGACCATTTTATTACTATTTTACAAGGCATGAGAGGCTATTTTCTGGCTTCCAGACGCTAAATTTTGACATCTTTAGTCTTAAAAACTCCATTGAAAAAAAATCAGCAGACATAAGCTGAATGTTCCATTGTTTCTTTTTGCAGCGCATTCTCTGCCTACAGATACATATTGGTCTTTATTACCGAACGTCTAAGATTTAACTGGTGCAAAGTTGGATATTCCAAGAATAAAGTGGAAAAAACCAATATTAGAGCTGGATTTTTCAAGAAAATAGTTGTTAAAAAAACAACTTTAAAGTTGTAAATTTCAATAACAAAATTGGAATTTCAAAACAATAACGTTGGAAAAGCCAATTTTAAAGTCGGAAATTCAAAGAAAAAGAAAAAATCATAAGGTTGAACTAATAGAAACAGTAAGTGATGAGTATCGGATATATTGCCTTTTTCACAGTTTAAAGTTAAAAATTGGAAAAGTCAACTTTAAAATCGAACATTCCAAGACTAAAGTTGAAAAAGCAAATTTTAAATTTGGAAATTCCAAGCAAAAATTTGGAATGTCATCTTTCAAAATGGATTGTTAAAAAAAGTCGGAAATACCCCCAAAAATGTTGGAAAAACGAGAAATAAAAAATCATAAGATGACTCTAAAACACTTCCGTAGAAATAGACAGAAAGTGATGAGTATCAGATATATTACCCTTATTACAGTTTATGTCATAAACGAGAATGGTCATGAATTCTTTAAAGCATCCACTATAACTATTACAGGGGAGAAAAAAAAGTCATCTACTTAAAGGGGAAAATAATTATTCCATGTCATTGTAAATCCCAAACCTAATTTGTTTTTTGAAAATACATTTAAACCCTTAAATGTTTTATATATTTTTTCTTAATCAGACGTCTCCCAAGAGTAAATGAAACTAGCATTAGAGTAGACAGATCTATTAAGAGAATCCCGAGGGTACGCAAAACGTTTGTGCTCAATTCGTATTTCGTGTTACCGATATTATCATAAACATTATTTTCAGATTTCATTATTGCGATGTTTTCGTTTTAATTTTTAATCTCAATTTCAGACTAACATACACCTTGAACTAATGGATTTTTTTCTATTACAGACATAGTCGACACTAATTAGATTCACTTATCCTGTTAATTCCCAATTCTAACGGAATTCTAATGTATGTACATTATTGAATATATATACACACAGTACATTAAACCTGTTTACATGCTTGTTTATTACGGTGTGGTAACCTCATGTCGGCAATTTGCAAATAAGAGCATTTAATTTGCTATTAAAAAGTGCAAGTTATAATATTACTCGAATCATTATTTCTCATATTGTAAAAACATAACAATTCCTTTTCCTATTTCAATTATTAAATGTACCTGTGATCTTACAGTCAATACATAAACAACAAAATGAGTTTTAATTATTTATTTGACATGTCTTATTTAGTTGAGCGATTGGTTTTCCCTCCCTGTCTTATCCAGGTAGATCCATTATATCATCATATCTATCTATGACAGTATAAAGATAATCAATGCAATATCATTGCATCTCTAAACAAATATTTCAGCGAAGCAAAATCCTCGAAGTGGTTAAGAAAGGGGAAATTATTGTTGTGCAAAGAAAAAAGAATTATTGAGTGAACTATTTTCTTTGTATCATCCCATATGTTTGACTGATTGGATGACAGATTAGCGGACATTATTACTTTATGAAAAGCAATACACCCCAAGATCAGACCTAAAATGGAGCTATGTTTAGAAAGCTTGGTACAAATGCCAAAGATAATACAAATATATATATATATATATATATATATATAGATATATAGATAGAGAGAGAGAGAGAGAGAGAGAGAGAGAGAGAGAGAGAGAGAGAGAGAGAGAGAGACTGTAACGATATATCATGTCATATTCACAAATAGAATACACATGTTTTATATATCTGTTTCAAATATAAATATATTTCAAATACATTTCTCTTTGTAATCGTACATAATTTCAAAATCTATGTTAAAATGTTATATATATTCTACACCGACGTTTCAGTGGAAACTTATCATTTGAAGTTTCAGATAGAACTGACCATCCTAATGCATGCACAATAAATAATCACGCGGCTGAAAGTATATCCTACCAAATGTAAATATACACATGTACTATAGAGGGTTGCTTTTATAAGCATAATAGCACAAACAGACATATCAAATAGGTTTGCTTTTTAGAAGAATAAAGATAAACTTGTGTTGTATATTTATCTTAATTCTAATATTTCATATCTAATCTGAAATGGCAAGTTACATTATCAAAAACGCCAACACACATCCAAACCTTGGATGCTTTCCTCCAAAACAAAACTATTTCATAATAGCAATATCGACGAACGTGATGACTTTTATCTTTGAGAACAACGGAAAGTCACATTCAGGTGACATTATTATAATTTTCTGGACGTTATTGTAATTTTTGACATTTTCATTGGAAAACCACTCCTTACCAACGAAAATGAAAAACAAAATTCAAAATTCGATGTATTAATGGAATTTTATGGGGGATTCCGTAGAAATTCTTAAATTTACCCTGGTGAACGACTGATATAAAGGGTGTGCTCGATTTACCGCGAAAGTACTGTTCCGGCACAGTCTCAGAACATGTTACAATCGAATGTACCAGGGCAGGAAGTAGTTATTTCAAACCTGTCGATAAAATTTACTACGTAAGTTTATGGCTAAATTGCTTGCTCGTGACAGTGTTCCAGAGCATTTGATTGGTGTTCCACTTGTCTAGATGGTCCTGGACAGTGAAACGAACACGCTCAGTAGAGCTTCAACACGTGATCGCCTTACCGTTTATAAACAGATCAATGTGTTAGGTGTTTTTCACGTTAATTAACCAATAAGTTGGAATAGGACTTTGAAAATACGACGAAAGTTCATACGAATACACATTAAGAGAGTATAGAAAAGTTTATTTATGAACAGTAGTCCCCGGTATGTGGCTTTAAGAGAAAATATTATATACATAACGCGAAAGTTATAGTTCCGTGATAAAGGGGCTGAAATGAACAAAACTGATGTTTCTAATCATAGTAACAATTATGAGATAGTTAACTTTAAGAGGGTATTCCGAATACCAACATTGTTTGTGTCAATCTGGCATGACATATGATCAAAATAGACAAAATTGAATGTGGTGGCAATTAAATTCAGTATCAGACCATATAGTGCACAAAGTGAAAGAAATATGTTGTTTCAGAAAGGCGTCGTTCTGAATAAAGACACAGAGACAGGATATTTGCTCAGGGAGACAACACCAATATTCCAACATGTTGTGAGTCAGCGCGAGGGCATATTATCGTGTGTTAATTACTTTGTGAGCCTATGGTTAACGTTACCAAATCCACAGAATCATCTCATTCCTGACGTGCCTTTCAAACAAGTATATATATTTTAACAGTATATCAAATTACGCTTTAGAATAATTAGTATAGGAAGATGAAAAACCAAATGGTATTCATATGTATTTTAGGAATCGATTCAGTTATAGGATATTATTTTCTTCTGTCATCTGGGTTATACTGATAATCCTGAGCGCCACATAATGGACAAAAGACAAGCATCTGTTGTAAAATGATATTTACATACATACACACAATCAATTCTTTCACTTTATCTGTAATTTGTAAGTAAAAAATGTAGAAGAACCAATGGATAATCGAAACACAAATGTTTTTAACATGAAGAACAATTGCAAATCCAAAACGGGACAAAACCAGGTGTCCGGAAGGTATTGGCAAATATATGTTGGGAAGATTGAATATAGGACGTTACTCTGCAGTAAGTAGGTAAATTAACTTATATGTTATACTGATAATACTGATCGCCAAATAATGGACATAGGATAAGTAAGACACGCCAAAATCACATTAATGAGTTTACTCTAGTTTTCCTCAGTAAAACCCTTTTTTTCTCGAGTTAAACGTAGTTAATCTCAGGAACCCACATTAACTGGAGAAAAACAAGGTTTAACTGAGAAAAAATTAGGTTTAATGTGCCAAAATCACAAAAATGAGTTAGACCTAGTTTTTATCGAGAAAAACCTAGTTTAAATGAGAAAAAACTAAATTAAACTGCAACACAATCGCATTAATAAGCATTAATATAATTTTGGCGCATTTAATCCTAGTTTTCCTCAGTTTAATCTGGCTTTTAACCAATTAACGTGGGTTACGAGAAAAACTAGGATTAACTGGAGAAAAATTAGGTTGAACTCGTAACTTACTTTTACTAGAGAAAAATTAGGTTTAACTGAGAAAACTAGGTTCATTTCGAGAAAAACTAGGATTAACTCATTATTATAATTTCGGCGTGCCTCATCAGTTAAACCTAGATTTTCTCAGTTAAACCTAGTCTTTCTTCAGTTAAATTTAGATTTCCTCAGTAACCCAATTTAACTGGAGCAAAACTAGGTTTTACTGAGAAAAATAGGTTTAACTGCACCATAATCACAACAATTAGTATTTCGCACAGTTAAACCTAATTTTTCTCAGTTATAAGGTTTAGTTCGTAACTACGTTAGCTAGAGAAAAACTAGTTTTATCTGACAAAAACTAGGTTTAACTCATTAATGTGAGTTTGGCGTGCCATAATAAAGTATCTGTTGTCATATGATTTAATTGTGCCCCTTTATTACCTGACCTGTTCCTTTATTCATACGAAGCATACTTTATTCAGAAACTGCTGAATTAAAAGAAGAATAAGTTAGCGGTGGTGTCATTTAATGTGACATTTAGATATATCGACGACGTTTTGTGAATTGATAACGACAATTTTCATACATATGTCAATGTAATATATCACAGTGAACTAGAAATTAAAGATACAACAGAATCTTGCGCACACGGTTCATACTTAGATATTTTACTTACTATAGAAACAGACAGGAAATTGGCAGCTAAGCTATTAATACGACAAACGCGATGATTTTGGCTTTCCCATTGTTGGCTTTCCAAATTTAAGTAGTATTATCCGCATATGGACTTTGTATTTTACAAATGAGCCGATATGCCAGGGCGTGTTCAACGTATAAACATTTTATTTACAGATGTAAATTACTCACTGACAAGTTTTTGACACAGGGATATCGAAAACTGCGTTTGATGTCAACGTTCCGCAAATTTTACGGTCGGTTGCGATTACTCTGTTTCACTAAGTGAAATGTTGAGTTGCCTTTCCGTTGCGGTTGTTGAGACGTCTATACCAATTGTGACGAGGATTCGTTCCTCACGTATTACATTTGGTCTTGACTGTGGACTCATGGCAGGCGTGACCGGTCTACAGGGGATGCTTATTTCCTCGTGGCACCTGATCCCACCTCTTGATTTCCGTGTTGGTCCATTTTTACCAGAATTGTATCTATATCCTGGACATCCTAAAGATCTATCTTTGGTATTTTTATAGTATGGACATGTGTCCATAGATATCAGCAATTTCGACGTGGATATCAAAGGCCTGAATTGCCAAAAATGACGTTGAGCATTTGAAAAATTACAAAGCCTGTTTGATGTGGGTATGCTTAGAAAATCTAACAATATTTGTTAAATTTAGGTGGATTCATATCTGTAGCTGATTAACTTTTAGTTTTAAGAATCCAGGGATGCTAACAAAGAGATCAATCAATTTTGTTTTACAGCATCAGCAGTTCTGCGATATAATAGACACCGAGTATACACTCAAAACTGCTATACACGTCAAGTGTTATTTGTCACTACTAATTAAGCATACTTACAATTCATACTATCTCTTCTGATACCATAATCGACATTCATGAATTATTGTGGTAATTAATTTTTGATAATTATTCGATAAGTCGGAAAACTACACCACGTGCTGATAATGTTATATCATCGATTACATTTCAAAATATCATAAAGATTAAATTGCACTTCCTAAATATGTAATAAAATGATACAAGTTGTCGTTAAACCCATGAAGAAGGAGACAGTGAGTATAACATTATGTGACATGTACATAGATACGAAACTCACGACCGCAAACCCCGATACAGCGGCTATGCGTCTTGGCTATACGACGAATCTCTGTATTCATGCGAGCGTTAGAAGTAGATCCTAATGTGTGTAAAGTGGAAAGTATGCCTAATATATTGATTCCTTTATCAAAATTATTATTATAGTTTAAATTTCCTGCTAATATGATTACTATCATGGTAGAAGTTATAAAACATGCATGAATAGAAAGAACACACACACACACTGAATATCCTTGATCGGCATGATCCCTATATTAAATGCACAGCGCCAAATTAAAAACAAAACCTTTTCATCCTGACCTGTCAATCAAAACCTAGAAAATTTTGAAATTTTACTCACTTTAGTATTCATATTTAAAAAGAGTATCATACAAATATTTAATTGAAATAATCCAACACCTACATATGCAATCCTATCGTTTATTCATAACTACAGAGGGAAAAAGCTTTCCCGCGCCAGTTGTTATCGACTTAGCAACTGTCGTGTCATTCGTTGTAAAACTGGCGAACAGAAAGCAGTTGTCGACCAGTTATTTGTATGTTCCTTTACAAAGTGTCTTCCAAAAAATAGACAATTTGAAAAAAAATCAATTGTTTTAACGCTTTTATCATAAATGTCCTTAGTTATTCTAGATTTGACTTAACGCCCTCGCTCTTACTGCCTTACTTTGTTCACATAGGTCATCAGAGCAGATTCTCGATTTCATAAAATAAATCTGGATCCAAAAGCGAATCACACAAGAATTCGAAAATGATATATTGTATCATAGTCCGAAAGGGTATACATGATGCAATGCTAATTTTTTCCCCCGACAAACCGATTGCATTTTGTTTTGTCTAATATGTAATTCAATATAGCACCTATATACCCGTTTTTGGCCAGTATGATATTTAAATAGTGAACAGATCACATATTGTTGGGCTTAAAATGCTCTCACGTTGATGGGTATAGAAATATGCAATTATCTTTATGAATATGTGGACGTATATGTGACTGTGATGGATGCATAGATAAAGTATTGACAGCTTTAAAAGTCAGATAAAATCCTATTGTACATCAATGTAAGTATTATTCATAAATACAGAGTGGAAAAGCTTATGCGAAGAATAAATGCAAAGTATCAAATATCCTAGGTAAGTACTCTTCTATCTATAGTGTTGTTTATTACTATACATTTGATATTTAAAAACTTTTGTTTCAAAACAGGATTTATTAAACAAACCTAGAACATGTTCGAATGAATTTCTACTCTCTCTCTCTCTCTCTCTCTCTCTCTCTCTCTCTCTCTCTCTCTCTCTCTCTCTCTCTCTCTCTCTCTCTCTCAGGGGTGTGTGTGTGTTATCTCATTTAGTTTTGATGCAGTTTTATCTCACTTGAACAAAGGTTTGTGTGAACTATTTTCATCAACTGTTGTCCGGCTTGTGTTCCTTAACAGTTCAAAATGTCCACTCTATCAAAATAGTGTATGTCAGCCAGACTCGCTTAGTGGTGGAACCGGGTTGGGGTGAAATATGTTTCAGCTGTACCCCTCTTTAAAAATTTTCTTCTCCAGAACTTCTGTATGGATTTAAAAAAGAATTGCATCTGAGAAACCAACTTGGATGTATGTTTCAAAGTGCATTCATTTACTAGTTTTACATGTCATTTGATGAACACATACTTTTTAAGATAATTATGTTAATATCAATTTTTGGAGTTTAAAATGATATATTTTGCTTACTACCAATCCCCAATGGTGTTATAATAATCTGATAATTGAAAAATCCTTCCTCAATCATCTACAGTGGAACCTCACTTATAAGACCACCTAACTTACTGACTCAAATTAATTGCTTTGATGAACAATTTGTAATACTAATTGAGGGTCTGGACTAATCTAATATGCAATAAGAAAATAGGAGACTGGCTGTTTATGGTTTAATATTCGAGGTGGTCCGCAAAGAGATGTGTTCTATAGCCGATGTTCCACTGTCTTTCACGATAAAAACACAGTTCAGACTAGCGATATGGCCTTTGAGCCTCTTGTTCCAGATTCCTGACACCGATCATAAGTAATACTTGCACATAGCAGTTTCTGTTCAGGTTAAAACTTACGTTCATGGATCTTTCGAAGTCACATGTGATACCTGCCAAGAACACTACATTGGCGTCAGTCCATAGCACAATTTAAAATTATTTGTGACTTGCCGTCCAGAGCTGCTGACATCTCCATTCTACATTTTTGACTGGATGAAAAACTACAAACAAAACAGTGAAATGTATGATTTCGCCATTTTGGGGTACTAATTTCTAAACATTCTAAACTTCTCAAAAGTTGGGATATTCATTTTACAGTGAGTACTCTAAGGCGGATTTGGCATCACATTTTGATTGATTATTTTGGCCTTGTATGACACCACTTTTTCTTTAGGAAACAAATATTTATATCAAATTCGAGCTCAACTGTTTAAGTCTTATTGACAGAAATAATCGTCCTGGGCATTAGTTTTGGCCTCTTTTGTAAATCTTTGGGTATTGTTAATAAGATTTATAGATAATCAAGAGAACCACAATTTCCAAAACACAACAATGTTTATGTGCGGTAGCCAAACTCCTAATGATTCCTGACGTCCTTATCAACAGGAGAATATGCCAATCCGTGCACCAAATGTTTGTTGTCTAATTAAGATATTGAGCTTACCATTTATCTCTATAATAGAAATAATAGATGACATATAATATGTTTGTTGATCGGATTTACATTTATATTAAATATTTTGCTACGAGAATGTTGTTAAAGTAAAAACTATTATATACCGCATAAACTGAAACAGTCAATTGTGTGTGCGTTTGTGCGTGCGTGCGCGCGCGTGTGTGTGTGTGTGTGTGTGTTAAACATAAGGCCATTCCAAGTTTTCTCTGTTTAGCTTCCGCTGATGGATAGACTTTGAGACTTAAATCATCCGTTAAACATGGAATTTTTTTTTTCATCTTAGTGAAAACTATCATTTCATACGTTATTTATAAGTAAATACCAACACTATTTTTTTATGAATTTTACTTTGTTTTTTCTTTTACACATGAAGAAAATCTTAAATATTTATCCTAAAAAAATGTATTGATTTTCCTGTCGTTTTGTGGGTTTTTTCCTGATAGAAAGATAGGTTTTCGATTGTATGGAGCCGCTAAACATTAAAAGTAAAACTGAAGAAGTACCAATCAATAACAAAACAAAACACTATGGAATGACCTAAGCAGAAAATTTAAAAATAGAATACGGAAAAATATCATTAAAAGCAAATCAATTCAGTTACTATTGTAGACTCTTTTGAAAAAAAATAGTCTGACTCATGCAATAAGTATGACTTGACGACAAAACGTTATACATATTCTATGGATGACTATGGGAGAAGAACTGCAAATTTTGAAGTGTAAAATGGACTTAAGCCGATGCAATGAGAGTTATACTTGACATGCATATCGTAACATGGAATTTTTTTTATCCAAATGACCCATGTCAATCACTACTTATGTCAACTGCTTCACGAAGGAAAACAGACATGACCTGATAGCATCATAAACACGAACATTTGCTGAAAATTATTTTTAAAAGATATAATGTCCAGAAAATAAGTCACTTCATTAAGCTGAAATAACAATTTGTGCCCATCTTTATATTTATCACCTGCAGATAGTGTTTATATTTCACAAATGATCCGATATGCTAGAAAATGTTCAACATATGAACATTTCATATACAGAGGTAGTGGTTGTTGTGTTGTCTGTACCGGTTGTTACGAAGATTTATTTGACTGTGGAATCAAGGTAGGTGTGACCGGTCAACAGGGGTTTATTAATCCCCCATGACACCTAATCCCACCTCTGGATTTCCAAAGATCCGTTTTTTCCAATTTTCACCAGATCCTGAAGATTTATACTTTGGTATCTGAAATTTTTATATTTGACCAATAATACGCATTCCTAAATGGATAGATAGAGAAAAGATGGAAACAAAACTGGACGGATTAATACAATCGAAATGTATTGTTGTTATAAGTACTTACATTAGAGCACCCAATAAGCACGGAATTTAGAAATAATAGTCATCTCTACATCCCTAATTTTAAAAGCTTTATAAAATGATTTAGATATATAATGTATGCCTATTTTATAGATCTTGAAGGGTTTAAATGTCGCCTTATATTATTCCTTTCAACAAATCGCTATGCATTAAAATTTTACATTAATTTTTTTTCGTTCCTTGTTTCTCCGGGGACACTTATGTATTCTGCGTAATGACATTCATATATCATCATCCTTCAATATTCATGATCAAATGACAGTTAATCGATCTGTATTGTTGTGATTAGAAAAGTGGAACATTTGTCAATCTAACCATCTAAATTTAGGTTTGCATGTCAAGTAGATGATGTTTATCTATTCTATACTTATAACTTCTAATTTTTTTTGTTTTGCTATTATTTTCTTCCTTCTTTTTATTACATTTTTTCATTTTGAGTGTACGATCCGTCATCAAATACAACTTATTATGTTAAATTATAAAATCAAAGACACCTCAGTCAGTCAGTTTATCCAGATACCATGGAGGACTGGGCACATCTGTCGACCAGTTAGTCCCACCATGAGTCTACATTTAAATTCAAATAAAATAACTGAAAAATGTCAACCTCGTCATAATCAGTAAAGATGATTCAATAACCACTATCGAACATGAAATGGGACTGATTCATATACCACGTAATATCCGATAACTTTTGTGCGGTACTAGTATCTCCAATGATGATGGAACGCAACTCTACGTTATTTTCCCGCTGAAATGACGTAAGCGCGGGGTATCTTCTTCTATCGTCATTCCATCACTAATAGAAACAATGGTCTCGCACAAACGTTATCGAATATCACGTGGTACATGAATTATCCCCCTTCAACATTTCACTCAGGGAAACACTGTAATTGTAAGCAAGGTCATTATACGGACCGTACAATGTTGACATTAAACTCAGTTCCTGATACTCTTGTGACAACAACGTAACAGTAAATAGTATGTCTGTATAAGAAATATTTATATGTTGAACAAGCTCATACATATTGGACACAATAGTTTGTCTCTACAAATGAAGTGTTCATATTTTGAACACGCTTTGGTATATCGGGTCATCTGGGATGTATAAATACCGTATGTGGGCAAAAAAGGAATATTACTACTTAAATGTGGTACGTTGACAATAGGAAATTCAAAATTATCAGGTTTGTCGCATAGCTTGGTTGTTAATTCCCTGTCTGTGTCTATTGTACGTAAAACATCCAAGTAGGTAGCATATGTATTAGATTCTGTGGTGTCCTTATATTCTTGCTCGTTGGGATACACGCATTCACATACATATAAAAAATGCCATTATTAATTCACAAAACATCGTCAGTATATCTAAATGTCAAATTAAAGGCCATAGTATTTTTTTATTCTAATTCAAAACCTTGGGAATGAAGTCTGCTTCAAATGAATAAAGGAACAGGTCAGCTAATAAAAGAGCAAAATTGGACCCTATTGGAATATACCCGGTTTGCTGAAATTACTGGTATCCAAACACTTTATATATATATATATATATATATATATATATATATATATATATATATATATATATATATATATATATATATATATATATATATATATATATATATACCAAACAAGTATTATGACAACCAACTATTAGGTATTTATACATCAGTGTACCAGTTTTAATGTAAAAAATAGTTGTCAATGATGCAAAAAATGTTTTTCTCTTTTACTCTATAATGAGGATTTGTTGTATAAAGAGTTGAAAACTTGTTTGTTTCGACACTACGAATTTTATTTTTTAAATGGTATGTTTTTATTTTATCTTATCAAACTCTGATAAATTTCACGTCTATATATATGTTATACCAAAGTTATAATTTTAGAATACAATTGCTCAAGACTATCATTTCAGTCAAAAAGACATCATAAGTTGAGCTCGGAATTTAATAAAACTGCAGATACCAGAAAGATAGAGGTCTATAATTTGAAATCTGAATTATGACGAGTTATGTGCGTTTTTAGTGGTCAGAGGAGATGCTTACTACTCTATAACACCTGGCCCACCTCTGGATTTTCTGATGTCCACTTTCGTCCAGTGTTCACTATATTTGTACAATGTCTTCTGCATCCTGAATATATTCTTAGGTATTCTGTTCTCATTTATAGAATAGGATCTACACTGTAAATTGATCGCAAATACTGTTACGGTTTTCTGGCCTCGTGTTGAGTTGTTTTTTAAGTGTTAATTGTTGAATCACTTGGTGTCATTTCTACATGAATTAACTTGTTTTCACTGAACAACTTTTAGTTGATGATATAATTTCATGGATGAGAATTGATAATTTCGTCGGTGAATAGAATATAGCAAAGGACTACACTTACACATACATAGGTAAATGTTAAAGTTCAGGTTTCCACTATGCCTTAAGCGTGAATAATAAATTATATACGAAGAAAACTTTCGTGTTTGAGACAAAAAGTATACAGATAATTTTAAGATATTAGGATACCAATTTTGCTCTCATATATAAAGTATGTAAATCTATATTTAGCTATGATAACCTTAATAAAGATAGATCATCGGTGAGGGAATTTGTCTATGGCACGCCAAAATCACATTACCGAGTTAAACCTAGTTTTTCTCAGTAAGCCACATTGGCTAGGTTTAACTGAGAAAAACTAGGTTTAACTGTGCCAAAATCAATTGAGTTAAACCTATCGTTTCTCAAGAAAAACCTAGTTTATCTAAAAAAATATAATAAACTGTGCCACAATCACAATTATTGAGTATTAATATGATTTTGGTGCAGCAAATCCTTGTTTTCTCAGTTAAATATAGTTTTCTCCAGTTAATGTGAACGAGAAAAACTACGATTAACAGAAAGAAAAATCGGTTTAACTAAAAACAATAGGTTTAACTGCCCAAAAATCACATAAATGAGTATTTGGCGCTGTTAAACCTATTTTTTCTCCAGTTAATGTGGGTTACCAAAAACTAAGATTAGTTTCAGAGAAAGTAGGTTTAACTCATAACCAATATTAACTAATTTAACTATGAAAAACTAAGTTTAACTGGAGAAAGCCTAGGTTTATTTGAGAAAGACTACGTTTAACTCATTAATGTGATTTTGGCGTGTCAAATTTGTCATCGAGACATTTAGGAGGATTATCGTCGATCAGTTAGTTTCATACCGGAAGACCAAAGACGCTAAATGACGTGGTAATTTATAATATCTTCAATAAAAATCCATAAATTCAAAAGATAAATGACCAAGCGACATGTAACGACACCGACATTACAATATATAATACCGGTTGATGATTTTGCTGTCGGCCCATGCATGCATTGAATGATAATCGTTTAGAAGGAAATGTTCGATTTCAATATGCTCTGTAACACAGTCATAACTGAAACAACAAAATGAGGACTTGGGACGGCTTGTCACGGATTTTATTGAAATGGATGCTGAAGAATTGTGACAGCATAAATACAAAAAAGTGATTTAAGAATAAGATAAGATTTTATCTGACTTTGTTGAAACTACTTTATCATTATTATTTAGTTTTAAAAAATACAATCGACTTATCGGTATGATAAATCGGTGATCAAAATATTAATAAGGGCAATTAAAGGGTAATAAGAATGTAATCCCTCGAAAGAACAGTTGTCCTCGCACATAGGTGATCAAATTTAAGCTTTCCCCAGTCCCCCTGGTCACAGTTTTGCTTCTGGAATAACAAACTGACTTGCCTGATATCCATTTGTTACCTGTGAAGTACGACTCGGCAATATTTCTCATTCTTGAAACCCTTGGATCAATTTTACCAAACGCATTAGGAATTACGAAGGCTGTGATCCTCTTATGGACTGAAAAGATAAGATATGACGGACACAGTCTAAATATATATTTATTTATATGTTGTTTCCGTGTCTGTTTGATTTATTGAAATCAAACAAAACACAATGTTTTCTTAATCCTCAAAAACACATGACGTTTTCCAAAAAATTTGAAATAACAGTGCATTTTGAATATTGTTCAAATGATCCTAATGTAGGACTAAATGAATGATAATTATAGTTTTCTTCGGAAATGAGTTTGAAACCTTCAATGATTGATTACTTCAGGACAAAAACGACATTATCTGCGTTTAATCGATTGGATAATACGGCGCAAATATATTGTTTATTCCGTTTTTATTTTACTTTGACGTTCTTATTAAAATCGTAAAAATGGTGACCGATAGGACTATTCTTTTCCCAGATATAAAATCTAATTTCAATATTTTGCTATAGCTATTATGAAAACTGTGTCATAATTTTAGAGAAGCATGATAAATATCATTAATATGATACCAGAGTTATTTGTTTGCAAAAAGACCAAACCAAATGCTCAGAACGTTGTTTTTCTTTTTTTTTTTTTGTCATTTTGACTTCATCAGTTGAGTTTCAATTTAAGACAAAATTATACTTTGAAAGAGGTAATGGTATCATACAAGGCCAGGTATCATACAAGATCAAATAATTTATCTGAATATATCCGTTTGAAAGAAAAAATAAGTGAAGAATTATTCCAATTAATGATTTTCCCTGTTTTCTTGACATCAAAAACTGAAATAGATACTGCCACTCTGTTCCCATGAATATGTAACTAGATTGAAATGTTGAAATGTAATGTCATTTGTTATAATTTTTATAATTTTCGCCATTGTCTCGAAAGCTATTGCAGAAAAATAAATAATTAGTAAGGTAAGATCCAACACTTAGTACATGTTGGTGTACTCCACTAGTTCGTATTTATCCCTGTAGTGTTATAAATCAGTAAGTTATAAAATTAATCCAAGTGTGGCATTAAGGGAGTTCAGGGATGATTGCATGTCATATTTGTAGTAGCTGTGACCGTTTTAAAAGTCGTTATGGTGTTTAAATTCGTTACTGGGTTTCAGTCTTCGCATTCATTAATCGATATACTTTAATTTAAAGATTCATTTAAATTTATGAGTATAATTTTCATTGATATCGTAATGTACGTTGCTAAGGAAACGGGGATTCCATTTCTATACCTTAGATACACTTGTAACGTGAACATTCAATAAAGCGTCTTTTATGAACACAAATTGTTTAAATCAACAAAATTACTGGCTGCTGGCTAACAATAAACTACTTTTTCTAAGTAACTATTTTATCAAGGATATATATATATATATATATATATATATAAATACTATATTCATATATATACTTAATATATATATATATATATATATATATATATATATATACAACACGATGTATAACCAATAATTAAAACAAACCCGAACTTATATAAAGTAGTTAAATCATCAGTGAATCTAGGCTGTGTTTACTCTCTCATAAAGAGAGTATAGAGGTTTAATTTTACGGGTTGTATTTTCACGTTGTTCTCTCCCATGAAAGAATCATAAACTAACATCAAAGATAGTACGCAATATATTAAACAAATAGTAATTTTATCAAAAGCTTATTCACCATTTCTTAAATTCATAGCTCTATAAATACAATGAATATAGCGAATATTAAGGTCGTGATCTTTTTTCATCAATACAATACCTAACCGTAGACACGCAACATAGGGGAAGTAAGTATTAAAGAGTCCTTGGCTGTGTTTTTACCTTTTTACTGCTTAGATTGATATAAATTAACAAAAAAGAGATATACATAGGGATAACAATTCTTAAAATCCTATATATTTTGTAAAACATTGCTTAAGTTTGTCACTTTTTTCACTTGCAATTTATTAACTCAACCTTACTATTTATACATGAAGATCACAGTGGACCTGACCTTATTTTCACAAAATATATAGCAATATAAGATTTTTATGCCTATATATAGCTCTTATTTGATATTGTACATCAAGTACAAAAAGTGCAAGTAGAACAAAGTAAATATTTTTATAAACACAGCTAATGCCCCTTTAATTATAAGTCACTTTTGTTCTTTTTTACGACATTAGTAACGTTGTGTCGATTATTTGATTCGAAAGAACTAAATAGACTACAGTGCATGATTAACATTCTATTTTTATTTAGATATTGATCTTTCTATATCTTAAGCTTTCGAGCACTAAGAACATGTTTAAACTTCATCAAACAGATGTATTGTTTTCTATCTACGTCATCAAATGACCCCATGCGCTACAACTGGTAAATCGTGTACATTACATTACCGCCATTAAAATTGATTGTTACAAATTTACAATTAGGTTATCAACAAAATTATTACAACTAAGCTTAAGGGGTCTCCGAGTGGTTAGAGCCTTAATCTTTAAAATATGAACTCTCACATCTCTAAATAGCGTGGGTCCGAGTCCCGATGGTACCTAAGGTGATTCTGTGGGAAAGTTAATTTGCGGAGGGCTGGCGGTCTCTTCCCGGGTACAACTTAACCAAGTCCGCTTTTCCACCATTAAAACCTAGCCGCCACCATATAACTGAAATATGGTTGAGCAAACAAATATAATGGTTAAGAATGATTTGTTACAATACATAAAGTATGACAAGACACGTTGAATGTAAATATCGAATCTCGGATACCAAGGTATAAATCATTCGGATGTCCAGGATATGGGTACAAATCTGGTAAAAAATGATTAAACGGGGACCTGTTGAAATCAAGAGGTGGGATCAGGGGCCATGGAGGAGTGGGCATCCCCTGTCGACAGGTCACACCCGCTGCGAATCCAAAGAGAAATTAAAATGAAATACGTGATCATAATAACCGATTTTTGCAAAACCATATCCTCGGTATATTTCTATAATGTTTAAAACCAGAGGGTCTTTGTCACTGTTGCCCGTATGATAATCAAAAGGTAGGTCCGACCCGTCATCTTATCTGAATCGGACAATAAATGTATAGATGACGAAGTCTAAACGATCGTCTAAGTTGTAATATTAGATTAATTTTGCAGATATATCAGTCTTTAAATAATGTATGTAATATTTAAGTTTGCAGATATATCAGTATGTAAGTAATATATGTAATATTAAAGTTTGCAGATATGATATATCAGTTTATAGGTAACACATGTAATATTAATGTTTGTAGATATACCAGTCGATAAGTAATATCTGTAATTTTAAAGTTTCCAGACATATCAATTTATATGTAATACATGTAACATATATATTTTTATTTGGTACTCAGACAAAGTTTTTTATTGGGGGTGCCAAAGTTCATACAAATCATATCTTTTGCACATACTAAAAATAAATAAAAATAAATGTTCATATTTATTTGTTCATTTAGGGCTATGTTCCAAACTGTTTCCATTGCTCAATGTTGTTTTATTATTATTTTTTTAATAAAATTTGAAATGACCTAGTGTGGGAGTTGGCAAGAAACATTTTAGTAGTTGCCACTTCAAAGTTGAATGAATTATGTTATGTTTTTTGTCTAAATGAGGGAATATAATCGGAATTAGTGTGTCACGCCAAGTTATACATTTCTAATACCACTCCTTACTTTCACTTTCAAGAGAGAGAGAGAGAGAGAGAGAGAGAGAGAGAGAGAGAGAGAGAGAGAGAGAGAGAGAGAGAGAGAGAGAGAGAGAGAGAGAGAGAGATTCCACAGTTACCACTTCCTTTGTTTGTTACCTTACATATTAAAATGAGCAGCATGGCAACACTTGGACAATTTTCCTCTTCACCTCCTCTTCTTTGTACTCCTAATACCTCATCTACAGTGACATAAAACAGTCATGATATATATCTCACAATCTACGGTGTACATTTATCCTGTCTATAACGTAAATTGTTTCTTTGTTTCTTTGTTTTTTTTCCTAAATCTATGATAGCCCATTTTTACTAACATATTGTAATACAAATTTGTTGAAATGTAATCAGAACGTAAATAGTTAAGTGAAGTACATTAGTTTCTAGTTTCTTTCTCTCCTTCCGTCCTTATCTGTTCTCATTTGGGCACTAAACCAGTGCGTGTTTTGTTTAATACACTTGTCTAGTTATAGAATCATTTATCTACAATACGGACGTTCATAGTGCAAAATATATTTGTAATTAACGTCAAACATACATGGACACTTAGACCAATGAAACGAAGACCTCTAACAATGTCTAAAAACTTTTCACTGGATATCTGATAGCATCTAACGTGATCGTTGTTGAATACCACTACTTTAAAACGTATTATTCCGTGCATTTCGTTGCAAGTTGCTTATTTTTATATCTACAACCCACCTGGGGTTTTATACATATACAAAGTGATTACAGCATTCTTTGTGAATTTTTACACGGTTTAGTATATGTTACTCGTTGATCTCATACAATTGGAATCTCTTTACGCGACGAATTGCTTTGACAAGAGGTTTTTTGGATGCTTCATCATCAGTCACAGTTGGTGTGGGAATATTTATTACTTATTCTGTGTACAATCCGAGTTTCCTGCAATAGGTATTTACTTTGGTGACTAGAAGTTTTTTATCTTATTCTATCGTGCGATAAATCGAACATTATTTAGTTCGAATTAAACTCGGACCAGTATCCATATCATGAATGTTCCAAAGTAATAGTTAAAAAAACAGACGCTCAAGACAATCGTTTTTGCGAATAAGATCATTCTTGTCATCAGTTTTAAGAGTTCCGAAACAGAAAATGGTACCATGCAAGGTCAAATAATAACCCTAAATGTATTCCCAAATACGTCAAAGAGTAACAACCTTAGCTTAAAAAGACGACTATGTTTGTTTTTGTTTAGAATGTAAATGGTGATATCCAAACAAAATATTAAAAACAAAATATTTTTCAGCTTGAAAAAAAATCACTTGGTACCAAAACACCACGTATCTCCGGGACACAAACCATCAACTAGCGGAGAAAACGATCCAGTAGTTGTAAATATTATAAACAACCCTAAAAGTATAGTTTTTCAAAACAGACAAAACCAAATGTCAATACGATGAAAAAAAATACTTAGCTTAACTTATCAAGAGGACGCCGACTCCTTCCGGACACCTGGTCACCATTCCTCTTAGGATTTGCAATTGTTCTTCGTATTGAGACGCTTATTATATCCGATGTGTCGTATTCTAATGTATTTTGTTTTTCAAAAAGTCATTGATACTTCTTCATGTTACTTACTAATGTTATTTGGGGGGTGACAAATACAGTATGTTTTAAATAAATACGCCAATGATAATGTTATGTTCAAAAACGTGTTGGGTGTCACTTAAAGATGTAGTTCGAAACCGAGTCCGGATCTGTTTCAGTTGAGAATTTCATATTGCCATAGTTCCCTTCCTGTACCGAATTCTTATTACAATACTGTCTATATCAATAATAATACTTACAAAATAAATTTTGCCACAGACATTTTTCAATAAAACTCGCACCAAAATATAACTAAACCTCGCCTTCATTTCAGTAACAGTCACTTTCACTAGGAACTTTCCGGAAAGAGAAGCTATTTCGGCATGTCAAGTTTCACTTAAGTACGTTCAAGTTCTGGAATTTAATCTTTCATTTTAAATACTTTTAGGACAGGATCTTTACCAACTTTTAAGATTTGAAAGGTGTAACCTCGGATTGACTTTGTAAAAATATATAACACTTTTAAGTATTGAATCAAAACGGTGGAAGTTATAAACCTTACAACTTTAGAAAGAAGCAATTCGTATGTGCAATATTTAAATGGGTTGATGAAATCACATTATCTAATGTGACGGATCGATCGAAATTGAAATAAAGTGATTCTTCCGATTTTTGTGTACTTTTGACTATCTCTGTATCTGCAAACTTGATGGATGAGATTGCTATATATATAATTTGGGAAGATTGATATTATCTTCAGCAGTATATCTCAAGATTAACACTTCACTGGTATTTTTATACAATGGTCCCGTCTAGTTAAATGGTCAAATTTCTTTTCAAAGAACGATATTCCTAAGATCATATAAATGAAGTTGTGTGGCGATGGCATAAATTTCTTCACAAAAAGATGCTGGAATATCTAATAGACAAATAATGTAATGTTTGGAGACCAGGTCTTTCAGCACACCGTCGGTATTCCCATGGGAACCAATTGTGTCCAATTATTGGACGATCTGTACTTTATTATTATGGAGCATACTTCACCCAGAAGCCTGTGGATGGAAATTAAAAAAGCTATCCGTGGCTTTTAATTTAAAATTTGAATGTATAGACAATGTTTAGTCAATTGATAATGACAATTTGATTTCCTGTTTTAATGTGGTATATCTTACCGAACTAGGAATTAAAGACGCAACAAAATAGAGCACACACACTTCCTACTGTGACATTTTACTTACTATGTTCACAGACGGGAAATTAAAAACGAGATGATATCTAATTTCCAACCGTCAATTTCCAACATTTGAATAGTAATATCCAAGTTTCACCTGCATATGGTGTTTATGTTTCACAGATGGTCCGATATGCAAATTTAACGGTCGGTACAATGACCTTGTTTTCAATAAATATGTTTCATTAAATGAAATGTCGAGCTACCAGTTCGATGATAGTTGTTGAATCTTTGTCGTATTTCATCTGAATTTGACTGCGGAGTCGCAACAGGATTGACCGGTCAACGGGGATGCTTACTCCTCCACCTTATTCCATCTCCAGTTAAGTTAATACGGTAGTTAACAGTTTGTCATATAATATACGCAGGTTAGGTTGGTAGGTAAGAACAAATTATCTTCTCTGACCATAAGATAATATGACACTGAATATGATCAATATTCCTGTGTCATTTTTTAATTTCAAGCTTGTCATTCTTGAAATTGATGTTCACCATTTCAAAGAAATTTAGTTTTCAGTTTTTCATAATTTATATTAATTTCATATTCTTAAGGATACCCATATTGTAAGACCTTGCACTTCTAATGCAACTCTGTAAGGAAGTATATGTCTAAACACTCAGAGAAAAGAAAATAGTAGGTAACAATTACACATAGACTACTCTAAGAACATCCTCGAAAATAAGAAAACACCCTATTTTCTTACTTTTGCATATTACTTTTTGGCTTAGAACTGGTTTAAACTTATAAAGTGGGGTAAAATTGAAGCTAATTGTGCTCTCTACTCATATCGATATTCCTGAATGATATTTAAGAAAATCAATGAATTTGTCATGCATTGTTTTATGAGAAAAACACATCTTTGTCTATTACCAGCAGTGCAATCGAACACTCTCATCGATATTCAGAGCGGAGGTAGCTGTCAACAGTTTATAATTAAAGATTATCTGCATTGAGTTCTGTGGTGATACGTTATCCTGTTTTATCATGATGCACTAGACAAACAGAAACATGCTGATTACGTGTTAGCGACAAGGAAATAGGAAATTAATCTGTAGTTAATTAGATGGTTTTGTTTCGTTCTCGTTAATCTTATTAAATGATAGACAGGGGATATCAGTTAGATCAGAGTCATGTTGATCTCTATTTCCATTAAATTACAAACATTTACCTGCACAACACCTAAAATATAAAGAAAAAAAAAGATTTGTTCCGACTCAAACCATCATAGTTGATACTCACAACATTATCACACACACACACACACACACACACACACACACATACACATATATATATATATATATATATATATATATATATATATATATATATATATATATATATATATATATATATATATGTGTGTGTGTGTGTGTGTGTGTGTGTGTGTGTATATATTTCATGGAAATACCCTGTCTTCATGTTATATGTTTATTTAGTGCTTATTTTTGTAATTGATTCTGTTAATTGTATCATATTCATGTTTAAAATTTATCAACATCGATTATATTTCTATCCGTCATAAATTAAAAAGATAAACCGGATGTATTTCATAAGTAGAGATTTATATTACGCTTGGGATACATGTGTAATTGTCACATTGTGTTTGCAATAGTACTATACCTACACGGATAAATAATCGGGTTATTTTTATCTTATTTAGTCTGATTCAAACATCATTCATTGAAGTTATACGTCCTCAGCAACATACGTTAGCAAAGATGTGTAACAGGACAGTGTTGATATGTTGAAGCACTGCACTCAGTAGTTACGTGAAATTTTACGATTCTGATGGATATATGTGTTACAAAAATATAAACTCTTTCTTAGGATTCGTGATTTTGCATATTCAGTGTGATTATATTGCCCTACTAATGGATATATAATTCTAAATCTGGTAAGAGGAGAATCTTTCATTAACTCGTACATAAAACATTTTCATCGTCAATTTAGATGCATACAAAATATAAGTTTTCAGACAGAAAGAGAATATAAAGTAAATAATTATACAGAGAAATCCCCAGATAAGAGACTTGTAAGAACTGTTGATGAATTTTTGTAATGTTTTTAAATGCTTTATTTATAAGTTTTCTGTTGTTGATGCTTTTCTAATTTCAATAATAAGTGCAGTTATCATGATGCATTTCATCAAGTTATTATTGATAATGACATACCACAGCAAACTTTAAAACACATCATTTCTACATTATGTGATCTATAATATCCTTCCATCCTTCCTGATACAATTATATATATATATATATATATATATATATATATATATATATATATATATATATATATACATTGTATATATATATATATATATATGTGTGTGTATGTGTCGATAGATAAATAGATAGATAGATAGATAGATAGATAGATAGATTATATTTTATTTAATTAAGATTAATACTCATTGTTGGGTTGTTTGATAGGCTTGTGTTCCTCCAGTCGTTGTGCTTTTGGTGTTATATGATATGTAACTGTATTGACGAGAATGATAGTCACATTCTAACACCAGCTGAATAGTTTTCGACATGACGAGGTTCACCGAGTTTCACTCAGTAAATCTTATTGACAATCGCACAGATATGCATAACCGGTGTTCTACACTGTGATGCAGTTTACGATATTATTTTTTTGTCTATTTCAACTGGATTTACACTGTCATTGCATTTACACATTCGGAATAAGGAACATATGTTACAGATACCAGGTAAGATTATACAGTAATTGAGGCGGAAAGTGAACAGTACAACAACATTGTGTCGAAATTTTAAGAATGTTTTACTTTCTGATTGCTAAGATGTAAACTGGGTGTCAATTTGCAAATATGAGTAAACAGTCAAAAACTTTGCACGCTTGAGTGCACTGAAGGAGATTAACATCCGTTTAAATTGACCGGATATATATGATTAAATAAATTTTAACCATTATCTGGTCTGAGGCTGACTCTGTAATCCAATCAAAACCCAAGTTTAAACGGTCAGCTAAAACTTCCGCTTCGTGTCGCAGTTCGTTATTCTTATTATCTCAAAGGTCATCGTCGCCTAGTGAAAATGATTTACGTCATTCATGCGCAACTAACTGGACATCAATGACCTTCATTACTGTGGAAGATTAAATTTCATACTCTGTTTACCAAACAATCTCATTGATGATAAAATTATTTGTTA